>CM053789.1:315799254-316399254 GCA_028749045.1 Cupressus sempervirens | reverse complement strand
AAGATTGTAACTAAGAGGGGAGGGGTGTATCAGTTACCTCAAAAATAATACTTTTCCTGTAGATGTTAATACAAACTTTCACTGATATGCAATATTGTCTGGCTTGATTAAAATTAGAACAGTATGGTTACTTGATTAACAAAGAAATCTTAAGATTTATTAACTTATTTTGTCCTTTAGTAACTTAGTTGGAGAAACATAAAGTATAAGAAAATAATACAAACATAGATGACACCAAGATTTAACTTGAAACCTAATTTGGGAAAAGCTACCATTCAACGAGTCACAAAAAATTTCACTCTTATGAAGTAAGCCCTCTTAGGAGCCAACCCTATTAAAGGTTACAAAATATACTATAAAGTATGACCCTCTTAGAGGATTTGGATCACCCTTTTAGGAGTGGCATGGTTGGAGGTCTTTAAACACTTCAATCTTGAAATGTCTCTTTGTTAGAGTATTTACACAATTACTATTAAGTCAACTCTGTTAATAGATTTCTTTTCCACTACAATGATTAGAAGGTAATAACAATTTGACCTAATTTATGAAGCAACTTTCTTTGCTTATTCAGATCTCTATTCTAGCTTTATTTTTTGATCCTTCCTAATCAGATGTTCTTTGTAGCTTGTCTTTCACACTCTCCTAATCTACCTTCACTCACCCATCCATCTTTTATTTCATGTTTAGCTTTTCAACTTAATCCTCACAACATGAAATTTCTTATATATCATATGTTAGACCAAGTTGGTATGAATACCCTTCTAAATAATTAATAGACATCCAAATAACCAGCCTCAAACAATTAAATATTTGATAAATAGATTCTATTGTCACTTACTCAATACTAAGATTGAATGCTTGGTTGACACTCTAACTCCTTTGGTGGTCAACTACTTCATCATTAGTGAAATATCTTTGATGCCTGACTACTCAGTCAATACTCTAAGAAAGAATCCCTTTATTAACGAACTTTTAGATTAATACTAGAAAGTATTCTTTACCTAACTACTTGATCAATATTGAGGTATGCAAGGTTAATATTGTGAACCCTACATTTCTTGGTTAATTATGACTTTTGCGTAACATCAATGGTATCATATAATTAAGGAATTCCTTGCAAAAAAACTCCCTCTTTAGTATCCATGAAAACACAACATGTCAACATAGACCTGATAAAGATATGATAATATCCTTAGTTTCATTTTGATTCTCATCCATACCAACTCCCTCAAAGATTCTACTTGGATTTGTCTTAGCTGCTTCCTATCAAAACTCTAATGTGAACTTTTGACATTTTCTTGCTCTTTTTTGTACAATCCATCATCCACAAATCTTCCTTCTAAGATATAAAACTCTTCCTTGTTTACTCTAATATTATACTTTCCCTTACTCTTCCTTTCAAGTCTCCCTTGTTGCAATCTTTGAACTCTCCCTCTTTGACATCAAATTTGAAAGGATACAAAGTCTAAAATTACTATGTACCTTTTGTACTAATTAATTTTCAATATGCTCTACATTTCACACTTGGAGTGTGAAAAGTTCCATCAGAGTAATTGATCTTCAATAGAGTTTGGTTGATGCCTCACTATATTTTTTTCTTTAGCGAGCATTATATAGGAGAATAACCCCTACTTTACCTCTTAGATACATAAATGCTTCCTTAGGTAAATCCTTAGTAAATATATTTTCTATATGCTCCTTGTTGTTCACATATTCCAATCTAACCTCTTTATCTTGAACCAATTCCCTTAAAAAATGGTACTTGATTGTAATGTGGTTTATCTTTGTGTGCATCATAGGATTTTAGGATATATTGTTTACACTTGTCATCACAGTGGATAAGCACTGGTTCCTTGATTTCTAATGTCATTCCTAACATTAATTGCTTGATCCATATTATGTTAGAACAATTGAGTGCTACAGCAACATACTTTGAATCTACTATGGATTGAGAAATACATTTTTGCTTCTTGGTTGTCCATGCCACTAGCCTCTTTCTAAGAAAGATTGCTCCTGCACTAGTGTTTTTTCTTTCATCAATGCTTCCTTCCCAATCTGAATCATTAAAGGCTCTCAACTCAAGATTTCCTCCTTTCTTATTCCTTAACCCATATTCTTTAGTTCCTTTTAGGTATCTCAAAATTATTTTGAATATCATCATGTGATTTTCTTTAGCATTAGTAGAAAATATTGCAACTATGCCAACTGCTAATTCAATATCAGGTCTAGTGTGTACCACATACTAATGTTTGCCAATCATTGATCTATAAGTAGTCATATTTACCTCCTTTGAGCCATTACTCTTTGAGAGATTATGTCCACTAGACATAGGTGTTCCAACTGGTTTGGAATCTTCCATTCCAAATATTTTTACTATCTCCTTGATGTACTTTCATTGAGTAATGAATATCTCATCCTTCATTTGATGAACTTGTAGACCCACAAGGAATTTAATATCCCCAAACATATACATTTCAGCTTCTCCTCTCATTTCTTCAACAAATTTCTTTCATAGCATCTCATGTCCACCAAATATGATATCATCTACAAATATTTTGGCAAGTAATATCTTGTTGTGTGGTCCTTCTTTGATATACAAGTTATTGTTATCATTTTTCTTCTCAAAACCAATCTTTACTAGATATTTATGTAGTATTTCATACCATACTCTAGGACCTCAAGTTTCAATCCATATAAAGCTTTATGAAGTTTACGTACCTTGTATTTTTTTTCTTTGATCAATGAAACATTCAAGTTGTTTAATCTAGACTTCTTCTTCAATGACTCCATTCAAGAAGGGTCATTTAACTTCCATCAGACACACTTTGAATCCCTTTTGTGGTGCATGTGCTAGAAGTATTTTGACTCCTTCCAGTCTTGCAATAGGAGAACATTTCTCCCCATAATCAATACCTTATTCTTGAGCATAACCTTTGCATACACATCCTTCCTTGTTTCATGTCAATTCTCCTTTCTCATTCAACTTATTTCTGAATATCCATTTTGTACCAATCGCATTTTATCCTTGGGTTTAGAAACAAGACATCAGTTTTTATTCTTTTTTATTTTCTCAATCTCCTCACTCATTGCCTCTATCCAAATTTCATTTTCTAAAGCATCTTTTACTAATCTAGGCTAAAATTCACTAAGAAAATATGTACCTTTCAATTTGTTCCTTGTCATTTACCTTCAGTATCTCCTCCAATTATTTGTTTAGGTGCATGATGTCTTGTGAAAAACTTTTCAAGTCTTTAATATTTCTTACTTTATTCTCAACTTGGTTCACTTGGATCATCAAAATATACATTCTTTTGCTTGGGCTCTTCTGGCAGATCTAGCTCCAACTTGGATTTTTGTGCCTACTACTTGGGTTGCATTGCTTGAGACCTAGGTTGCACTACCTAGGGTTGTAACTTAGGTTAAACTATCTATGACTCAAATTGAATTGTGAATAAGTTGTTAGGAACACTTGCTTGCCAATTGGCTTCAACTTTCAGACATAAAGTTTGAGATTCCCCTTTATAATAGTAAATCATTTTGTAATCATCAGGCTCTTTTTTGCTCTTCATTTCAGTTCTTTTTTCAAACTTATTAATCTTTACATGGTCACTTTCTATCACATTATGATTAGTCATATTCAAACATTTGTATGCCTTACTTCTATTAGAGTAATCTGGGAATATACCTTCCTCACTTTTTACATCAAGCTTTCCTTACATCTTTTAGGATATACCATTTTCTTTTAGATACTCTTAGACAATAAAAATTTGGCTTATACTCATAGGTCCATAATTCATAAGGTGTTTTGTTTGTACCTTTCTTTAGTTGAACTAAGTTTAGTATATGAACTGTTGTGTCGATTCCTTCTCTCTAGTATTTCGGTGCAACAATTTTCTCTATCATGAACATTCTTGCACATTACACGATGGATCTGTTTCTTCTTTATGCTTTTATATTTTTCTCTATAGTTCTAGGTGTTTATACTTCTCTTTTTTTTCCTCTTTCATTACAAATAAATTCATTTGAGATGAATTCTCCTCCTTTATCTGATCTGAAACATTTTAGATTATTCCCTATTTATTTCTCAACCCTATCCAAATACCATTTGAACTTTTGAAGAGCATTAGGAATATCTTTTCAAAACATTACATTCATCATCATAGAATAATCATCAAAAAATAGAATGAAATATATATCTCCACACTTTTGTTTGAGACCTATTGCCCCACAGAGATTTGTATTAACTAGTTCAAAAACTTCTTTTGAATGTAGGACTTAATTTTGAAACTTCTTTAACTTGTTTTTCCAATTTGACATTGTTTATACATACCCATCCCAAGTTTCTTCAGATAAGGTATGCCTCTTACTCTTTTGTTCTTACTTATGGTGATTAGGCTATCAATGTTAACATAACACATCCTTTTATGCCATAACTAAATTTCCTCAATGTGAGCTAGAAAAAATGTATTTTTAGTGAGATCTAGGTAAAACAAATTATATCTTGTCTTATTCCCAGTTCCAACTAGGTTTCCTTTATGATCCAATAATTTTGAAACTTTTTTTACTCATTGTTTCAATTTGACATTGTTTATACATACCCATCTCAGGTTTCTTCAGCTAAGGTATGCATCTTACTCTTTTGTTCTTACTTATGGTGATTAGGCTATCAAAGTTATAATAACACATCCTTTGATGCCATAACCAAATTTCCTCTACGTGAGTTAGAAAACATGTATTTTTAGTGAGATCTAGGTAATACAAATTATCTCTTATCTTATTGCTAGTTCCAACTAGGATTCCTTTACCATATAATAATTTTGAAACTTGTTTTACTCATTTTTCCAATTTGACATTGTTTATACATACCCATCTTAGGTTTCTTCAGATAAGGTATACCTCTTACTCTTTTGTTCTTACTTATGGCGATTAGGCTCTCAAAGTTAACATAACACATCCTTTTATGCCATAACTAAATTTCCTCTATGTGAGCCAGAAAACATGTATTTTTAGTGAGATCTAGGTAAAACAAATTATCGATTATCTTATTGCCAATTCCAACTAGGTTTCCTTTACCATCCAATAGTTTCTCTTTTTCATTCATCAAATCTACTATGTATCCTATATTGTTCAGCTATGCTACACTAAGTAGATTGTATCTTAATACTTCAACCTAGTAAGTATTCTCATATTTGATTCCACCAATTAATTCTATGATTTTTTTTCCTTTTACAAAACATGGTTCATTGTTTACAAATCTAACACTTCCACCATTGTAGTGGTCCAAATGTTCAAATTTAGTTTTATCACCATTCATGTGATGAGAACAACTAGTATCTATGATCCATGTATCATCTTTGCTAACATGAGAGATAAGTGCCACTTTTTCATTTTTCTCATTATCAGATTCATCTTGAATAGAAATATAGACTACTTCATCTTCATCATTATCACTATCAGAATATTCTTCTATGTAACATGATTTAGATTACATTTATCTTTGTAGTCCTTGTAGCCTTTGAAGTCTTTCTTTCCTTTGAACTTGTTGAACCTTTTGTCATCTTTAACTTCTTTTTTTAGAGACCTTGCAACAATGTGACTAACCTCTTCACATGAGAAAAAATTTAATGGAAATTTTCCTCGGAATTTTCCTTTCCCTTTTGCTACCTTTTTTCTAGAAGAGCTTCAATGACTTCAAGGTCTTCATTTGATTCATCTTCTTCTTAATTGTTAACTTTATTTTTTTTCGAGTTTCCTCCTTTTCTACCAAGATTTAGTTTGGCTTTGAATGCAAATTCAAGATTGTTAGAAGTAGAAGCATAGTTAAAATTTATCCAACTCAAAAGAAGTTAGTCTTCCCACAAGAGCATCTAAGGTTAAATTAGTTGTTGGATTGCATCTCATGTCTTGGATAGCTGAAACTCTAATTGCAAAAATAGGAAGAAGAGTTCTAAGTACCTTTCTGATTAATGTTTCATTAGAAATTGTTCCTCTTGAAGCTCATACTTACACTTTCTTTGATCCTTTCGTTGTATCAGGAAATGTTCTCACTTTTTGTCATTTTCAAATGATAAAACTTAACTCTTAAACTCTCTTCCTTAGCTCTTTGCACATTTATGTCACCTACATAGGTGTTCTATACATTTTTCCACATATTAAATGCATTAGGACAATCTTCGACCTAATAAAATTTAGAATAGTTTAGAGAGGAGTATATATAAATCTTCATTATATTGTGATCTTTTTGTTACTTCATCTACTCCATAGTCATAGGTTTGTGTCATAACACATATTTATTCTCCAATGTTGATAGATGCAACTTGATCAACTCTTACAATGTTGAAAAGTTACCTATGTTAAGCTTAGGGATCTCCCTTCTATGTGACATCTTATTCTTTATCTTAGGTCCTTAAAACCTTTTCCTAAAGGAACCAACTACTCTAATACTAATTGTTGGAAATGTAAGAGTGTAACTGAGAGGGGAAGGGAGGGGTGAATCTATTAACACAACAAAGTGGTTGTCCCTTAGATGTCAATACAAACTTTTACTAATCATGCAATGCTATCCATCTCAGTTAACATTAGAATATTATTTTTATTCGGTTAACTTTGAAGCAATCTTAATATTTATTAAACTATTTTGTCCTTTAGTAACTTAGTTCTAGAAACATAAAGCATAAGAAGATAATATGAACATGAATGACACCAAGATTTAACATGGAAACCCAATTTGGGAAAAACCACATTGCAACTAGTCAAAAAAAATTTCAATGTACTAAAGTGAGCCCTATTAGGAGCCAACCTTGTTAAAGGTTAGAAAACATACTATTAAGTATATCCTTGTTAGAGGATTTAGATCATCGTGCTAGGAGTAGCCTGTTGTAGTGTGTACCCCTAGTTTACTTTTCATGTTATGTTGCCTAATTCTATTAGGCCAGCTTTATGGTTATGTATTGTGATCTAAAAATACCTAATTAGCTATTTGATTTGATTTGATTTTATAATTATTTATTTATTGACGAGCTATTTGATACTCAGTTATTTCATGTGTTCATGTTTATTGTTTTGATGATGATACTTTATATATTCATATAGTGAGTTATGTTGTTTCATGTTGATAACTAGGTGGATTAGTTATTTATCATTCTTATCGTTACTTACCCCATATTTTTATGTGTATGTTGTTCACATATTTTTAAATTTATGATTGACATTTCTAATGTGGTTTTGGAAGGGACTCATAATCATTTGCTAGTTGGGATCTACACAATCTACCACTCCCTGCCATTGCAATTTTAGTTTATGTGAGTGTGTGTGTGTGTGTGTGTGTTTGCTTTTTATGTAGATTTTAGGTACTAGGCATTGACTTCCCTAAATTGCCAAGATCAGTGTGCCTTATCATAGTATATAAATGGTAAAGAGGGAAGATAATTGTTGAGTCCAAATCCTAAACATAATCCAACTGTCCTAAAATATAGGATAAATATCTAATTTATTTAGCCCTTTGAATTCATTAAGTGATGTGAATTTGAGAGTTTGAGACTTAAGTTTGAATCTATTCTTTTTTATATAAATATGTTTTCCTTTTCAAAATTGTAGGTCTGTTGTATTTTTCAGTTCAAATTAAATGAAATAAAGATATTACTTTTAATGATTTAATTTTAAACATATTTTATAAGTAATAATCAATTTTTTTATTTATTTTTAATAATAATTAATTTAGGAGTTCCATTTTAATAATGAACTACAAATATTATTATTTGAATTAATAAATATACTATTAAATATATCTTATTATTTAATAAAAGCAATTGAGAATAAATTAGATAAATTTTATTTTAATAAAAATACAAAAGTTTTGCAAAAGAAATTAAAATAAATAAAATGATAAAAGAAAATATTTTTCATGTTCATAAAACCAAAACCCTAGGGAAATTCTTTATTAGAAAATTAGAGCTCATTTCTCGACACAAGTTTGGAGGAGAAACTTTTAGAGAGAGTTTTGAGAGATGAGAATTCTTGCAATCTCTGAGTGTTTGTCTGGTTAGTATCAGATTGAGGGATGAATTTTGGTTTGGATGATCATAGTAGATTACTTCAAATATTTCCTCTATCTTCTTCATTTTTTTTTTTGGATCTTGTTTCAAAGATGAATTTTTGGTTCAAACCCTTGTTTGCAAATTATTACTATTCTTTGTTATTGAAACATTTATGAATGAAAATATAATTGAAAAACCTCATATTGCAAGTTGATGCTTGGATTACAACATAGCTAGGGTTTTTTTTCAAATTTAGATCTATATTAATTTAATAATTCTACTTGAGAAAATCAATGCTATATTTATTTATTTATTTTCAAAAATAGGGCCTGCTAGAAAAAAAGTTGCATTCCAAGCCTATACTAGAAAATTTCTTTTAAAAAATAGATATTAAATGTGCATTTTTGCTATTTTTTACCCAAAATATATTTTAAAATATATATCAAAAAAAGTTGAGGCATTGTGACCTTGCCCACCCCCTACCTAGCATGCAACCAAGGCAACAAACACTACCAAGGCAACATCTACTGAGGTAGTGATTGCCAAAGCAACATATGCTAACATTGGAGCATCACCTAGACCCAATGAGTCATAAGTGTTCCAATTATTCTCATGAGAGATGGATTCATGTTAAATCACTACTCATGAAACATGGGCCAATGAGTTTGACTCAAAATTACATAGTTAAATCCTTATAGTAATATCATAAATTAACTTACTATGGAAATTATCTCCTACTTATGAATTGATGAACTTAAGGGGCTTTCTAATTAATGGTTCATAAGGCATAACACTTGGTGAATGTTTTTAAAATGGGGTTGCAAGCTTTGGGGTTAACCATAGAAGAAACTATGTAGTTAAGTGCACTCATGCTGGAGTAGTACTAGGATGGGTGACCTCTCAGTGCTTCACCCATGTGACCATCACCTAGATCTAATGAGTGCTAAGTGTTCCATTTATTCTCATAAGAGATGGATTGATGTTGATTCACTACTCAAGAAACATGGGTCAATTAGTTTGATTCAAAATCACACAATGAAATCTTGAAAGCAATATCAAAATTTGACTTGCTGTGGAAATTACCTCCTACTTGTCAATTGATGAGCTTAAAGGGATTTCAAATGAATGGTTCATAAGGCACAGTACTTGGTGAGGGTTTTGAAAATGGGGTTGCAAGCTTTGGGTTTAACCATGGAGGAAACTCTTTAGTTAAGCGCATTGAGGTTGGAGTAGTACTAGGATGGGTGACCTCATGGGAAGTCCTAGTGCTTCCCTCCTGTGAGCATCACCTAGATCCAATAAGTGATAAGTGTTCCATTTATTATCATGAGATATGGATTCATGTTGAATCATGGCTAATGAAACATTTATCAATAAGTTTGACTCAAAATCACACAGTTAAATCCTGATAGCAATATCACAATTTGACTTCTTGTGGAAATTATTGCCTACTTATCAATTGATGAGCTTAAGGGAAATTCTAATGAATGTTTCATAAGGCACAACACTTGGTGAAGACTTTTCAAATGAGTTTTCAAGATTTTTTTTTAACTATGGTCAAAACTCTATAGTTAAGTGCACTCAGGCTGGAGTAGTACTGGGATGGGTGACTTCCAGGGAAGTCCCAGTGTTTCACCCTGTGACCATCACCTAGATCCAGTGAGTGATAAGTGTTCCATTTATTCTCATGAGAGATTAATTCATGTTAAATCACTCCTCAAGAATCATGGACCAATGAGTTTGACTCAAAATCACATAGTTAATTCCTCATAGCAGTATCACAATTTGACTTGATGTTGAAATTATCTCCTACTTATCAATTGATGAGCTTAAGGGGCTCCTTAATGAGCAGTGCATAAGGCACAACACTTGGTGAAGGTCTTGAAAATGGGTTTTCAAGATTTGGGTTTAACCATGGAGGAAATTGTATAGTTAAGTTCACACAGTCTAGAGTAGTACTAGGATGGGTGACCTCCCAGGAAGTTATGATGCTTCACCCCTATTAGGATCACCTAGATCCAATGAGGTCCAAGTGTTCCACTTATTCTCATGAAACATGGGTCAATGAGTTTGACTCAAAATCACATAGCTAAATCCTAATAGCAATATCAAAATTTTGACTTGCCATCAAAATTATCTCCTACCTATCAATTCATGAGCTTAAGTGGTTTTCTAATAAATGTTTCATAAGGGACACCACTTGGAGAAGGTTTTAAAAATGGGGTTGCAAGCTTTTGGTTTAACCATGTTAGAAACTCTATAGTTAAGCGCGCTAAGGCTGGAGTAGTCTTGGGATGGGTGACCTCCCGAGAAGTCTCAATGCTTCACCCCTATGAGCATCACCTAGATCCAGTGAATGTTAAGTGTTTTATTTATTATCATGAGAGATAAATTAATCTTGAATCACAACTCATGGAACATAGGTCAATGAGTTTGACTCAAAATCACATAGTTAAATCTTGATAGCAATATCACAATTTGACTTGTTGTGGAAATTATCTCCTGCTTATCAATTGATGATCTTAATGGGATTTCTAATAAATGGTTCATAAGGCACAATAATTGGTGAAGGTTTTGGAAATGGTGTTGCAATTTTTGGGTTCAACCATGGAGGAAACTTTGTAGTTAAGCACACTCATGCTAGAGTAGTACTGGGATGGGTGACCTCCTACGATGTCCTGATGCTTCACCCTTGTGAGCATCACCTAGATCCAATGATTTGTATGTGTTCCATTTATTCTCATGAGAGATGGATTCATGTTTAATCACTACTCATGAAACATGGGTCAATGAGTTTTACTCAAAGTCACACAGTTAAATCGTGATAGCAACATCACAATTTGACTTGCTTTCGAAATTATCTCCTACTTTTCAATTGATGAGCTTAAGGGGATTTAAAATGAATGTTTCATAAGGAACAAAATTTGGTGAGGATTTTTCAATTTGGGTTACAAGCTTTTGTTTTAACCATGGAGGAAACTTTGTGGTTAAGTGCACTTGGGCTAAAGTAGTACTGGGATGGGTGACCTCTTGGGAAGTCTCAATGCTTCACCCCTATGAGCATCACCTAGATCTAATGAGTTCTAAGTGTTCCATTTATTCATATGAGATATATATTCATGTTGAATCACTACTCTTGAAACATGGGTCAATGAGTTCAAATCAAAATCATAGATAAATCCTGATAGCAATATCACAATTGTAATTTTTTGTTTTTAATTGAGGGAATTTTAATGAAATTTTCATTTTTCTTTAAATTGTATTTCATTTTTTTGTGAGCATGGTCATCTATATTAAGATGATTTTAATGGAATGTTGGGTCACTTGGAATAATTTTGTAGTTAGAAAGCTTATCAAATATGACATTTTGAAAACAAAAACTCGAACCCATATTGTTATTTGATCTTTATGATACTATGTTTACAAACCAAATGAAGCTATGTAATTATAAATTCTTTAAATTAATTGATGATATCTATGGTTTATTTCATGTGGGGGTTTGGGTTAAGCTTAGTACATTGACCAGTTATGATTTTTACTAGAGGCTTCAGAGATCTAGTTTTATGATGTTGTGTGAATGTCATGATTTGTGTGATTTGACCTTTGAGGTATTGATAAGTGCATATATTGTGATTTCTAGTTACTTCTATAGAAAGTTGGAAGTGGCGTACAATAGAGGCTAGAGTCCTAAAGATGTTTCCTAGGTAACTAATTATTGGTTGTATTAATATGTCATTCTATTTCATTAAATGGGTTAAATATGAATTAACAAGAGTTAGTGGATTACCTTGCTCATTCCTCAAGTGCTAGTATATCCTAGGATGGGAGTAGAGAGGATGTTTGGTTACGACCTTTCCTCATTATTGTATCTTATCTATAAGAAAGGATATTGATACCACATAGATTCAATAGGAGGCTAGAGTCTATAGAGGCTGCCAGGATAGCCTTGAAGTTGTCTCATTCGATGAAACTTTCCCACTTACATAGTAGGTTTTCTATGTGTCTTTGTTTCCTCTGGGATTAGATGTTATGTATCTACTTGGTACCTTTTAGATAGATTTCTATCAGCATTTCCTTGAATTATATTATGATTATGACTCTTGGATTTTTATTCTTACTGGACTTGAGATTATCTCCTCAACATGGTGGGAGTGGGCCACTTAGGTTTCATGGGTTTGAGTGGTAGTATTTCTTATACCATTTAGATCTAATGGCTAGATGTCATTGCTAGATGTACTTGTGCAGTTGTTTTATTCTTATAATTATTGTGATTATGTTCTTTGGTCATACTTTGATGTATTGTACTTGATTATTGGAGATCTTATGAGATATTGTACCTATTCATGATATATATTCTTTTAGTATTTCATACCCTATGACTTGTACAAAGGATGATTCTACATTTTAGTTATACCATGGGTCATCTTATATATTTCTATATTATTTCATTTGATTTGTACCTATGGTTATTCAATGATGTGTATTTTTTTATGTATCAGATTTAATTTTAATAAAACTTTGTATGTGATTCAACATCATTAAACCCTTAAGAGATGTAGCTATAAATGTTTTTTTTTTAATGTATGTGACTTATTTCTTCCACTATGTTACCTCTTCTTATTTTTATGTTTCAATAAGAAAATGTTTGTCAAACTTAGTGACATAATAGGTAAAATTTCTTTTGGGTTCTCTAGCATTGTGTTTCATCATGTATTAGAGCCCAAGTTTCTACATTGGGAGCTCTAGGTATATTGGAATGCCACTATATGAAAACTAGTTAACATAAATAAAACTTAAACAACTATATATATATATATATATCTATTACAACTGGAACACCTTGAACATTAGGCTCAAATGCTTAAACCTAGAAATAGGAAAAATAGGAATAAATATTGAATTAATTTCAAAACATGTTTCTTATGATTATGCTTTACATTAGTATGCCATTATTGGAATTTCATTGTTCTTTATTGAATATTGTAGGATGGTGTCCAGAACTAAATCATCTATGACAAGTCATAGCTTAAGCACTGGCAGAGGCTATAGGAAAGGTAGAGATATCATCTTGCATGGGAATATTCATGAGAAACTTGTTTATGAAAACAATAAGGAGGAGAACAATAGGGAACATTAGGTTGAGAAGAGGTTAATTTGAGGTACATGATGAGGATTATCCTAGAGTGATTACTACCTTCTAAGGGTGTTGTCAAGAGAAATCACATCATATTAGGAATAAGGAGAGATAGAGATGCAAGAGTCCTCAGGGAGATCTCCATGGTGATAGAAAGAGATCAGCCAAGGCCATGTAGATGAGGGGCCTATAGTGGTAGAAGATAAAATCTTTCACCAGAGTAGGCATTGGATATTTTGTAGAGCAGTTGTTGATTATCTTGGATAGATGTTTCAGAATATAAGACTCTGAATCCAATATCAAAGAAAGGTATGCTATCAAACACCTACAAGTCTTTACAACCACATGGTGTTATATTGAAGAAAAAAGCTACATGTGGATATGAAATTTTTTATATGGGAGTTGTTCCCTAAAAAATTTATAATCATTTCTTATTAGAATAGCGACAACAATAGGAGATAGATGAATTTCATCATTTGAGTTAGTTTACAATGACTGTGGTGTAGTATGGGAAATATTTCTATGAGCTCATGCCTTATGTAGGAACCATTGATAGTTCACCACTGATGGTATAAAAATTCATTCAAGGTTTGAATAACCATTTCATTGGGGGTGTAAAGCTATTGCAACCTAAAAATCTTAAGGATGTGGTACATTGGATTTGGGAGGGACATGGTGGTTTTTTTGGAGCACTTGCAACATCAGGGTCAAAGGGCACACAAAACTAGGGGAGAGGTAGTAATTGGAAGCCTCCTCGCTCCAAAGGCAAATAGGTTCAGCAACAGCAACAACAGAAGGTATCTTATCCTCCAACACATAGTGGTGGATATGATTTTGATTCTTCAAACTTACAGAACTCTTAGTGCAATAGGCGTAGTCAGAATAGTCTACCCACTCCTTTGCAACTCTAAACAATCATCAAAAATCTACTGCACCACCAACAGGGAGAGGTTCTAGCAAAGGTACATGGTGTTTCTCATGTAGATAGTTTGGGCATGACAGTGTACATCTCACTATTTAGGACCAAGTCTAGCAACATCTGAGCCTACACATGGTGATGCTAAGAGAGCACATAAAGTTTTTGCAATGGTGGATCACTACGAGGAAGAACACCAAGGTACCATAGATTAGATGATAGGAATGATTAAAGGTACACCCCTTTCCATCTTATTCAATTCACGTGTTATAAATTATTTCTTATCACTTTCTATAGTTTTAAATGTAAGCTTGAGGTTGTTAAAAAAGGTATAGGTTGGTAGGTGGATCTAGCTTGAAGACCTAATATTCCTATAGAATCTCTAGTATAGTAGTGGGAATTGAACCTAGTAAATTTCATTAATTTAGTAGACCTTCAAGTTATTCTCCCTGGTTCATATGATGTAGTGTTGGGCATGGACTGGCTTGGCTCACATAGATCTATAAATGACTTTAGCAGGAAGACCATTCAATGTAGGGATGACCTGGGTGAGGACTCTAAGATTTTAGGCTTCCAAAGTCCCATATCCCCCTAGAAGATCTTTGCTATGTAGTTCAAGTAGAGAATTTGTAAGGGTTATCAAGTGTTTTCCATTATTCTGAGTGAACAAGAGGAGGGAGACCATGAAGGGGAGACCCTAAATAACCCTATCCTATAGGATTATGTTGATGTCTTTCCAAGTGAGATTCTAGGTCTATCACTAGAGAGGGACATTGATTTTTTCATTGACCTCATCCTAGGAGCAGAGCCCATAGCTAGAGCTCCTTATCAGATGGCCACTCGGGAGTTGAATGAGTTGTGCCTATAGCTAGAGGAACTTTTATATAAAGCTTGTATTATATTAAGTGTTTCTCCATTGAGATCACTAGTGCTCTTTGTGAAGAAGAATGATGGTTCATTAGGCTTGTGCATTGACTACAGATAGTTGAATAACGTAATGATTAAGAATAGGTATCCTATACTAAGGATCAATGACTTGTTTGATCAGATCAAGGGAACCAAAATATTATCAAAGATAGATCTAAAGTCAACATACCATTAGCTACACATTCAAGATGTTGATATATATAAGATAGTCTTCTTCACTTGCTATGGACACTATGAGTTTAGAGTGCTTCCATTAGGTTTGACAAATGCTTCAGCAGTATTCATGTTTTTGATGAATGGAGTATTTTGTTTTACTTAGGTCATTTTTTACTTGTTTTCTTGGATGACATATTGATATATTCTAGATCTTAGGAAGAACATGAGGAAAACCTACAATTAGTCCTTTAGTGCCTTAGATATAAGCAACTTTATACCAATTTGGCAAAGTGTGACTTCTTTCAGTCTAAGGTATAGTACTTAGGACATGTCATTTCAAGAGATGATATCCTAGTGGACACTTCAAAGATCCATGTGATGGTAGGTTGGCTTACACCTGCTACCATGTTTGAGATTCATAGCTTTATGGGTTTGCCCGAATATTACAATAGAATTTTTCAGAACTTCTCTGTAGTTACACACCCCCTCACTTCCCTCTACACAAATGGGAAGAAGTTCATTTGGATAGAGAAATGTGAGGAAGTATTCTAGAAGCTCAAGGACTTTTTGACTAGTGCAAAAATTCTAGAAATAGCGAATCTTGTAGGTGAATTTATGGTGTGTAATGATACTTCCCTAGAAGGGATTGGAGTAGTCCTAATGTAGAAAAGATGTGTGATCATCTATAAGTCAAACTCAGGGAGCATGAGTTGAACTATCCCACGCATGATCTTGAGATAGTTGTAGTTTTTTATGCTCTAGTTAGATGGAGAAACTTCTTGTTGGGGTATTGTTTTGCACTTCATAGTGATTATCACATTTTATAGTATATATTCATGCAGACTAATTTGAATGCTAGCTAGAGGCATTGGGTGGAGTTTCTTATGAGTATTACTTCTAGGTGAAGTATATTCACAAGAAGGAGAATGTGGTTGCTGACAATTTGAGTTGTAGGAGACATGAGACAAATGCATTGACACTTAGTTTGGATTTGAGGAGTAGAAGACTTCAAGGGTTTCCTCAAGATACTTGGTATCAGGAGATTAGGACAGAGATAGATTCAAGATGATCTTTAGAGGGTGAATTTGTGGGCTAGGTTCTAGAGTTAGATGCCCTTTTAAGTTATATAGGGAGGATTAATGTACTACTATTGGACGAGCTTCATACATTGATCCTATCTGACTCTAATCTTGCACCTTACGTGACACATCTATGTGTCAAGAATATTTATGCAAACTTACAACCATTATACCTTTTGATAGGGAAGAAGCATGATATCACTAATTTTTTGGCTAGGTGCTTGAGTGCTAGAGGGTTAAGGCAAAGCACCAACATCGAGTAGGACTTTCACTGTCTGATCTCATTCCTTCATGGAAATGGTATATTATAAATATGGATTTCATTATGGGATTACCTATAAGTTTTTCTCAACATGATGCTATCATGGTCATTATTGACCAGTTGACTAAGGTAGCACACTTCTCATGGATGAGGTTATCCTATAAAACAACTTCAATAGCCAATATCTTTATGCATGATACTATGAGATTACATAGTATTCCCTAAAAGGTTATTTTGAGTAGGGATCCCATATTCACATCAAAATTTTGGATAGCCTTGCAACATGATCTTGGAGCAGAATTGAACTTCAGCTCACCATACCACCCTTAGAAAAATGGTCAAACCGAGAGAGTGAATTAGTTTTTGGAAGATATATTGAGGATATATGTTATGGACCGATAGACTCTTTGGGAGTATTATCTATATCTAGTGAAGTTTTTACATAATAATGGATATCACAATTCTATTGGGATGACACTTGTTGAGGCCTTATATAATTGTCCTTTTTGTACTTCATTAAGTTGGTACAATTTGGACGATCACATCTTATTGTATCCTAAGACACTTCAAGATATGGAGCCACATGTAGTGTACATCTGTGAGCACATGTCTATAGTAGAGGATAGACATAAGAAGTACAATGGTGCTCATAGGATGGATAAGCTATTTGTAGTGGGTGATTAATTTTTCTTGAGAGTGCATCATGAAAGAGTCCAATCTATTATGGAAAGGGTTCAAAACTAGCACATTAGTTTGTAGGGTCATTTATGATTCTTGAAAGGATAGGTCTAGTTTCCTAAGATCTTGCATTACTGCCCAACTTAGCTCATTTGCATGATGTTTTCCATGTTTTTGTTCTTGGATAGTATATTCTTGATGTTATACATTTTCTTGATCAGAATGTGTTATAGGTGGAGGATAGGAAGTTGACTTTGGAGGTGGTACACATTCTTAAGTAGTGGGATTTGACCCTTATGGGTCAAACCATAAAGCAGGTAAGGGTCCAATGGGACCCTACTAATGAGTCATGAGCTACATGGGAGGATGCATTTAGGTTATGGGATCTATATCTCTACTTGTTTATAGGCTTCTAAGAGTAAGCTTAAGTCTAAGGGGGTGGATGTAGTGCCTACCCCTAGTTTAATTTTCATGTTATATTGTCAAATTCATTTAGTCCAGCTTTATGGTTATCTATTATCATTTAGTGGTACTTGGTTGCCTAATTTGCATGAATCTTATTTCATGCTTAGTTATTTATTGATAAGCTACTTGATATTCAGTTAGTTCATGTGTTCATGTTTATTATTTCATTAATGATGCTCTCTATGTTTATGTAGTGATTTTATTTATTTCATGATGATAGTTAGGTGGATGGTTTACTTACACTTTCTCTGGTTACTTACCCTATACTTGCCTGTGTATGGTGTACATTATGTTTTACTTTAATTTTCACATTTCTAATGTGGTTGAGGGAGGGAGACATAGTCATCTGCTAGTCGAGATCTACATGATGTACCACTCCCTACTATTATCTATCTAGTTTCAATATATATACATATGTACATGTTTGGTTTTTATACAGATTGAAGGTATCGGGCATCAACTTCCCTAAATTGTCAGGATAAGTGTGTCCTATCGTAGTATCTCAATGGTAAAGAGGGGAGATAGTTCTCAAGTCTGAATCCTAAACCAGAGCCAATTGTCATAAAATATAGGATAGGTATCTGAGTCATTTACACTTTCGAATTTGTCAATTGACATAAATTCAAAATTTTGACCCTTAAGTTTGAATTCATAAGTTATTTTATAGATAGGTTTTCTTTTTTGGAATGCAGGTCCGTTGTGTTTTTTAGTTATAACTATATCAAAAATAATATTTTTAAATTTTTTTTAATTTAACAAAAAATTATAAAGATAAATCATTTTTAAATTATATTTAATTAATGGAGAAATTAATTAAATTGAAGAAATAAATTCAAAAGGCTTAATTAAAATTCCAAATTCGGTGTAATTATATTTATTTAATTTAATAATAATTAATTTAGGAATTTCATATTAATAATGAACTCTAAATATTATTATTAGTTAAATTAATAAATATACTTTTAAATATGACTTATTATTTAATAAAAGAAAGTTAGAATAAAGTAAATAAATTTTATTTTAATTAAATTGTAAAAAGTGTGAACATGAAATTACAGTAAATTAAACTAATAAAAGAAAGGCTTTTGTGTGTTTATAAAACCAAAACCCTAGGTTGAGAAATTATTATAGCTCCAAGTGTTCATATAGTTACTATGAGATCAAGGTAGGAATTTTGGTTGAGATATTCATAGTAGATTACCTTGAATCTTTCCTCTGTCTTCTTCATGTTTGTTTGTGGATCTTGTTTCAAAGATCAATTTTTCTCAAAATCCTTGTTTGGAAATTATTATTATTCTTCATTATTGAAATGTCCATGAATGAAAGTCTAATTGAAAAATCTCTTGTCGTGAATTGATGCTTGGATTCAACATAGCTAGTATTTGATTTAAAAATTAGAACTATACTAAATTGATAATTTGACTTGAGAAAATCATTATTACCTTTTTTTTAAAAGTTGCTACTCAAAAAGAAATTGCATACCAAGCCTGGCTTTGTCTTTGCTCCTACTACCCTTTCTTTCTCTTCCGCATGCAACTACTGGATTGGATCAACAGTTTCTAGTATGTATTCTAGTGATTCAACTTGGTTAGTTAGATCCCCAAGAAGCATAAAATTGTTATAAAAATATATATATTAAAAATTATTTTTATTTTCTATAAAGAATTATTTTTAAAAATGAAAATAGTTGGAGGAGTTGTGAACTTCCACCCCCCCCACCTTTACACATGGCCAAGGCAGTGAACACTGCCAACATAACAACTATCAAGGTGGTAGCTACCAATGTAGTGGACGCTTCCCTTGGTAGCAAGGTTTGCTCATGCACCCCATAATTTTCTATTTATTAAATTTAGAGTTTTTTTTAATTATTATTTTATTATTAAATTTAGTAATTATTATTATTAAATAGATTAATAAATCTTATTTTATTATTCATTTAAAAATAATTATTAAATGAGTAATAAAATAATATTTATTAATTTATTAATAAAATAATATTTATTAAATTTTTAATAAAATTCTTTTTTTTCTCAAAAATAGTATTTCATTTTTTATTATGAACATGGTATTCTGTACTAAGGTGATTTTAATGGAATGTTGGGTCACTTTGAATACTAGTGTACTTCGAAAATGTTAGCAAATGTGACATTTTTAAAATGAGAAGTAGAACACATATTGTGAATCAATCTTTATGATATTATGTTTACAAACCAAATGAAACTATGTAACTACACTTGTTTTAAATGACTTGATGAGGTGTATGGTTCATTTCATGTTGGGGTTTGGGTTAAACTTATTATGTTGACCGGTTAGGATGTTTACCATAGGCTTGGGAGATATTGTTTTATGATGTTGTGTGAATGTCATGAATATTATGATTTGACCTTTGAGGTATCGATTAGTGTATACATTGTGATTTATAGTTGCTTGTATAGAACTGATGCGGTCATTATGACCTGATAAGACTTTTTGTTATGAGCTTAGGGTAGGTTATCTTTATGTATGTTGGGAACTGACTTGCAATGGAGATCAAAGCCCTAAAGAGGCTACCTAGGTAACTCACCATAAATTTTATTAATAAGTGATAATATTTCATTAACTAGGTTGAAAATGAATTAACATGAGTCAGTGGATTACCTCACCCATGCCTTGAGTTCTAGTATAGGCTAGGATGGGAGTACAGAGGATGCTTGGTTGTGACCTTGCCTTGTTAGTATGCCTTGTCTATATGAAAGGATACTGATGCCGCATATAGTCACTAGGGGGGCATTGTCTAGAGAGGCTACCAGGGCAACCTTAGGTTTGGCTCATGCGATGACACTATCCTACTTACATAGTAGGTTTTCGAGGTGTCTTTGTTGGCTCTGGGATTAGATGTTATGTATGTACTTAGTACCTTTGAGATAGATTTCTATCAATATTTCCTTGACCTAGATTATGGTTATGATTCTTGGATTGTTAATGGGACTTGAGATTATCTCATCGTCATGGTGGTAGTGGGCCATTTAGGTTGAATTAGGTTAGGTGGTAGTGTTTCTTATACCATTGAGAACTGACAGCTAGATGTCATTATTGGATGTACTTGTTCTATTCTTCTAATCTTGTGATTATGTTCTTTGGTAATACTCTGATATAGTATACTTGATTAGTAGAGATCTTATGAGATGTTATCTCTATTCATGATGTATATTCTTTTAGCATTTCATACCTTGTGACTTGTAGAGAGGACAATTATACATTATGGTTATGCCATGTGGCATCTTATGTATTTGTATTTTATTTTATTTTATTTTTACTTATGGTTATTCTATGATGTTGATTTTTTTATGTATCACATTTAATCTTAATAAAGTTGTGTATCTGATTCAACATCATAGAACCCTTAAGAGATGTAATTGTTAATGTATTTCTTTGTATGTATGTGAATTATTTATTATATTTTTTTTTTGTTGTTGTTAAAAATTCTTTGAAAAAAAATGTTTGGCAAACTTAGTAACATAATAGGATAATTTCTTTTGGGTTCACTAGTAGGGCATTACACCTAGTTAGAGATCTTTAAACACTTCAATCTTGAAATGTCACCTTTTTAGAGTATTTACACAATGATTTTTAAGTCATGTCTATTAAGATATTTATTTATTGCTACAATGGTTAGAAGGTAATAGCAATTTGACTTGATTTATGAAGTAACTGTCTTTGTAGATTCGGATCTCTGTTCTAACTTCTCTTATGGATCCTTCATTTTTTAGATTTTCTTTGCAACATTTCTTTCACATTATCTTTCTCTACTTTCACTCACATATCCATATTTTATTTTATGTTTAGCTTGTCCGTGCAATCCTCACAACTTGACCTATCTTATATATCATAAAATAGGACAAGTTGGCTTGAGTACCCTTCTAAATAATTAATAAACATCCAAATAGTCAGCCTCAAACAATTAAATATTTTAAAAAAATATTTTTCTATCACTTGGTCAATACTAAGATTGAATTCTTAGTTGACATTGTAGCTCCTTTGATGCTAAACCACTCGATCAATACTTCAAGCTCTTTGATGCTCAAATACTTGATCAATATTGCAAGTAGAAATCCCTTTATTAATGAACTACTCAGTTAAGACTGGAAAGCCTTCTTTACCTAACTACTCGGTCAATGCTAAGATATACAAGGCTAATACTACAAATCTACATTGTTCGGTTAATACTAACATTTTTGTAACATCATTGATAACATATAATTGAGGAATTTTTTTCAACAAGTATGTAGTGTTTATTTATTATCTTCTTTTAATACAAATTTAATTTATATGAATTTAATTGGATATGGGTCGAGAATGACTTCAGATGTGAGAGTCAAGTGTGATAAAAAGTAGAATTTTTTTAATTTTAATTTTTTTTCCTTTAATTTATAATGTGATTGTTGATTTTTTCTTATAATTAGGGGTAAGACATATTATTCAAGAATATAAACAAAATTGAAGGATTGTGGGTTAAAATATAACTCATGAAATATTTCATTTCACAAACCTTTAATGAACATATAAGACTCCAATTGTTTCAAACAATTAAAAGAGACAAAATTAATTTATAAAAATTATAAAGTTAACAAGTTATCATGTATATTTTATAAAATCTAATTTTACTAATAAAACATCAAATCTATAACTATTTAATTGGTCAAATACAACTCACTTAATCCCTATTAAAAATGAGTTTTTCAAAATGTGATACAATAGTACTTACTCTCCCAACAAGTACCAATATGTCATAGAAATTCAAGCCTAGTTGAGTAATACTAAAAGAAAGATTGAAATAGGGCATGGAAATTGACCAAATGGAAATTTAGTTAGTCAAATGTGTAATGCCCTACCAAGGGATCCAAAGAATTTCTCTAAGTTTGCCAAACAATTTTTTTTTTAACATGAAAGATAAACCATTCACAACATTTGCGAAAGCAATAGGAACATCCAACTGAAAGTAAACATAACATACATACATAACAGATTACATTCTTTAAAGATCCCTTAACGTTGAATCACATCTAAATTAAACATTCATTAAATATCACATCCTTAGCAATGATACATCCAACATTCTTAAACCATATACAAGTGTCCTTTTAGTAATTACATTTTAATTTAGCTCAATCATCCACTATACATGTTACAAGGTATGAAAAGCTTAAAAGAATAAATATCTGTGTAAGTAAAGTACATCATCATCCAATATTAATCCATGATTCAGTTAAAGTAAACAGAACCACAAATCATACATGATACATCATCACAAAAGATATAAACATCCATCATAAAAGATAACCATATATCACAAACATAAATAACTAAGTGCACGGTTCCTCCCAACCATAAATAGCATCATTAGACCATCATGGATCCTAGCCATCCCTCTGTGAATAACATGCCAAAGCACCGAAGAGATGATCGGTATTATCATAGTAGGAATGTCACTCCTAAAACATCCTACTAACACGCAAAGTAAAGCATAAGATAACATCATCTAACATATGAAAATCATCAATGTAAGAAACATACCAGTAGATACATCCATCATAGGGTACATCATTTATCATAATGTTCCAAGAACATAATGAAGATAAATACCAACCAAGAATACTCCAGCCACGGTGTCTCCAATGGATCTCAAATGATAAGAGTGGAAAAAAACTACCACCCAACCGCATGGAACCTAAATGGTCCTCTTCCACCGTGCTGAGGAGATAATCTCAAGTCCCAAATAGGCTATCCAAAACACAAAGCATAAATCTCTATAAGTCCAGGAATCCTAAAAGTATACTAACTCAAGGGTTCCATCACACAAAACTGACATCTAATTACCAGAGGCACACAATGACAAGTAGAAAACCTACTCTGCGAGTGGAAAAGTGTCATAACATTTATCACGTACAAGTTACCCTGGCAGTTAGTTAAACTCCATAGGTCCATACTGATCGCATGCGGCCACTAGTATCCTCTCATACTGACGAGGCATACTATGGAATACAAGGTCGCAACCATGCGTTCTCTCTACTCCCATCCTAGCTTGTACAAGCACTCAAGGCATGGGCGAGAACATCAAAACAATTATCTTTTTAGGTTCATTTAATCTCCATTTAGTGTGTAAATGTTATAACCTATTAACCAAACTTACACCGAGTTACCCTGGCACCCACTTAGGGCCCCGACCCCATTGCAAGCCACTTCCCAACACTACAAGTAGATAACCTACCCTAAGCTCATGGAATCATAAAATCACCACAGTCTTGTACAAGCGACTATAAAGAAAATCCAAAAGATAATCAAATAAAAAAAATCATCGAATATCCATGATAAAAGCATCAAATATCCACAATAAGAATCATCAAATCTCCAAGATAAGAATCATCAAATCTCCATGAGCATCTGGAAAAGCATCCATAGAAAATCATGACCACAACAATTCTCTATCGGCAACTGGAGGCATCACTGATAATCATAAGTATCCATTGGTTTTCAATAACCAATATATCTCAAAATAAATCACCATATCCATTGGTTCTCAACAAGAAACCAAGAATATCTCAAAATCATAAGGATCGAAGACTCCAAAAATGGTTGAGTCAAACATGTCACAACATGACATCATCAAAATATAAATCAACATTTTAGTCCCATCATGGCGACTAGAAAGTAATCCAAGGATAACTAACCAATGACTCAAAAAAGATTAGCTCGAGTGTCTTAGATACAAATAACTCAGCTTCACTTAAGAAGAATGATAAGCAATAACAATCAGTAATTACAAACATCTCATAGAGCATTCCATCACATAACCATGGTTGGGTTTATAAAGATCATCACCAAATAAAATCAACATACCAACACATCTCATAACCCCCGAGCCTCTGGTCACAACCTACGACTGGTCAACACTAGTCAACCCAAAACCCAAAACAAGAACCATATAGAATACACAATGCGAACACATGTTTTGGTTTACTAATATAACATAGCTAAATAATGTGTAGAGTTTCAGTTTTTAGTTTACCATTATACTTCAAGTGAATAGGATTTACCATATGACCTACAAGTCAACCCATTTGTTCTCCGATAGCATTATCCTTCCATTATTAAGAATTACATTCTAAGAATAACTTAAGGATAAATATTCACTAAACTGATCATCATTGACCTTTAATTAAATTGTTCTCTAAGATCCATATTCTAATTGATTAACTCTTCTATTAAGGTTACTTCAACTTTAAACATAAATCAAGGATCATTATTCGTCTAAATTATACGAGAGCCAATTACTAGTCTTCGAATAAGAAGATTATAACTTACTAAAATGATCAATTTAATCAATCTGTTAACATAGGTACACCATCCATGACCTATTAACATTCTAATAGTTCTCAATTAAATATTACTAAGTCTTGAGCCTTTTAATTTAATCATTACAACTAATAACCATATAATATCTAAAGTCTTTATTCAAGTAATAAGACTTACCAACTTTGATTTCAATATTTCTACAATCTCGTTAATAGAATTATACCAATTAAATCTCTATTACATAAATTAATTATTAATTAAATCTAATTAACTCTCATTAATTGATTTAATTAATAATTGCATAACCATAGCAATGTTCCAATTAATATCAGTTGACTAATAACTAACTAGAATTCTGTAAGATAAAAGTCAACTATAATTCAATACTCAAATGATCATATTAATAATTCATTAATAATAACTTGTTAATATCTAATAACAAGCTATATTGAAAATCTTAATAATAATTCTGTAATGACCACATTCGTCATTCTTATATGAATACTGATGTTTCCTTAATCTGTATTATCAATAATCATTTAGATCATTACTCTATTATTTATTAATAATTTGCTAGACCCAACAAACATTAATAAATAATAAACTCAACAAGACTATAAATAATCGATCTAGAGAATCCCTCCATAAACTTCATTAACTAACTCTTAACACCATTAGGGTATATCGATAAGTTATTTAATAATACATAGCATATTAAGAATTCAGATCATCGCAAGGTTATTAAATGTTATAACATTGATTATGACCCTTATCAATTAAATCGAATATCCTTATAAGTCTCTTAGTAATCATCTTCATTAAGCAACTAATATTAATGTAAAATAAAATTACCATCTCTTAATTATTTAATATACATTAAAAATCAACTATAATCCAACTCACTAATACTCATACTGACAGTTCAATAACAATTTACATTGGAAATGACACCTCTTTAAATTAAAATCTCTATACTTCTTTGAAAATTTGTTCTTTTAAATCACATATCATCCTAAATATCTCAACTTAAATGAATCCAATTAAATTGAATCTATATAAACATTTAACTCTAACACTATGATTGAAACTTCATTTATATTGGTTAATGATTTATATATATATATATATATATATATATATATATATATATATATATATATATATATATATATATATATATATATATATATATATTAAAAAAAATTTATAAATAATAATAATTATTCAAACATTATTAATATTTAATAATATATATATAAATATTTTTATAACATAATAATAATATTTTAAAACAATTTTATAACATACAACAAAAATTATAATATCAAAATCGTACCTTGCAATTTATTAGTCGCAGGCAGCTCTGCACACACATAAGTGTGGTCAGTCGCCGTGTGACTTTTACAGCAGCCATGTAGCCTCTGCTGTCGCAGGCCTATTGACATAGGTACCTGTATAGCAGACATTTGCCAGCATCATCGTAGCAGTGGGGAGGCATGAGGACATGCTCCGCCCCCACATTTTTTAATAATAATAATTTTTTTTTATAACGTTTCTTAAATAACGTTTCGCAATTCACATTTTAAATGTGATTTTGGATTTAATAAAACATCATTTAGACAATTACATATATATATATATATATATATATATATCTGTGTGTGTGTGTGTGTGTGTGTGTGTGTGTGTGTGTGTGTGTGTGTGTGTGTATACAGATTGTAAATCAACACTACCATTTAAATATATGTATGTAGATTTGAATGTATAGGTATTTTTTCTAGAGGGAACATATTTATAACTTTTTTAAATCATTGTTGTTCTCAATATTACCATAGTCCGTGTAATAGATTTGTCCTTACGCATAATTTGATAGAAAGATTACATCTAACTATTCACAATATAATTTCAAACCCAAACCCAATTTATAACTAATTTCTTTCCTAAATTGGATCTAGGGTTTTCTATTGTTTTCTTCTCAACCAACTAAAATATCTAGATTCTAATTCAATTTGCAGATTCAATCACAAAGAGTATTCAGACACATATAACAGATACGATGAAGACAGGAAAAGAGTGCAAATAAAATATGTGATTATCACGAGTGCACTTGGACACTGATGCTAATTTTTCATGCCTCAGAAGTCCATAGAAAGTCCCTTCCTTCTTCTCATATGCAATTCCTCCAAGATCCAAGCCAACTGAAAACCTCCAAGTGACTAGAATTGCTAGAAGAAGCATAGAGGCATGTAGAAACATATGAGCATAGAGAAACATATAAGCATGTAGAAGCATATGAGCTTCACAAATGCATGTAAGCTTAAAGCTTCCATTTTTGCTTGAAGCTTGTAGCTTCCATTAAGCTTGTCCAAACACACTAGGAGAGCCTCTATTTAAAGGCCTCTAAGATGCATCTAGAGTGTCTCTAGAAACAACTAGAAGATAAGCATGACAACCAAGCATGAGTCTTCTCCAACCTTCTAGATGAGTCATAAGGTTGTAGACACCATGTGCTCAAATAAAAATGCTAACTCCTAAGTGTAGACAACTAGTGCATTCTTAGAGTGCAAACTTCTGTGTTGTCTACATGACAACTCTCAAGAATTTGCCAACTCCTATGTGAGCAAACATTAAAATAATGCACAATCATTAATATAATAATTAATTTACTCTTCCCAATTTTAATTATTTATTTATTAAATCTCATGCACTAACTTTAATAATTCCACTTTTCAATCTTAATATATTTATATTTTAATCACATGAAATCTAGAATCTTTTATTAATTTTAATATATTTTTCACTTTTAAATTTCATTTTCAAAACATAATTGCTAAAATATTTATTAGCTTTAATAATAATATTATTTAGTCATTTATTTAAAAATGAACTCCAAATATATTATTATTAAAATAGATATTGTCACATTCCAAATTTAAACTTATAACTTTTATCTTCAAATTTAATTATTTTATTTAATTAATTTTCCAATTAATTAAATAAAATAAATATTAAAATATCATATTAATCTTCAATTAAATTAAACCATTAATTAAATCTTTTAATTAGGCTTAATTAATAGAAAATACTCCAAAGACTCACAAGGGTAAAATATGAAAATCCATCATAGCCAAAATACATACAAAATCAAACCAAGGGTTTATATCATGAATTACGTTATCCAATGTATTTGGAGGGTACTCAACTCAAATACTTGTCCTAATTTTCAATTAGGACAAATGGCCTAAAGGGTTGGGATTTGGACCTGAGAATTATCTCCCCTCTCTTATCATTGAGATGATGTGATAGGGTACGCTCATCCTGACAATTCAAGGAAGTCGATATCTGGTACCTACAACCTACATAAAAACCACACATGTACAAGCACAATAGATACTAAGCTAAACAGGCAATGGCAGGAAGTGGTGCATCGTGTAGATCCTAACTAGCAAGTGACTACGACTCCCTTCCTTAACCACATTAGACATGCCATACAAAAGCAAACACGCACACCATACACATGAAAGTACGGAGTAAGTATCCATAAGAAAACACATGTGATAATAAATCATCTTACTAATCATAATTAATAACTGCAAACACTGAAAATAATCATCATGCATACATGAAATGTAGAGTCTAAGTAATCTCATCACATAATAAACTGAATCCATAGCACAATATTTGATAGTCTCAAAACAATGCTGCTAACCATCAACATAAAACCAACTCTAAAAGGGTTCAACAATTTGATAACAAAATGCGAACCAGGGGCAGGCACTACATCCACCGCCCCTTGAATTAGGCTTACTCCTGGAAGCCTACAAGAATGAAAAACTAAGATACTCACTTTGCGGGTCTCATTGAACCCCTTCCTCCCTAGAGGGGGATATGATTCCACTGGAGATACTACAACACACTTAGGGCGATATGATTCTAGTTTAATGATAAACCGAAAACCATATCGATCCAACATTCATTTTTTTAACAACTACTGTGATAAATCCCTTAACACATTCTTAAAAAGAGCAACTTAATGCTTGCCAAGATAATCAAGGGCATACTACCTTAAAACATAGATAAAAAATACATGTTTTACAACTACAATGGGTTCCAATTTCTAGTTTTTCCCTCGTTTAGGTTTAAGTAGAATTTTCAGTTTTGAAAACTAAGTGTTGAAGTATGAAAATATGCAAGTAACAGTTTTAAGTTCTATTTCAGTTCACCTAGTTTCAAGTTTTCAGTTTCAAAGAAATACATATGATAGTTCAAAGTTTTCATTTTGTTTAACTAGTTGACACTAATGGCATTCCAATATACCCAAAGCTCCCAATGTTGAAACTCGAGCTCTGATACCAAATGTAATGCCCCGCCAAGGGATCCAAAGAATTTCACTAAGTTTGCCAAATAATTTTTCTTTTAACATGAAAGATAAACCATTCACAACATTCGCGGAAGCAATAGTAACATCCAACTAAAAGTAAACATAACATACATACATAACAGATTACATTCTTTAAAGATCCCTTAATGTTCAATCAAATCTAAATTAACCATTCATCTAGCATCACATCCTTAGAAATGATACATCCAACATTCTTAAACCATATACAAGTGTCCTTTTAGTAATTACATTTTAATTTAGCTCAATCATCCACTGTACATGTTACAAGGTATGAAAAACTTAAAAGAATAAACATCCATGTAAGTAAAGTACATCATCATCAAATATTAATCCATGATGCAATTAAATTAAATGAAATCACAAATCATACATGATACATCATCACAAAAGATATAAACATTCATCATAAAAGATAACCATATATCACAAAAATAAATAACTAAGTGCACGGTTCCTCCCAACCGTAAATAGCATCATTAGACCATCATGGATCCTAGCCATCCCTCCATGCGTAACATTCCAAAGCACTGAAGAGATCATCGATATTATCATAGTAGGAATGTCACTCCTAAAAAATCCTACTAACATGCAAAGTAAAGCATAAGATAACATCATCTAACATATGCAAATCATCAATGTAAGAAACATACCAGTAAATACATCCATCATAGGGTACATCATCTATCATAATGTTCCAAGAACATAATGAATATAAATACCAACCAAGAATACTCTAGCCACAGTGTCTCCAACAGATCTCAAATGATAAGAGTGAAAAAAAACTACCACCTAACCGCGCGAAACCTAAATGGTACACTCCCACCGTGCTGAGGAGATAATCTTAAGTCCAAAATAGGCTATCCAAAACATAAAGCATAAATCTCTATAAGTCCAGGAATCCTAAAAGTATACTAACTCAAGGGTTCCATCACACAAAACCGACATCTAATTCCCAGAGGCACACAATGACATGTAGGAAACCTACTCTGCAAGCGAAAAAGTATCATCGCATTTATCATGTACAAGTTACCCTGGCAGTTAGCTAAACTCCACGGGTCCATACTGATCTCATGTGGCCACTAGTATCCTCTCATACTGACGATGCATACTATGGAATGCAAGGTCGCAACCATGCATTCTCTCTAATCCCATCCTTGCCTGTACAAGCACTCGAGGCATGGGCAAGAACATCAAAAAAATTATCTTTTTAGGTTCATTTAATTCCCATTTAGTGTGTAAATGTTATCACTTATTAACCAAACTTACAATGAGTTACCCTGGCAGCCACTCAGGGCCCCAACCCCCATTGCAAGCGACTTTTTGACACTACAAGTAGATAACCTACCCTAAGCTCATGGAATCATAAAATCACCACAGTCCTATACAAGCGACTATAAAGAAAATCCAAAAGATAATCCAATAAAAACAATCATCAAATATCCATGATAAAAGCATCAAATATCCACAATAAGAATCATCAAATCTCCGAGATAAGAATCATCAAATCTCCATGAGCATCTGGAAAAGCATCCATAGGAAATCATGACCACAACAGTTCTCTATCGACAACTGAAGGAATCACTAATAATCATAAGTATCCATTGGTTCTAAATAACCAATATATCTCAGAATAAATTACCACATCCATTGGTTCTCAAAAAGCAACAAAGAATATCTCAAAATCATACTGATCGAAGACTCCAAAAATGGTTGAGTCAAACATGTCACAACATGACATCATCAAGATATAAATCAACATTTCAGTCCCATTATGGTGACTAGAAAGTAATCCAAGGATAACTGATCGATGACTCAAAAATGATTAGCTCAAGTGTCTTAGATACAAAATAACTCAGCTTCACTTAAGAAGACTGATAAGCATTAACAATCAGTAATTACTAACATCTCATAGAGCATTCCATCACATAAGCATGGTTGGGTTTATAAAGATCGAGACCAAATAAAATCAACATGCCAACACATCTCATAACCCCCGAGCCTCTGGTCACAACCTAGGACTAGTCAACACTAGTCAACCCAAAACTCAAAACAAGAAGCGTATAGAATACACAATGCAAACACATATTTTGGTTTACTAATATCACATAGCTGAATAATGTGTGGAGTTTCAGTTTTTTGTTTACTAGTATACTTCAAGTGAATAGGATTTACCATATGACCTACAAGTCAACCCACTTGTTCCTTGGTAGCATTATCCTTCAATTATTAAGAATTACATTCTAAGAATAACTTAAGGATAAATATTCACTAAACTGATCATCATTGACCTTTAATTAAATTGTTCTCTAAGATCCATATTCTAATTGATTAACTCTTCTTTTAAGGTTACTTCAACTTTTAACATAAATCAATGATCATTATTCGTGTAAATTATAAGAGAGCCAATTACTAGTCTTCGAATAACAAGATTATAACTTATTAAAATGATCAATTTAATCAATCAGTTAACATAGGTACACCATCAATGACCTATTAACATTCTAATAGTTCTCAATTAAATATTACTAAGTCTTGAGCTTTTTAATTTAATCGTTACGACTAATAACCATATAATATCTAAAGTCTTTATTCAAGTCATAAGACTTATCAACGTTGGTTTCAATATTTCTACAATCTCGTTAAAAAGAATTATATCAATTAAATCTCTATTACATAACTTAGTTATTAATTAAATCTAATTAACTCTCATTAATTGATTTAATTAATAATTGCATAACCATAGCAACGCTCCAATTAATATCAGTTGACTAATAACTAACTAGAATTCTGTAAGATAAAAGTCAACTATAATTCAATACTCAAATGATCATATTAATAATTCATTAATAATAACTTGTTAATATTTAATAGCAAGCTATATTGAAAATCTTAATAATAATTCTGTAATGACCACATTTATCATTCTTATATGAATACTTATGTTTCCTTAATTAATCTGTATTATCAATAATCATTTAGATCATTACTCTATTATTTATTAATAATTTGCTAGACCCAACAAACATTAATAAATAATAAACTCAACAAGACTATAAATAATCGATCTAGAGAATCCCTCCATAAACTTCATTAACTAACTCTTAACACCATTAGGGTATATCGATAAGTTATTTAATAATACATGACGTATTAACAATTCAGATCATCGCACAGTTATTAAATGTTATAACATTGATTATGACCCTTATCAATTAAATCCAATATCCTTATAAGTCTCTTAATAATCATCTTCATTAAACAACTAATATTAATGTAAAATAAAATTACCATCTCTTAATTATTTAATATACATCAAATATTAAAGTCAACTGTTCTCTAATCCCTCAATATTCAAATGAATTCAATGTCTCTTGTTTAAATCATTACTAACAACCATTAAAATATCCATATTAATGACCCAAAGAACATCAGTTGATTAAAAATACTCTATATTCCAACTCGCTACTACTCATACTGACAATTGAATAACAATTTACATTGGAAATGACCCCTCTTTAAATTAAAATCTCTATACTTCTTTGAAAAATTGTTCTTTTAAATCACATATCATCCTAAATATCTCAACTTAAATGAATCCAATTAAATTGAATCTATATAAACATTTAAATCTAAAACTATTATTGAAACTTCATTTATATTGGTTAATGATTATATATATATATATTTTTTAATTTAGACATAATAATAATTATTCAAACATTATTAATATTTAATAATATATATATAAATATAAATATATTTATAACACAATAATAATATTTTAAAACAATTTTATAACCAACAATAAAAATTATAATATCCAAATCGTACCTTGTGATTTATTAGTCGCCAATAGCACTGCACACATATAAGTGTGGTCAATTGCCGTGTGACTTTTACAACATCTGTGCGGCCTCTGTTGTTGCAGGCCTATTGACGCAGGTACCCGCGCAACAGACGTCCATCGGCATCATTGTGGCAGTGGGGAGGCATGAGGACATGCTCCGCCCACACATTTTTTAATAATCATAATTTTTTATTTATAACGTTTCTTACATAACATTTTGCAATTCGCATTTTAAATGCGATTTCAGATTTAATAAAACATTGTTTAGAAAATTACATATATATATATATATATATATATGTATACGTATATATATATATATATGTATACGTATATATATATATGTATATATGTATACGTATATATATATATGTATATATATATACGTATATATACGTATACATATATATACGTATACGTATATATATGTATACGTATATATACGTATATATATATATATATCTATATATATATATACATATATATATATATGTATATATATATATATATACGTATATATATATATATATACACGTATATATATATATATATACGTATATATATATATATATACGTATATATATATATATACGTATACATATATATACGTATACGTATATATATATATATACGTATACATATATATACGTATACGTATATATACGTATACGTATATATATGTATACGTATATATATATATATATATATATATATACGTATATATATATGTATATACATATGTATATATATATATATATCTGTGTGTGTGTGTGTGTGTGTGTGTGTATATAGATTGTAAATCAACACTACTATTTAAATATATGGATGCAGATTTGAATGTATATGTATTTTTTTCTAGAGGGAACATATTTATAACTTTTTTAAATAAAAAGGGTTTTCTAATCATTGTTTTTCTCAATATGACCATAGTCTGTCTAATAGATTTGTCCTTACGCATAATTTGATAGAAAGATTACATCTAACTATTCACAATATAATTTCACACCCAAACCCGATTTAGAACTAATTTCTTTTCTAAATTGGATCTAGGGTTTTCTATTGTTTTCTTCTCAACCAACTAAAATATCTAGATTCAATCACAGAGAGTATTCAGACACATATAACAGACACGATGAAGACAGGAAAAGAGTGCAAATAGAATATGTGATTATCACGAGTGCATCTAGACACTGATGCTAATTTGTCATGCCTCAGAAGCCCATAGAAAGTCTATTCCTTCTTCTCATATGCAATTCCTCCAAGATCCAAGCCAACTGAGAACCTCTGAGTGACTAGAATTGCTAGGAGAAGCATAGAGGCATGTAGAAACATATGAGCATGGAGAAAAATATGAGCATGTAGAAGCATATGAGCTTCACAAATGCATGTAAGCTTAAAGCTTCCATTTTTGCTTGAAGCTTGTAGATTCCATTAAGCTTGTCCAAACACACTAGGAGAGCCTCTATTGAAAGGCCTCTAAGATGCATCTAGAGTGTCTCTAGAAATAACTAGAAGATAAGCATGACAACCAAGCATGAGTCTTCTCCAACCTTCTAGATGAGTCATAAAGTTGTAGACACCATGTGCTCAAATAAAAATGCTAACTCCTAAGTGTAGACAACTAGTGCATTCTTAGAGTGCAAACTTCTATGTTGTCTACATGAAAACTCTCGAGAATTTGTCAACTCCTATGTGAGCAAACATTAAAATAATGCACAATCATTAATATAATAACTAATTTACTCTTCCCAATTTGATTTATTTATTTATTAAATCTCATGCACTAACTTTAATAATTCCACTTTTCAATCTTAATATATTTATATTTTAATCACATGAAATCTAGAATCTTTTAATATTTTTAATATATTTTCCACTTTTAAATTTTATTTTCAAAACTTAATTGCTCAAATATTTATGAGCTTTAATAATAATATTATTTAGTCATTTATTTAAAAATGAACTCCAAATATATTATTATTAAAATAAATATTGTGACATTCAAAATTTAAACTTATAACTTTTATCTTCCAATTTAATTATTTTATTTAATTAATTTTCCATTTAATTAAATAAAATAAATATTAAAATATCATATTAATCTTCTATTAAATTAAACCATTAATTAAATCTTTTAATTAGGCTTAATTAATAGAAAATACTCCAAAGACTAACAAGGGTAAAATATGAAAATCCATCATAGCCAAAATACATAAAAAATCAAACCAAGGGTTTATATCATGAATTACATTATCCAACATATTCGGAGGGTACTCAACTCAGATACTTGTCCTAATTTTTAATTAGGACAAAAGGGTTTAAAGGGTTGGGATTTGGACTTGAGAATTATCTCCCCTCTCTTATCATTGAGATGACATGATAGGGTATGCTCATCCTGACAATTCAGGAAAGTCGATACCTAGTACCTACAACCTACATAAAAGCTAGGCATGTACAAGCACAATATATACTAAGCTAAACAGGCAATGGAAGGAAGAGGTGCATCGTGTAGATCCCGACTAGCAGGTGACTACGACTCCCTTCCTTAACCACATCAGACACACCATACAAAAGCAAACACGCACACCATACCCATGCAAGTATGGGGTAAGTATCCATGAGAAAACACATGTGATAATAAATCATCTTACTAATCATCATTAATAACTGCAAACACTGAAAATAATCATCATGCATACATGAAATGTAGAGTCTAAGTAATCTTATCATATAATAAACTGAATCCATAGCACAATATCTGATAGTCTCAAAACAATGCTGCTAACCATCAACATAGAACTAGCTCTGAAACGGTTCAACAATGATAACAAAATGTGAACTAGGGGCAGGCACTACAAAATGTATGACACAAAAATTCTTCACATTTTTTAATATTGACACCATCCAAATGGATGAAGACAATCATATTTAGGTTGATTTAGAAAGTTAAATATGAAGCATGTTGTAACTTTAGAATATATTATAGAAAGTACGTTAATTCACTATGTTTAATTTTTTTATCACTTTTCTATATATTCAATCCTTATCATCAAAATATAGTAGGAACAATAATCATTCGTTAATAAATTTTGTGATTATTATTAACATTTAGTCTAAACAATTATCACTCTTCTTCAAAAATATTATTCTATACGCTTATTTTTTAACATGGACTTAATTCTACAATTAATTCAACCTATTATACCTCTTATAACTCACAATACTCTCTAATTTTGTTAGATCCAATGAACTCCATCCATTATGCATATGCACTAACATCATACAAAGTATCCTCTAAGAAAAAAAAATTACAATAATTTTTTTGGATCATACTACAGTCAACACCTCCTCTTTCATAAGTTTAGGGCAGCATAGCTTTACATGTTTCATCTATCCTTTTTTACATTATCTAGAACGATTTCCAAACCAATAAAGTATCAAATGTGGATAAAAATCAATAATTGCAATATTATGGATATAAACCCTTTGGAGGCTCTACCTACCAACATTTCCATGCTAATATGCAATTATCAAACCCACACGCAAATGATCATCATTCTTGAACTATGGAAATTAATAGTATCCATTTTCTCTATTATAATTTTTTGTATCATTATATCCTCCATAGGACATTTCAACTATATTGTTTCCATTAAATAATTAAATAAAAATGACCTTATTAACGGTCTCTATCTAAGTCTTATACGAATTTAATCAAAACATTTCGCTAATAAAATGTTACTTAGTATAGAGAAAACTATAAAAAAATTGTCACTTATTTAATTTAAATTAAAAAAATTAATAAAAAATTGATTATAAGTATCTCACAATTAAAATATAGCTAAAATAAATTAAGTAATTTCATATTTAAATATGCTTGTAGGACTTTTTTTCATCAACTAATATTTCCATATTTTTGTAGGTATATATTTTGTGTCATGAAATTTAAAATAAACAATCTAAAATCCAATTAATTTTTCAAAATTTATGAAGTAATATAATTCGTTAAGAAAATTCAAAAACTCAGAAAATAAAATTAATAAGTTAAAACTTCATAATAATAAAACATACACAAGCTCATCATTGTAAAAGATCTAAAATTTGTCATTTGGATGTGTTTATTTCAATTAAATAACAAATTTAATAAATATCGACTCTGTGATGGTCACTGTTGTCACTTAGGTTTGCACCCTTGTCCAAGGCCTATGCGTGAGGACAACCTAGTGAAACATGGAAACAACCTCCAAGCTGTGGGACTTGAACTACAAGGTTGAGTCTCCAGAGAAGGCCGGCTTCCTCTTACTGTCAGGGCGCACCTATCTATTCTCAGAAGGGAAAGGGAGAAAGAGAGCGTTAAAGCAAATCTACCTAGTCTAATCTAAGGCGGTGATGCACCAAAACAGAGTGTTCAGACTCATTCCTGCCCATATCTACACTACAAAACCAGGGTAACATACAAAAGTCATACACATCCAGACTTATATCGATCAATAATCACATACAGATTAGAGGACCAACTGAATGACACCAGGAAAAGGGGATTTCACTTGTAAATTATCCAATAGGCCAAAGATAGATACAGTATGCAGATCACTGATCTCAACAATACACCAATGGGAGGCAAAATGATGCTCGTGTACACTGATGGCTGAAAGAGATGATACAGGGTATTACATGGCTCAGAGGCAAAGGGATTTTACAGTGCAAGTCTGCAAGCAGTAGCAGAGAAAATCAGGAAGAGTCCACCAAGAATAGATCACAAAATTGCCTTTATAGCTCAGGCATAACTTAAGATTTTTGCATTACATTCACTTCTCACCTACTGGCATTAACTCCATACTGAAAATCCAATCAGAGATCTGATTGAATCCTGACATGCATACCAAGAAATCTCATATCCTTCTAAGAAGGAGCCCAGAGGAGAGAGAACAGCGCCACAACATTCCCTTACAGGGTAGATGAGCCGACTGAATGGGTGGAGTGTCCTTATATCTTGCATTTATTCCTAGCAGGTTAGAAATGATCGCGAAGATCAGATCGCAAGATAACATCGATCATCTCTGCTTCTTGGTTCATGAATCGACCTTGCCTATCAGTTGACCAGGCTTCTTATATGTCAACTAGGCCACACGGGCCAATCGTATCTCTTTGTTTTGCCACCTGAAGAGTCCTTTCGCGGTTGACCACCTTCATCGAACTGACTGCGCCACCTTTAAATATTGTCACGACTGCGACGGTTACAATAACCGCTAACCGCCAACCGTTAGCTAACCGGACCCACAGGGACACATGTCCTCCGAGTGCTAACTTGCCATTGTAAAAATCTTGCAGCTTTGCCATAACGCGATGGCGCCTACCATCGATCAGCCCTGATCTGTTAGGGAGATCCTAAAGCTAGCTGTGCTAGCTGTGCTATCAGAAATTCTGACCTGGTTACACGTGGTGGTTCCTTACTAGCCTAGCAAAACACCACCAGGAAAACTTGTGACTTGGCCTCACAGGGGAGACCACGTGTCGACCAGGCGCCATGTCGCTATGGGAAAATCAAGGTTAAATTCCCATAGCGCCATAGCGCCCAACCAATGACATGTCCCTATCCGTGCGTGGTCCCTTCTGATTCGCTGCTGTGGCACTGGGCTCCGCCAACTGGGCAGATGAGGTACATAATGGGGCCCAATGTTTTGCTTGAAGTTCTCGCTGTTTATCTTCTTCGGCCCGCCAACCTTTACCCGACCACCGCAACATTTTTTTGGCAACGTGACCTGCCCGCCGACGTGAGCATCTCCGGAGGGCGCTATGTCGCCATGGAGATTTTCCGATCGGCGTGTGATAGCACCATAGCGCCTGCGGCGCCGGAAAACTTTCCCGACCCGCCCTCCATTGTATCCCGCTCACCGGGTCCACGAGACATGTGTCAATTGGGCGCGATGTCGTTGATATAATCCTCGTACAATTCCACCATAGAGAGATAGCGCCCTTCGCTGATCCCAGTTGATCTGATGGCTAGAAACTCACGGGTTGTAAGAATATATTATAAGGTTTAAAACATTGGTAATTCTAATATCTCCACGGGTATTTGAATATGGGCATATCGAAGGTGGGAAGGGCAATATAAAATGTGAATTTTTGCGAGAAGTGGAAATACAACATTTCTGGCGACTCACAGGGGGCATGAGCCCGCTCAATGCATAAGACTAGTGCTTGCAGATAATCCATTGGGCTATGGAGTCAAGAAATGGGTCTGAAAGGTACGAATCCTAAGAACTGCAAGAAACCCTAACCCTTAAAGAGGAAATAAAAACATTAAAAAACTTTAAGGTTCTAGCTCTGCTTCAATGATTGGAAAAAAATAGAACCTCCTCAGTAGCCTGAGACATGTCAAAACTTTGGAAAACGGTGACTCAAGAAGAGAGCCATGTGCATGTGCACTTATTGTAAAACAGAAACAAACAGGAAGCAACTAGATTAACTATGTACATGGACTCATAACCCTTCAGAAACAGGGCTTCAAATAGATCCCATTGACTGGAATGGGCAGAGTTTCACCGTTAGGTCTACTCAGTTGGAATACATTTGCCTGTTCGCAACTGGAAATCAGATAAGGGTCGCTCCATAGTGCATCAAATTTGGAATGTCTTCCTGGTTTTGCTCTGTCTGAATCCCATTTGAGGACTAGATCCCCCTCTCTGAAGATTTTGGTCCTTGTCTTCTTATCAAAATTCTTCTTCATCTGCTGTTGATGAATCTCTAGAGTTATCATGGCTTTGTTTCTCTTTTCTTCCAACTCAAATAGTTTTTCCATCCTTACTAACATGGCATCATCTTCGACTAGTTCCAGCTGATGAGCTAACTCCAACGATGGGAACTCCAATGAGATTGGGAGTCTAGCTTCCCTACCATATACTAGCACAAAAGGTGAATTCCCAATAGATCTCTTGGGTGTTATCCTATCAGCCCACAGAGCAGTCCTTAATTTCTTATGCCAGGCCCTCTGATTGTCTTCTATTGTCCTCTTCATAATTCTAATCAGATTCTTGTTGGAAGATTCAGCCAAACCATTACCTTGAGGATAGTAGTTCGATGATGTGCTCAAGTAGATATTGTGATTCATGGCCCATGCACAAATCTGGGTTCCAACAAAAGACTTGGCATTATCTAAGATGATAGTGGAAGGAGCACCAAATCTAGATACAATTCCATCAAGGAATTCAACAACTAATGGCTCTGTGGCATCCTTCAAGGCAACTGCCTCTGTCCACCTAGTGAAATAATCAGTAGCAGCCAAGATCCATTTATGACATGCACTAGATGGAGGATTAATGGGGCCTTTAAAATCCAACCCCCACTAGGTGAAGGGCTGATCCACCTAAATAGGATGAAGAGGAAGAGCTGCAAGTCTCTGTTTGCTTGAGAAAAAAACACATTTCTCACATTTCCTCACATACTTGTAACAATCATGGAACAGAGATGGCCAATAATATCCAGCCCTCATGATCTTCATGGCGGTTGTTCTTACAGAGAAGTGGCCACCATCAGGGCCATCATGAAGTTCTTTAATCATCCTCTCAACCTGATCCTCTTCAATGCATCTCAACAGGGTCCCATTAAAATCCTTTCTAAATAGGATGCCATCAATTACAACATAAGGGATGGACTGCAGTCTATATTGTCTTCTTTTAGCTCTGTCCAATCCCTGAGGGTATCCATTCCCTGATAAAAAATTCTTCATGTCATTTATCCAGCTCCTTGGACCATCGGTATTTCTTTCCTCCTGTTGCTCTGCTATTACCATGGCAACTTCTTCATCTGAATTCTGATCTGATAACATTTCTTTACATAATCCTCTTCCCCTTACCAGTTTAGTAATCTGAATATCAACATCATATTCCATTACCCTAGTGATCCATCCAGCCCTCTTTTCACTGATGTCCTTGCTCAAAAGGAAATCCTTTACACTAGCATGGGGCACCAACAAATGGATACTATTATGGGATAAGAGGTGTTTGAACTTCTTCAAGGCTCTAATGACTGCAAGGGCTTGCTTCTCAACAAAGCTATACTTATCCTCGTATTCCTTGAGCCCTTCACTAAAGAAGGCTATGGGCTGCTCCTCATTCTTGTCATTTGTTTGAGTCAGGAAAACAAAAATACTTGACTCACCACCTAAAGTGTAGAGGATGAAATCTTTCTCAAAATTTGGGCTCATGAGGGTAGGGGCCGATGCTGTGGCTGCCTTGATCTTTTCAAAACTCTCCTTCCCCTCCTTGGTCCACGAGAAGACCATATCTTTCTTGAGCATGGCTGTAAGGGGTTTCACCATGGTAGCAAGATTAGGAATAAACCTTCTTACAAAATTTATCCTACCAAGGAAACTTTGCAGCCCTTTCTTGTGTTTAGGGAGAGGAAGGGAAAGTATTGCTTTTGTTCTTTCTGGATCAATGGTTAATCCATCTTTAGATACGATGTGTCCCAATAGTTTCCCTTGGTTTGTAGGAAAGACAAATTTGGCTGGGTTGAGAGAAACCCCAAACTCTCTACATCTTAGAAATACCTGTCTCAAATCATCAAGATGATCTTCCACATTCTTGGAATACACAGTTATATCATCAAGGTATACTAAGACAAACTTGTCTATTAATCTTTTGAAAGCTACCTCCATTGCCTTTTGGAATGTGGCACCTGCATTTGTTAATCCAAATGGCATTTTGCAATAAGCATAGGTGCCCCATTTAGTAGTAAATGCTGTCTTGTATCTATCAGACTCTTTAACCAGCACTTGGTTATAACTAGAAAACCCATCAAGAAAAGAGAATCTCCTTGACCTACTGACCTTGGACAGAATTTGCTCCATAGAAGGAAGAGGATGGTGATCCTTAAGGGAAGCCTGATTGAGATCCCTAAAGTCCACACACAATCTGATTTCTCCATTCTTCTTCCTCACAGGGACAAGGTTAGCCACCCATGATGAGTCTTTAATAGGAAAAATTATGTTAGCTTCAATCAACTTGGATAGCTCTTTCCTCATCAAAGGTTCAATCTTGGGATTCACTGGCCTCTGCTTTTGTCTTACTGGTTTGACCCTATCAACCAAATCTTTGGTATGCTGAAACAAACTAGGGTCAAACCCTTTTAAATCATCATATGTCCAAGAAAATACATCACTAAACTCTTGACATAAATGAATGAAATTTTCTTGCTCAGCTTCAGAACATACCTTCCCCATGTTAAGAGATTTTCCATCAGCAATAGTAACTGGGACATGGTCATCCTTTTATGCAGCTAGATTCATTCCTTTATCCCTTGACTGATCATCAGGATTAAAGACACTTTCCAAGGTGATGAGACCCTTGGGCAGCTTGTTGGAACTAAGATGAATGATCTGATCACCATATTGATCTTGTAGTCTTGACTGATTTCTCTCTAAAAATTCTGCTTCATTCTGCAAGAAGCTCACAATTTGCTCATCAGACTCAACCACTTGCCAATGAGTATTATTATCAAGAATAGCGGGCCTTACCACTACCTTTACTTGTTGTCTCTTTTCTTCCTCGAGATTCCTTGGCACATCATAAAATGCACCCACTGGTGCAAGTCTATCAGCATATTTATTTTCTTTCCTAGGAATGCTTTGAATGTTAAATGCTTGGAAACCCTCAAGCAGATCCCAAACTCTATGTTTCTAAGACTTGAGCAGGCCATTTTTGGTGATATTCTGATTTCTCACTTGGTTCACTACCAACTTGCTGTCCCCATATACTTTTAAGGCTTGAATTCCCCTTTTTTGGGCAAGTAGGAGACCTTGGATCAAGGATTCATACTCAGCCACATTATTGGTACAACTGAATTGGAACCTAAAAGAGAAGTAGTATCTTATTTGTGCAGGAGAGATCAACATAAAACAAGCCCCTGATCCATTTCTATTCCTTGAGCCATCAAAGTACATACTCCATACTCCATTTATGTCATCATTAGTCCTAACAAGGTCAGGAACTTGAACCTCTTTCTCTATTATGCAATATTTACTAAGGCCTTTCTCAAGGGTTTTCGACATAGGCTCAAACTGACATGTATTTGCCCACTCATCTAAGAAGAAATCAGGAATCTCTGCTATGGGAGTGACAGGCTCATTTAATATGTTATTTTCGTCCACCTCTAGGATAGGGCAATTCATATTGATGAAGTTGGGAGTGTAGGGTTCAGTGTGATGAAGGGCTTGAGGTTCTACTCTTATTGAAGTATTGGCCCCATATCTGGTCTTAAATGACATGTAAGACCAATCAGTAGATATGAATCCACCAATTTGAGTAGTGAAGTCTCTTGAAAGACAGATGTCAAAGTAGGGCTTAACCTCAGCAACAGATATGTGTTGAATCATAGTACAACTAGGGCATGCATGTAGGGCCATTTCCACACTTCTAAGGATGCCTACGATTTTGACAGTACTCCCATCTAGTTGTAACACATCCCTAACAATGGGCTCATATTTCATCCCTAAAGCATCAGCAACACACCTAGGCATTACTGAGCTACTAGCCCCCGAATCTATCATGCAATTATGGACTAATTTGCCCCCTATAATCAGAGAAACATAAAATGGAGGAGGTCTAACCTTTTTATTTGCCTCCACATCTCCTGCTGGTTGTACTAAACTAGTGGCACTGTCCATGGTAGATGACTGATCCTTGGGTTCAATCCTCTCCAATTCTTGCTGCAGCATCTTCCTCTGCATTGGTATGGTAGCAATAGTATCCCACATGGAAATTTTTACATTGGTCTTCTTCATTTTCTCTACCACACTCAATGGTGCGCTAGGAATTTTGGTAGAAACTTTGGGGGCTGCACTTATAAGAGGTTGAGATGGGGCAACAAAAGGATCACTTGCATCCTCATTTCTTGGACCTTGCTTTTGCTGTTGTGAAGTATTTGTCTACTCATTTTCTATTTGTGTATGAGGTGTAGGACTTGAAGTTGAGGCCTGATTAGGAGAAGGGGGGGCAGGATGTTCCATAGCTCTCTTCTTGCTTCTTGTGTTATGAGCAACGAAATCCTGGTTTACATTACAATGCTCCTCCATCTGGTGATTCATAAAAGAGAAATCACCCTGCCTCTGAACATATGAGGCCTCCTTGGGATGATCTTCCTTGTGTGAATGCTTTACTGTGGACTCCTGGACAGTTAGGGCCAAATAAGATTCTGCTTTCTGACATAGGCAGTAGGTATAAGAATAGTTACATGAGGGAAAAAAATCTTGGTCTTGGGCCAAGTTATTTTTAGGGACTAAAGCTTTGTTATGATTTGAGCTTAAAGTAGCAGCATGACTATTTTGCCTATTCTGATCAAAAGAGCTATTCCACTGATTAGGAGGCCTACCACCACTTGGAGCCTGATATTGCAATTGGGGAGGCTTGCCACCTTGGGCCTGCTGCCTTTCTAAGGCCACCACCTTGTTACTCATCTTTTGTATTAGAGAAAAACTATCCTCTAATCTCTTCCCTTGGTCCTTCAACTCCCTCCCCTGCTCTTGTAATTTTTTATCCAGGGTCTTCTCTTTTTTGTCTGTGGTCAGCACTAGACCTTGGAGTATTTCCTTGAGTTCATCTATTCCGTTTGAGGATGTGGGAGCTTGGGGAACTGGAGTAAGGGCTTGTGACGTAGGAGTTGTAGGAAGAGGGGCTATCGCTGGTTGGTGGTTGGGAACATCAGGAAAGAAAGGCATAGGAGGCCTTGGAGCCAACTTTCCACCTTGTATTAGGATATTCTCAGCTTTTATAGCTGTCTCATAAGCATTAGGTAATGTATCTCCCCCCATAGTTTGGATTGTAGTGGCAATATCACTGTTAAAAGCTCTAAGGTAATGCAAGAAGGCATTACCAGGGGTAGGTTTCACTATAGTAGGTATTCTATACCATGTCTTTTGGAATCTATAATTAAAATCAGTCATACATTCATGGGGGGCTCCTTTTATTGTAGTCAGTTGTTCCAGTAGTGACAAATGGTCACTCTTATCCTCAAAATGTTTGCATAATCCTGCTCCTAGTCCATCCTAATTAGTTATGGAACCATGAGCTAGGCCTCTATACCACTGTAATGCTTTTCCTTTTAAAGATGAGGCTATAAGTTTGAAAACAACATCATCTTCTGTAATACCATGAATATTACAGACATTTGCTACTTCTTGGATATGCTCTAGGGGGGAAATAGAAGTTTCACCAGTAAAATCAGGTATTCTTTTTAGTGCAGCTACTGGTATATCATGTCTTTGGGCTAACAATAGAGGACTTCCACCGTTAAAGGTGGCAAAAGCATGAACTCTTGGCTGTGCCATATATGCAAGTGTTCTATTGATGAGTGTTGATGGCAATCTAGGCTGAGTTCGGATAGTAGGAGGAGTAGAGATAGATCTTACAGGTCTATTAACTATTATTCCACCTCTAACTGGTGATAATGAAGCTCTAGCCCTCCTTCTAGGACTTGAAAGTGAGAGTTCTTGATATTGAAAATTACCTCTAGAAGACACCCTTGTTTCAGCCCTGGGCATGAATTTCTGCAACTTTTGCTTGAAACTAGATTTGTTGATGTTCAGAGTCGCCAAGTACTTGATGAATCAGCCTCTTGAAGGCTTGAATACTGAAGGCAGCACTACTTCTTCAGCATTAATCTCAAAAAATCTTTCTTCTTTAGACACCAGTAGACATGAAATCTTCTGGTATGAGTCCCACCGGGCATGCCAAAAACTGTTGTCACTTAGGTTTGCACCCTTGTCCAAGGCCTATGCGCGAGGACAACCTAGTGAAACATGGAAACAACCTCCAAGCTGTGGGACTTGAACTACGAGGTTGAGTCTCTGGAGAAGGTCGGCTTCCTCTTACTGTCAAGGCACACCTATCTATTCTCAGAAGGGAAAGGGAGAAAGAGAGCGTTAAAGAAAATCTACCTAGTCTAATCTAAGGTGGTGATGCACCAAAATAGAGTGTTCAGACTCATTCATGCCCATATCTACACTACAAAACCAGGGTAACATACAAAAGTCATACACATCCAGACTTATATCGATCAATAATCACATACAGATCAGAGGACCAACTGAATGACACCAGGAAAAGGGGATTTCACTTGTAAATTATCCAATAGGCCAAAGATAGATATAATATGTAGATCACTGATCTCAACAATACACCAATGGGAGGTAAAATGATGCTCATGCACACTGATGGCTGAAAGAGATGATAAAGGGTATTACATGGCTCAGAGGCAAAGGGATTTTACACTGCAAGTCTGCAAGCAGTAGCAGAGAAAATCAGGAAGAGTCCACCAAGAATAGATCACAAAATTGCCTTTATAGCTCAGGCATAACTGAAGATTTCTGCATTACATTCACTTCTCACCTACTGGCATTAACTCCATACTGAAAATCCATTCAGAGATCTGATTGCATCCTGACTTGCATACCAAGAAATCTCATATCCTTCTGAGAAGGAGCCTGGAGGAGATAGAACGATGCCACAACATTCCCTGACAGGGTAGATGAGCCGACTGAATGGGTGGAGTGTCCTTATATCTTGCATTTATTCCTAGCAAGTCAGAAATGATCGCGAAGATTAGATCGCAAGATAACGTCGATCATCTCTGCTTCTTGGTTCATGAATCAACCTAGCCTATCAGTCAACCAGGCTTCTTATATGTCGACTAGGCCACACGGGCCAATCGTATCTCTTTGTTTTGCCACCTGGAGAGTCCTTTCACGGTTCACCACCTTCATCGGACTGACTACGCCACCTTTAAATATTGTCACGACTGCGACAGTTACAATAACCGCTAACCACCAATCGTTAGCTAACCGGACCCGCGGGGACATGTGTCCTCCGAGCACTAACTCGCCATTGTAAAATCTACGCAGTTCCTCTATGGCGAGATAGCGTCGACCCTAGATTTTTGCAGATCTGATGGTGGAGAACCCACCCCTTAATGCGCTAGTCGTATCAAGAAATATGGCCCCTTGATATATCTATGTTCTGACTCGGCACATGTGGTTGTTTCTAATTTGCTGTGGACCCTCCTTCTTGCGACTGGGCCCATCCGAATCAGCGCCACCTCAGTGATGCATCTGGCGAGACCTGACCCCACCAGACACGTGTTAATTGGGCACGATGTCGCCATGGTAAAAATCCTGCAGCTTCGCCATAACCCGATGGCGCCTGTTGTTGATTGGCCCTGATCTGTCTGGGAGATCCTAAAGCCGGCTGTGCTATCAAAAATTTTGGCCTGGTTACATGTGGTGGTTCCTGACTGGCCAAGCGAAACACCACCAAGCAAACTTGCGACTTGGCCTCACAGGGGTGACCACGTGTCGACCAAGCGCCATGTCGCTATGGGAAAATTGAGATTAAATTCCCATAGCGCCATAGCGCCCAACCGATGACATGTCCCTATCTGTGCGTGGTCCCTTCTGAATCGCTGTCGTGGCATCGGGCTCCGCCAACTGGGCAGATGAGGTACATAATGGGGCCCAATGTTTTTCCTGAAGTTCTCGTTGTTTATCTTCTCTGGCCTGCCAACCTTTACCCGACTGCCTCAACATTTTTTCGGCAACGTGACCTGCCCGCCGACATGAGCATCTCCGGAGGGTGCTATGTCGCCATGGAGATTTTTCGATCGGCGTGCGATAGCACCTACGGCACCGAAAAAATTTCGCAACCCACCCTCGGTTGTAGCCCACTCGCCGGGTCCACTAGACACGTGTCAATTGGGTGCGATATCACTGATATAATTCTCGCGCAATTTTGCCATAGAGAGATAGCGCCCTTCGCTGATCCCAGTTGATCTGATAGCCAGAAACTCGCGAGTCATAAGAATATATTATAAGGTTTAAAACATTCGTAATTCTAATATCTCCACGGGTATTTGAATATGGGCATATCGAAGGTAGGAAGGGCAATATAAAATGTGAATTTTGGCGGGAAGTGGAAATACAACAGTCACATTCCAAAGAAGGCTTAAATCTCGTTTACCACCCTAATATTGTTTTTATTTAACCACTAAAATGCATCTTTATGAATTCTCCAAAATTAAATACATATCTATTTTTGTTTTTGTTTTTTATGTTATTTTATTTTGATAATTAAAAAAATTGTAATAATTGATGAGATAGTTTGGAAGTTCTTTCTACTATGTTTATTGTCATTTTTTGAAAAATCAATTTAAACATGTGAAAGTGTTATGTTATGAATTTATTATATTTACTTTTCTACACCATTTTAATCTGGCACTACTTACTTTGTACTAAAAAATTTAAAATTTCCAGTTTCTCAAATATATATTTAAAAAAATAAAACTACACTAATATACTCTATATCTTTAACAAAATATGAGGCTGTGGGCATGAGAATGGTTAAGCATAATACAAAATTGCAGATCTGAATTATTATTTTCACATTTTTATGTCTATAATTTTTTTTCATTTTTAATAATTAATTTACAAAATATTATAGAAAAATATTCACTATTAAATAAGAAATATGCATTTAAAACTTATTTAATAAATATTTTATAAGTAAATAAATATTTTAAAATAACTTATATTAATGTAAATAATAGTATTTATTAAAATACTATTTTAAATTTTAAAATTATATATTATAGATATGTTGAAAATTATCTCTGTATATATTAATTTTCTAACTATAAGTCATTATTCAACAAATACTTGTTACTAAATAATAAAAAAGTAGGCGGATTTGCTTACCTTTTTTCAAATATAAGACATAGTGATTAATGACATTGTATCATAAAAATGATTTTTACCAAATTACTATTTTTTTCAAAATACTAGACACACTAATTGTAGACAATTTTATAATAATTCTTTAACTAATTAAATGTAAACTTAAATTTAAATATTAGACATATTCCCCTACATTGAAAAAAACAATGCACAATAATAAAACAATGTTCTCATTTACATATGCATTCTAAACAAGGGTTGTGCAAACAGCTCAAGTCCCTACCTATAGTATAGGAGTAGACAAGATGTGTGGAAAAGGGAAAATGAATAGATATTTTGTACTTCAGTAGGTATTATTAGTTGAAACAATTGTTGCAATTTTAGGTTTATGATATTCTATACAAATACCACCATATGATAACTAATTATTTTATTCCAAGATTTATAATCCTTACAACTATAAATATCAATTATAAACAAGAGCTCTGGATTAGGAAATTATGAATTTATATGGCAAAAGCTCTTCTAGGAAAAAAGTATTTTATGATAATAACCTACTTGTTTAATAGATATGTCTAAGCACATGGAGAAGCATCCAGTACCTAGGCTCATTGGTAATCTACCTGGGTATGTCTAATGCAATAGGTTTCTTTGATCAATTTTATTTCAAATATTTTTTGTTATACTAAACATAAAGCAACCAATATTTTGAGGGTGGAATTAAATTATGGTTTAATAGATCCAATTATCATTTAAATACTACTATCCGTAAAAGAAAAAAGTATCATGCTCAAATTTCTTTTAACTTTATTACAGTTGAGAAGGTACTTTACGACAATTTTACTTTTAACTTTATGACAATTGAGAAAGCACTTTAGAATTAGACCATTGAATGGACTTAATGAGATAGTTGTAAAATGATCTTATCTAATCTAACTCCTTAGATTTATACTCTAATATAAAAAATACTACAAAAGTATTTCTCAAAATCATTTTGACTTTAAAAGAAAATTAGTAATGCTAATAGTCATAAGTATATTTTACAAAACATAGATATTTATTCTACTATTTAGTTACATTTGAAAACTTCAAGTCGAAAATATACAAAAAATTCTTTTAAAAAATTCCTAATAATAATTAATTTTTTGGTGATTTATAAGTAATTCATTTAAAACATCTTTTTTTTAATAAAATTCCAACTTTTTATGACAAAAAAATATATTATACATTCTTACAAATAACATGAGAGCTAATTGAATTTCTAATAATATTAGATAAAGAATGATTAATTTATATATATATATAAATTTCAAGTAATAATTCATATAGACCAAATAATTATTATATTATATTAATCATTTTACAACAAAATCTCTAGATAATATAGAAAAAAAGATCTCATGTCCATTATTAATTAATGTTCTTAAAATGTCAATTTGATGAAACTAACTTTACACAAATTAAATGATTGGGTATGAATCCTATAGATCAAATAAATATTTAATTGACATGTAACATTGATACAATGAGTGCTCATCTCCCATATCAAATTGTGTAAATAGTTGAAAGTCTAAAGTTTTGAAAGATAAATTAACTGTAAGAAACATTTAAAATTGGTGCTACAGTATTAATTCTACACAAATTTATGTGCTTTTGACTTGACTAGCTAAGATTAATATTACAGTAGAAATCAAATTACTTGATCTACTTTATAACATTTTAGTAAAAAATGAGAGTGATATGTTAAAACTACATATTGCCCTTTGTTGCCACACATATAATTTAATATTTATTTCTATAAAGGGATGGTTTTATTTTATTCTACATTTCAACAAGGGTTTGATTTTCATCATGGTATGTACTAAATCAACAAAGTTCAACTGAGGTGAATCTAGATGATGTTTAGAGAAAAAGAGTGAAGATCTAAAGTGTCTAAAGCTATGATACTCTCTTGAAATGATTTAAAGAAATGGCTTAAAAATATATTAAAATTTACAAATTTTTAAAAATTGTTTGAGAAATGAGCTTGGAACTTTGATTTGGTATAAAATAGATTCAAATTCTGAGAGATTCAAAATAGATGATTACAAAACAATTTAGAGAATTTTACATACAACAACCAAAGAGGACTAAACAAACACTTTTATGAAATAGATTCAATTTCTGAGACCTTCAAAATAGATGATTAAAAAACAATTTAGACAATTGTACATACAACAACCAAAGAGGATTAAACTAACTTAGTTTTAGGGAACATACTTTAGCTGTAGCTATGCCTACTGGACCCTAGTAATAAATAGTTCAGTGAATTTTTGTAAACCAACCAGGTATGTGGGAAATTGGAAAAAGGGTGTACCAATTAGAAACAAAATTAGAAGAATGCACTAAAAGAGATCAACCGAAGTTCAAAATTATTACTTCAACTACAAATAAACCTACACTAGGTGAATTTCTTTGACTCTGTAGAAGTGGGGCTAGATAGATTTTTAATTTATTTATATAGATGACTTTGTTTGTTCCACTTCAATGATGTTGTAGAAAGAGTAGACACAAAGAAAGATTTGGTATTTGGTAGAACTTTGAAGTAAACAAAAAAAAGCCCCAGCCATTTCAGATGAAAATATCATTTAAATCTAAACAAAAAAATAGCATATTAATGGTCTTTGCATTACTATAGTATTGATTTTAGCATAGCCCTTAATGTGAGAATGTTAAGTCATCTGAATAGATAGTGATATAGACCAACATAAATTACTACAAATAGAGGGAAAAAGCACAAACTTGTGTCACCCTTTTGTAAAGGAAAAGGCTAACAAAAGTATATGTGTTCACCTTCAATGACATAAAATTGGTATTAATACTTTGAATTTGGAAATAAAGTAAACTAATGAAATGTGTAGAAATGGATGAATTTAGGATTATAATTTTTAATTATTATTTGGAATAAGAATTGATATATTTTCCTAATTTTTATAGATAAATTTTTAGTTGTTAAAAAATGCTTAAAATTTAGGGGAATAATTCCCACCACAAAATTATATGTAAATAAATTTATTTCCATTTGATCTTAGACTATGTTATAGAAAACATATATATCTAGAACAATCAAAAATAAAAATCAGCTTTAGAACTATATTTTCTCTTTTATAAGGATTGAAATTTCAGCTCAGATGAAATCAATAATTTTCATCTCCCACCACATTTTTCAAAATAGATCTATTCTAAATAGAAGAAAAATAATACATTCTATAAGAGGACTCTCTCCTCTAGAACATCATATAATTTTTTATTTTTTTGGATATGATTTAATAAAAAAAATTCTCAAAATTGATATCTTTTCAAGTGTTAAAATACATGGTCGTGGAATTTTTTAATTTCAATATACTATATCTAATTAAAACACTATAAACTCTAAATGAGAATATTCTTGACTCTGAGGTCTATAAAATAGTGTTTATATGTTATTAGAAAAATATTATTAAAAATAGGAAGAGTTATTTAAATGCCACTTGTTGGTGTTTGAAACTACTAAGAAACAAAATGCTCAATATCATAGTGAAATTACTCACACAATCTAAGGATTAGCCAATTCCTACTAGCAATGAAATGAATAAATCACTTTGACCCAACTTCAACAAAACCAAAAATGGTTCTCTACTCTTTAGGCTCTGCTAAACCAAGGTGGGTATACCTAGGGATGATTCTAATGCAAACTATGGTATGAAATTATGTTAGTTTCATTCTAATTCTCATCTTTTACCCTCAGGCAAATACACAGTTTATCAATTTTCTCTAAAAGCTTCTCAAATCTATATGCATCCCCTATAAGTAGATCTGGTTGTAAATCTCCTATAGTTCACAAGTGCTCTTGGAATTAGTGGCTATCTAAGACTCAAAAAACTATATGCAAACGAGTGGTAACAAGCATTTGTAACTTTAAACAAAATAGAATGAAATAGTTTTGATCTTTTTAAAATGATTTGATATGCAACAAAAAAATTCACCCTTGCTCACTTCTGACTCATGTGACCAGTGCCTTATCCATTGGGAAAAAAATTAACTATTGGCGGGATATCTAATTCAAATAACTTGTAAATGAATTAATCAATTGTAATCACCCATTTCCATTCTTATGAAGTATCCTTTCTATAAACTCATAAACCCTACTGATTCATTGAAGCATTTCTATAATTCCTTGAATTAAAATCAACAGTGATATCAGCATACAATCCATCCAAATTGCATTCAACCAAGTTAAACCTTATTTAAAATGACATCAAAGTAGACAAACCCATAAAATGGACACAAAAATTCATGAAAAAAATATAGTGTAAATACCCCTTTGTATTATCCTTTCAGATGACTAAAATGATGACCATTAGAAATCAATTGAAAGCCCATAACAGATTGTTATTTCTATCATTTCAATGTGTCATCAGAGAGTGCAATTGGAAGCAAACTCAAAACAACTGCATACTATTGGACCAACCGAATGTACTTTTCTTGAAAGAAAACAAAGATTCTATCAGTTTTTAACCATCACTTTTCCTTGAAAACTCATTTATATAGACACAAGTTGCAACAAGCAAATGGAAAATGTGATTGACAGGTGTCCCTCAAAAAGATATTTACATACACCTATAACAAAAAGACAAAATGCAAATAACAGAAAGGCTAATACATCGAATATTCCTTTGTGGGTCCTATTTATGTTATTGTACCTGAATACATAAAAGTGTTACCATCTAAATCTTTGATTATTCTAATTCCTCAAAATAAGTGCCCATCAAGTTTGAAAGCGATGAGTCATCTCTAATTACCTGCATACTTACTTTAATCCAAGGGTTTTCCTTGTCTTCATCATTTATTGTAAGGGTGACTTTTACTTTGGCACCTTCTTTCTCCTCATCATCTTTTGTTTCATGATCTTGTAGCATCTACTTTTTTGACATAAATTTATCTTTCCACTCATTATAGGCAGTATCATTAGGCCAATCAAAATTGAGGACATCTCTTTGTACTGTTATCAAAGAATTTTCGATTGCTTCTATATCAACCAATTCTTTTCTGATGGAGTTATAAAATATTTTCACTTTAACCAACTCCTCATTTTTCATAGCCCATAAAAAATGTCTAGTTTCATTTATAACTTTATTTATCCTTTCACAAAAATCTTCATCCAACTCCCTCTTCCATTCCTCTTTTTTCTTTGCTTTATCAACAGTCTTTAATGCACAAGGGAATAAATCAAACTTTTCTGCAATATACTTGGAAAAACAAATAATTAATCTTTTTTGAAAATAATTTTTCTTATCATTAAGCCCTTGCAATTTATTTAACAAGTCAAAGATTTTTTCTATTTGATGACAGGGCAGCTGGATGATAGATATACACATAGCAATGATATCTTCATTTCTTTCTATCCATTTCTGTAAAATGGTTCTAAATATAGCTCCATTTCATTCCAATTCATCCTTGATAGCTGAAATCTTTGCTAATTGATCAAAAAATGTGGGTCATTCTATCCTTTCCACTAGATACATTATACCCTACCTCAATTTCTCTTCAAATTAATTATTTCATTCTATGTGTAGTCTATACAATTTATTCTTCTCTTCCTCAAATCCTCTGTGGTATAGAACTAAGGCCTTTCTAGGGTATCAGGTATCTCAATAATTGGAGTTGATTTAAAAGGTTCAATAGGTGGCCTTGGGGGATATGAAATTCTAGATCTACTACATTCTTGTACTTTTCTCTTCCCAAGTACCTTTTCCATTTGAGATACTTCATTTTCCAATGACTGTATCTGCATACCCCTCTCCTCATATGCTTTCAAAACTTCTTCAAACATAGCATTGAGTTGGGAAAATTTTTCTTCTTTCTCACTAGATACAACACTACCAAATTTCAACATTTCTGAGGCCATTCCAATTATCTGTTTACTACCAACCTCACTAGCTCTAAATACTATTAATGCACCAGTATGCTTTGCAGTAGAAATTTCCTGCATCCTGGTCTTATCCCTTTTCTAAATAGACCAAATTAAAAGAGCTTGGTGGTCATCACTAAACTTGACTCCTCTATGAGCCTGTAGTACCTCTTCCTCAGTCTTAAATTCTACATCCTTTTGTTTTCTTATCGAATAAAAAACCATAGCATTTACTATATCCCATTCTGGAAAAACAAGGACTCCTAAGTATCTAATTATCTACCTTCTAGCCTCAGGGGTAAATTGAGCATAATCATTAAAAAATTTAAATTTTACCTCTTCCTTAATAGCAGAATTTGATTTATAATGTTATTCTGCATTTAGCTTTTCACATGTCTTTTCAAAATTGCCTATTTTTAACCTCCACAAAAATTGTGCAAAGGCTCTAGACTTCACAAAATTTTCATCATTAATAAACCTCTCAAAGGCTTGAGCAACTATAGGATCTATTTCCTTACCTTGGTAATCAGAAACAATTAAATCCAAGGAAGGTGTAGGAGGTTCTTGCAGTTCCCCAATCTCCAAATCTATGGAAGTAACAATTACATCCCTTTCTCCACCAATTTTTTTTAGTTGTTCACTTAAAGATGCTTCATCATCCTTCCAGATTGGGAACTAGCTTGGGGAGTATTGTTCTACTTGAGAAGAAGAAGACCCCTACTCCATTTTTTGTCTTTTTGGAGCACTAGCTACTGATGGGCTTATTGGTCTTGGCCTCTGATTAAGGGGAGCCTATAGCACACTTTGGATAATCACATAACTTGCCCTTTTTTGCAAGGTATATTGGCCAAGAGCCACCACATTCTACTGCTTATCCTTCTTTGCACCTCTGCTAGCTTTTCTAGATATGCTTCAACATATCTAGCTTTCTTCTCATTCGTGGTTTGGATTATTATAGCAAAATTATTCATTAATGCTTGCATTTTGGCTCCCTAATATTTCTTATCTTTCAATGGGTTATAACTAGAGTCAAAAGCATTAATGAATTCTAAAGTCTTACTAAATACTATCCATTTTTATTTTCTCAATTCTTGCTCTTGTAAACAAAAAACATTCCTAATAACATCCTCGGGATAATATACTTGGTGTACCATATCAGTAGCCTTTGTCCTCTCTCTTAAGAGATCATTGAAACCTTCAGGATCATTAAATCTGGCATGAGACTCTGCCATGTTGTATCTATCCAAGAATAAATTAATATGTTTCTATCCCTTCTTCACAAAAACAAAATCATGCACTACAGTAAAAATTGGAAAGAATGTACCCTTCTTTGGTAGATCGCTTTCATCAATAGTGCCTATCTGCCATAACAATTTTGCTATCTCTATTTTCAAAGGCACATGGAAAGGTAGAACATGAGGCTTTCCCAAGAAGCCATATACTCATATTACTATTGAAACATTGTACAGGATTATATCCCCCCAGTTATGACAGACAAGTAGCCCTTTTGCATGGTACTTGGGTCTGACCAATTCTAGTAGTGCTTGTGGAATCCTAGGGTTGTCTCCTCTCAAAAGTAACCTAAGCTTTGATGCAAAATATCTATCAAACCTAACAAAACTAGCATCTCTAGCTTCTGATGTCATATCCACACTCCATAGCTAAACTAGATTCCTTTCTCCATCGCTGGTTGTTTCCAATTCGATACCCTTGGAGAAGAAGGTAAATCCCTTATGTAAAAAAACATAAATAAGCAATGAATACCAACAAAATGGTTTGCTTAATTTCCTTTGTGATATCCCCACCAATCCATTGTCAATTTCTTGTGCAAGGAGAGTAGCAAAATCAAGGATAGTGCTCATCCGAAATTGAAGAGTCTAAGCCATGATGAGAACAATGGAACTTGGGATATGCTCTACTTCATCCATTCCAAAAATCTTGTAAAGAGAAAAATATAATGCTTGAGCCCTTTGGTTAAAATGTCTTCTCATTAGTGGCTCAGGTGTGCTTGTAGTAATTACAGATACTATACCAACCTTGGTAGCATGCTCTTGCAATGGCCCTGTTCTCAAGTATATTCTTTGGGCATCATACCTTGCTTGCAAATCATCCATGTCAATTTTTTCGTGCAAAGCATGGTTAGGGTTTAAATTGAAAACCTCTCTAATTAATTCAGGGAAAACTCTAAAATGATTTGACCCAACATGGTTCTTGACTCATCCAGTGAGAGGATCATACTTATTTGCTAAGTCATTCAGAAAATCACTATCAAAGAAAACTGTGGGGACTGTCAACTTTCCAATGTCAAAATCCCAAACATTGCTCATGGGGGTGTCTAATTTCCTTTCTGAGAACCATTTTCTAAAAAATTCTAAACCTTTCATAAATACCCATGCATCCCTCACCCAATTTGCTTTGTCATAGAAACCCTCATCTACAATTTCCCTAGAGTGTTTTGGAATGAGCTCCCTCCCCTTGGTTATTTCATTTACTAACAAAGGGAACAGTTCCAAGAAATCATCATGCACGACCCTCTTCAAGTAACCAGTTTGCCTAGAGAATTCCTTTCATAGGGGAATTTAGAGAAAACCCTAAGATTTATGCAATAATAAATACTTGGTTTTTCGGAGTTATAGAGTACTTACCCACTAAAATTTGCACTTCTTCTCTGTATAATTCCCACTATAACTCTCTAGATCACTGGATAAAGTTTATGTGCCCTAGCTCTGAAACTTCTTTATGCTATGTTAATTTCTTGCAATTCTATAGTTCAAATAATTCCGAGATCGTAGATTATATTTGAGCATATCACCCTATCCTAAGGTTAGGCAAAAATGATAGAATTCAAATAACACAAAGATGAGGACATGACCTAGGGCAACCTAAAATTTTCAAAATATAAGGAACAAAACCCTATTTTACAAGATTTTAAGATTCAAATGATTTTCCACTAAATTTTTCCACAATTTCTACATTGTGAAAAATTAGACCAACACCACTTTTCTGAAATAATTTTATTTCTTTTGTAATTGGATAAAAACTAGTATAAAACATGTATTTAATGGACATTTCCAATTAGATAAGTGTTGTTAGTCTTAGAATGGTTTTGACATTTGAGTGCCAACATACTTAACCATTTTCTACATTGGAGTCGAGCACACTACGTATGCTGAGCCACAACATGAGCTAAGTCAGCAAATCCACTAGGCACCGAGTGATCTTTAGGTAAAAGCAACCTTCAAGTGTTGAGTGAAGATCAAGTGCTGAATGACTTTAGGTGCCAAGCACAATACAAGTACCGAGTGATATTTGAGTGCCGAGTCATAGACAATGTCGAGCAATACAGAAATGCAATAGGAGCCGAGTAAGCCAGTTTGTTGTAAGTGTCGAGCATTTGGAATCAATAAGTGCTGAGTAACACAGAATACACATTTGAGTTTGTAACTTCACTAACTCAGTTGTAAACTATTTTCATGGCCGACATATGATGAATCTTGAAGGAATAAAATAATAAGATCGAATCTTTTGTATTTCCTATGCAATCTACATGTAGGCAATAAGAAAAATGGAGAAGGCATGCAACCAATAATAAAAGTGCAAGGAATAAGTGGGAAACATAGACTCAATATGGATTGTAGATCCACATCTAACCCTAAGTCTTCAAATGTCTTTATAAGGAAGACTAAATCTCATTGTATATGTGAATGGACGAGGGTGTGTAAGGGAAACTATTTTCAAAGTGAAGACTATTAGATCTCAGAGGATCAAGATCAAAGAAAGCAAATCAAGTGTCTGCATTTAGCAATCAAAGGATTGTAAGCTATCAGGTTTCATATACCTAATACTCTCTAGCAATTGTATCAGAAAAGAAAACCCTATGGTGATAGGTTAGCTTAACAACTATTTTGTAGATCCTTTAAATAGGTGATTAAATCCTTTAATAGGGTAACACTTCATGTAAAGTGTTTTTAAATCCTTTAACTAGGTCACTATTGATATAGTGTAAAGCCTTTAATAGGGTAGGCCTTTAAGAGTGCAGACCATCAGAAGTGGTTAAACATTATTGCTGCAGTAATTTTGTGGGTATCATCCTCACCCCAGTTTTACCTTCTTATTCTAGAGGGTTTCCAGGTTACCAAAATTTTAAGTATTATGTGGTGATGCACATGTGTTTTTCATAATTGCTTAATGTTGATATGCATGCATGTTCATTTCAATTTTATGTTATTAAGGGTTTGTGAAAAATAGGTTAAAATCTAGTACTTATGATTCACACACCCCCCCTCTCTTAGAAGCATTATTTCCATTAAGATATTCCAATGATTGATATCAAAGCATCAAGGTTCTCACAAGTAGAAGTCTAAGAGCTTGGAGAAAAATGTCTAAATATGGAAGTTTTTGGCGCTCAAAATTGCCTTCCCGATTTTGAGCACCATTGAAAAAATCAAGCCCTTAAACGCTTTTAAAATGCATATGTGCTTGGTTGTACCCGTCTTTCCATTTGAAACCCCAAAGGTGTTTAATGCTTCTAACATCTTAAATTCAGCATGCCTAAGCATTTCGTGAAGTTAAATTGAGTTTTTGACTCATTTGGAAAATTTCTGTTTGAGCTAGTATCAATCTTGCATTTTCACCTAAGTGTCAAACAATGACAAGAGGTTGTGTTTGCCATTGAATATCTCGCACCCAAAAAGGTTTTGTGATTCACTGCTTTGGGAGTATCCAATATCCATACCTAAGAACCTATTTTTCAGATTTCAAGTCATTTTGAGTCCATTTGAATAGGTTTTGAATCCCTCAAAGTTGGTCAGTTACTATTTTCATGCTTTTGCACTTTGCGCCTAATTCTGGGAAACCCTATTTGACGTGACATAACTTTTGACAAGTTGACCCAAATGAGAAAATTATTATTGCATCATATTCCAGGGGTCAAAGACCAGCTACGCTCCATATTTGAAGTCATGATGAATTTGTTTGATCAGTTTTCAAATGTGATTTCGATTGCAATTTATAGCGTTTCACTGGTAATCAGAGATGTAGATTGTTCAAGTGCCCTGTTCGTGATGCTATATCTTTTGATCCAGGATTGGTAGGACCAAATGGTTTGTTCCCCTACAATCTACTCCAAAAATACTCCAAGTGTGCTAGTTTATAAACCCTGACGAATCCTTCTACATACTTTACCAGGGTCATTCCATTTGCCAAAAAACATCTTTCTGCTATTGTCCCCTGTCCTGCAATTCCAAGTAGCCAACTTTGTGCCTTCGCCAAATGTGCCCCGTGATTCTTCATGAGCCTAAATCATATACTCATTTTCTCCTCATGACAGAGTACCAGTGCCCCTGTTTCCAGATCCTTAAACATCCTTTTGCCCAGTTTTCAGAGATCAAACCAAACACACTTTGTGGTTGTCTGACATGTTATTCTGCTGGCAGTTTGAAGTGGGCAACTTCGGAGGTCGATATCTTTTGACTCCAATGTTGTCATGCGATGAGATCTGGTAGGCCTGTTAAGCATGTCGGAAAGAACAAAGATCTTGGGTTTTGAAGCCCGGTTAGGTGATTATGGCGGTTTTTAAAGCCAGGTAATAGGCCTCCTGACACTGATATTACAGTGGTGCGGAATTATCTTAAAAGGAGTTTTTAATGATAAATCAGTAGTCAAAGTGGATTCTAGTCAGTTAAGGAGGTTGATGGATCAGTTTGAATTGTCAGCTATTTAAAATGAATTATTTTTTTAGCCGGACCCGCTTTGGGGTCCGACTGATTCCAGCAGGCTGATCAGGATTGTGTGCAATTTGAAAGAAAAGTAAATGGCGGAAAATAAAATATCGAGAGTCAAAGAAATGTTTCCTTTTCATGTAGATTCTATGTTTCCTGTCCACCTGGACAGAGGCAATAGCTCGCTTCACACTTAACGAGGATGTCAGCTCGTGTTTAAGATATTGACTTGCAAATTGGAACCCAATGCAATCACATCGATCTGCAAGTAAATCTAATAACAGATTGTCTACTTTCCATATGATGAAGTATCCCATTGTTTGTTTTAATGTTGAGTGCTTCACGTTTTGGGAAGGATTTGCTGCATACAGGGGAGGAGAAATCCAAACGCAGCCTGCAACTTTTGCAAATGAAACTTCACGTTTTCATTGAACAGCCCTGCACACCATGCATGAAAGCAAAAGAAGGGGAAGCGATTTGTTGAGGGGCACCCACATTTTTGATAAGGCATCCATGTTTTGCAGTGGAAGATGTCATTAAAGTGTAGGAGGCGGCTAAGTTTTGAAACGGGGCATTGCCGTAGCAAGAAGAGTTCATGTTCTGCAACAAAGGATGCCCAATTCAATATCAAACAGGTGAACTGGCTCTGCTAACATCTTAGCTGTAACTGCCTCTGCTGGTGCCCATGCCCCTTTAGAAATAGTCAGGGTAGGGGCTCTTTTGGTCCACTGAGTCAACAGGTGCTTTCACTCTGCATGCAGACCAACTGAATATGAATCTAGAACCGCACCTAGATATGTGCCTAGAATTGGATCTACTATGGTTTCCACCCCGACTGTATCCATGCGTGGGGCCACCCTGAACACATCGACCGGATCCGAAAGCGAGAACCAACAATTCAAGCTCTTAAACCCGCAGTATGAAGAGCATTCGCCCAATATGCACAAAATGAAAAGACCCATGTAGGCAAGGAGGCCGTTGGTCAAAAGTTGAAGATGCCAAAGCTGTAGAAAAGAAGTAGTCTATGCTTGAAGATCAGATCTTACACACTTGAAAAAAAGGGAGCAGAGGAAACACGCAAAATCCCACATTGATCGGGTAATATTAACGTAAATTCTTTAAATACCATCTCAAGCGCCCATTAAGTTGTCTTAAGGGACCGGCCTTTTGAGAAGGCAAGTAGGTGTGGGGCCCCTGTATCAAACCTAAATGTGGAAGATAGCCTCGGGTGACGTAGATAATATTTTAAATGAATTAACAACCGCACTAATTTGGCAGCGATGCTTCGAGATGACGCCATGTGGTGGAAATCGACGAGTGCTCGCTTTCCCGCAATATGAAGTTGTGCCCGATTTAAAAAATGTGGGAAAGCAAAATTTGGACACGTGGCGAGTGGGTCCCAGCTAGTGGCGAGGTTATGATTAGGTGCAACTTGTGAGGATGTGTCAGATTGTGACATATGTCACAATCTGATGGTTGGCATAATCCCACATTATGGAGATGGGAGGGGGATAAATAATGCGGGAAAGTGGGATTGTGACATGTGGCACAAGTCCCGTGGTGCTGATGTGGCATCTAATCCAGAGGTGAGCCAATCAAACAATGCCACGTGGTCGTTGGTCAAATTAAGTTTGACCTTGGATTCAAAAAGCAATGGAGAAAATTGAAAGTGATGAAAACTAATAATTTTTTATTATTTTCTCAAAAGGAATGCACGTTCATTTTTTTCAAATCAAATATGGTCAGACTCATTTTAATTTTAAAATGGTTTAAATGTGAAGCTGGAACTTTAGAAAAACTTTAAATTTTTGAAAATTTAAAAAAAAAATCAAATGGCAGACCTGATTTTTCTAGCAGAGGAGTCATTTTCAAAATGATTTTCAAGAGGTTTCCAAGAGGCCAGATAGGCGATGTTATATATCGCCGAAATCAGGAGAAGACGAACTATCTAATTCTAGAGTTAGTTTTGGCATACGTACTATCTAGCTCAAGCTACAAGAGGTTTTCTTTTAGGTACCTGAATTGCAACCGTTTTCAGACCAAGAAGTTCAGCTATGAGTTTTGGCAAGTTAATAGCTTGAATATGCATCGAAGACAAAGAGAATTTAGCTGGGGGCATCTCTGAGTCAGTTAAAGCAATTTTTATCAGCATTTTGATGCAAATCAGATATTTTGGCAAGTAAAGGGATTTCATCATTAGGCAAGGATATTTTGCAAGTTTGTTACAGATTAATGATGAAATCAAATCAGATCAAGATGGGGAAGGAAGGAAAAAGTTTTCAGTTGCTAGAAGATTGAATTTTAAGTGGACACTTGTCAAGTAAAGATCAGATCCAAAAATTCTTTCTCTTCTATATTATTCTTTCTTTCTTCCATTTAGGGGTTTCCAGTTTCTAGGAAGAAGAAGTTCATTGCTGTGATACCATTAGGGATTCCAGTTTATTCACTATGAGACCATTGGTTTTAGTATTTTGACATGTTTCCATGACTATGACACCATTTTCTTCAGCAGAACTCTCATGTGAACAGCATTGTAGAGATAATATAGATAGTTCTGAGATATTAGGTTGTTTCATGTTTTAATTTTATGCATCTGAATGTATAGTTTCAAGGAAATGAATACCTGTGAGCAACAATTTCACTAGTTTTGTTTTGGTTCTTGTCTCCTATCTCAGCAATCTATAAGTCTTATGTGGTTTGGAACAAAGATTTGAGACCCATTTGCATCCCTTTCAGGTTGTATGTTTGATGTATTTTGCTATTGGACCAAAGGGCCAAGTAAATGCTCGATATGTTTAAACAAGGTTACTGGTTGTTTGAGAAGGATATTTTGCGAGAATGAGACATGCATGAATACTGATGTCTAAATCACGAGGTGGTTGGATAGATCTGATGTCTGGGTATATGAGATACATCCTGATGTCACAGATGTATGTTTTGAATTCATGAAATTGCCCAATGGATTAGGCACTGATCAGTTACAGGATCATTAGGTTTTGCCGCAAGGTTGATGATTTTTTGAACATCAACATCAATAATCAACATCTTTACATTTTATGTTGAAGAGCTAAAATGGTCAAACCCTCACTCAGCTTGTGCATTCCATAGATTTTCATTCAGCTATTGTAGATCTCTGTTATTGCATTAAGTCTCTAGGAGATATAAGGGGTTTTTATCTGCTTCATAATAGATTCAATGTATGCTTTGACAACTGGTACCATATAAAGAATCTATAGGTCTACCCGGCTAGGTTTTACAGAGCCTGAAGTGCAGAAGGAGTATAGCCTTATAGTTGGTCTGGTGTCTGAATGGGCATGTTGAAAATGGGAGTTAGCTGCCCCTAGATGTGCTTTGTTCTCATCAAGGTAATTGGAAATGGGTAACATTTTCAAACACCAACAAAATGGTGACTCTGCTGGGGAGATAAGATGGCAATCCATTTTGTTGTAAGAACAGGAGCCTCTGATGTGAAACAGATTGGATATATCATATCAATAGCAAGATGTGTTCTTTTTCCTTGTTGAAGGTTCATGTTCCCCAGTTAAGCTTTATTCATTATCAGCACTATATTGTAAAACTGGATGAAAATTGTGTTCTATGACTATCATAAGTCTATCTTCAACAGTCCAGTTTGTAAATACTGTTGAGAAAGTTTTAGAGTCAAGAATTCATTTATAAAGTATATTTTCTTTCCAAGATAATAATGATTTGCAAGTTTTTCCTACATTGAAAGTCTGGTTCAGATTTGTCAAGTGACTAATTGTGTTTTATTTCTCACAAAGTGTGAGTGGCAACTCTCAAATCTCTATACCAGTTGTTCCTAGTTGATTTCATTGCAAAATCTTGAAGGACTTTCAGTCGCATGGGCAGATCTGAAACTGTTGGTTGTTTCTTGGAAAGGAATTCTAAATTCTTGATAAGTTTTGAAGTGCTGTTTGAAATCTGTTGTTATAAAGAAATTGAAATGTAAAAAGTAGATCATAGCAGTGATCTCTTTATCCTCTTGAAAGAAGGTGGCGACTCTAAAAAGTTTGATCAGTGGTGTGAAGGATTTTCAGTCTTGCACCTATGCCAAATTAGTAGATCCAAGTTCAGTATCAACACTGGAGGTATTTTGGTTTTCATGTTTTCTTCTTTTCATGGAAGTCAAGTGTTTAAAAAAGCTACCTCTATTCAGTGGATTTTTTAGCACTAGAAGGAAGAGGTAGAAATTTTGTTCTATAATGGAGTCAGATCTCAGATCTAAGATTAGTTTGCCAAATTCTGAGAGTTTGAAAATTGTGAATAATAACATTGCTATGTTGAATAGACTGGTCTACAAATGGATTGTCAATCTTATAAGATTTCAAGTAGGAAGTACTCAAGGTTTAAGTGCCGAACAATGTTATTTATGGCTTAAGTCAGTAATTAGTAAGATGCCTTTTCATTGTAAACCTGAGGAATCTTCCCTGCCAAATGCTTTCCTTGATGTTCTAGTACCTGATTCAGTCAATTGGCCAACATCTATAAGATTACAAAGGTCTTTACAAACTAAAGAATTCATTGAGGAGATGGAAAGTGGTGATTATAGATTTCATGTTATGTCTCTTGATGATAATGAATGTGCTGAAAGCCAAGGTAGCAATGAATATAATGAATCTGTAGAGCAAGATAATCTGTCTTCTGAGTGTGAAGAGGTGGATTCAAATGTTAATGAATCAGGTAACAGCAATCAGCATGAAAAAGATGGCTATAAAAGAGAAGATAAATTTTGTTACAGTACATATGAAGTTGAAGAAAGTTGTAACAACAGTAGATCCAGTGATTGCCATGATAAGAAAGAATGTTGTAATAATTTTGATTTTCCAAATTGTTACACTAATGGTCTTCCTATTATAAGTTCTTCATGTTTTCTAGATCATAACCATAGCTGAGAGAAGATTTGTGAGGCAGTCTTCTTGAGTTCTAATGAAATCTCTATTTTGTTGGCTCGTGAGTTTGAAAGGCACATAAGTATCTCTAAGGATCTTCATATGTTCTCTCATAATACTTTCTCATTCAGTCAAATTTATTCCCCAAAGTTTGATGTGGAAAAAGAGGTAGAATCTGAACAATCTTTGTTAGACTTTAGAGGTGTATAAAACAGAACCTCTAATGTTTTTGCACATGACGATTTGCTAGATGTAGGGAATGTTAATGAAGGGAAGGTTAATGCTGTTTCAGGTTCTTTTCATGTTGATCTTGCTGAACAATGTTTTGATGCTTCATATGGTGAAGTGGAAAATAGTGAGTGTTGTCAATCCAGTTATAGATTTTCTTCATGCACTGATAAGTCTTGTGAAGATAAGTTCAAGGTGTATTCTGACTTTCATTTTGATGAAGAAGATGATAGTGATCAACATAGTTTGGATCAGTATTGTTAGAATGAGTTTTCAATTGTTGTGACTAATCAGTTATTTGAATGTGAAGAGGTTTTAGCAAAGGATAAATCTGATTCGATGAGTAATATGGTTGCAAGTAGGCAACGATCAGATTTCACACTCTTCATTTACGGAGGCACAAGGTGAGTTACAATCTGCTCCATATAACTAGTTGAATAAAGTTGAATATGAGCACTTTGTGTTTCTAGCTGAAAGAATCCATGATTCAATCAGTAGTGATCAGTTTTAGTTTGATATTAGTTGTTATGGTCATGTTGATCCATTTTTTCATAGTGGGCAAGATGAAGAAAGTATGTCTGATTTTTATACGCACTATGAAGATGATGATAGTTTTGTTTTGCCTATTGAGCTAATTGAAAATGTTGATATGTTGGGTGAAACAAATGATAATGAGAATTTTAGTTTACCTCAGAAGGATGTAAATGAAAATCAAGTGTATGATAGAGGTAAAAAGTTCTGAAACTTTCTGGTGGCTCAGGTCATCGTGTGTACATAATAGTGTAGTTTCCCTGCTTTCAATAAAGTTGTTCGAGAAAGTTTTGCTATTCAGATGTATGGTATGCTTCTTCCAGAGATCTAAAATCTTTCCATGCCCACAAGGGACATGCATCCCCAGACAGAGCCATTGTTGGTGCTCAAAATTGCCTTCTCGATTTTGAGCACCGTTGAAAAAATGAAGCCCTTAAATGCTTTTAAAATGCATATGTGCTTGGTTGTACCCGGCTGTCCATTTGAAACCCCTAAGGTGTTTAATGCTTCTAACATCTTTCATTCAGCATGCCTAAGCATTTCGTGAAGTTAAATTGAGTTTTTTAGTCATTTGGAAAATTTCTATTTGAGCTAGTATCAATCTTGCATTTTCACCCAAGTGTCAAACAACGACAGGAGGCTGTGTTTGCCATTGAATATCTCACACTCGAAAAGGTTTTGTGATTCACCGCTTTGGGATTATCTAATATCCATACCTAAGAACGTATGTTTCATATTTCAAGTCATTTTGAGTCCGTTTGAATAGGTTTTCAATCCCTCAAAGTTGGTCAGTTACTATTTTCATGCTTTTGCACTTTGCACCTAATTCTAGGAAACCCTGTTTGATGTGTCATAAATTTTGACGAGTTGACCCAAATGAGAAAATTCTTATTGCATTATATTCCAGGGGTCAGAGACTAGCTACACTCCAGATTTGAAGTCATGACGAATCTGTTTGATCAGTTTTCAAATGCAATTCCGATTGCAATTTATAGCGTTTCACTAGTAATCAGAGATGTAGATTGTTTAGGTGCCCTATTCATGATGCTATATCTTTTGATCCAAGATTGGTATGACCAAATGGTTTGTTCCCCTGCATTCTACTCCAAAAATTCTCCAAGTGTGCCAGTTTATAAACCCTGACGAATCCGTCTGCATACTTTACCAGGGTCATTCCATTTGCTAAAAAACATCTTTCTACTAATGGCCCCTATCCTGCAATTCCAAGTAGCCAACTTTGCGCCTTCGCCAAACGTGCCCCATGATTTTTCATAAGCCTAAATCATATACTCATTTTCTCCTCATGACAGAGAACCAGTGCCCCTGTTTCCAGATCCTTAAACATCCTTTTGCCCAGTTTTCAGAGATCAAACCAAACATACTTTGTGGTTTTCTGACATGTTATTCTGCAGGCAGTTTGAAGTGGGCAACTTCGGAGGTCGATATCTTTTGACTCCAATGTTTTCATGCGATGAGATTTGACAAGCCTGTTAAGCATGTTGGAAAGAACAAAGATCCTGAGTTTTGGAGCTCGGTCAGGTGATTATGGTTGTTTTTAAGGCCAGGCAATAGGCCTCCTGACACAAATTTTGCAGTTGTGCGAAATTATCATAAAAGGAGTTTTTAATGATAAATCAGTAGTCAAAGTGGATTCCAGTCAGTTAAGGAGGTTGATGGATTATTTTGAATTGTATGCTATTTAAAATTAAAATAAAACTTAGCTGGACCCGCTTTGGGGTCCGACTGATTCTAGCAGGCTAATGAGGATTGTGTGCAATTTGAAAGAAAAGTAAATAGAGGAAAATAAAATATCGAGAGTCGAAGCAATGTTTTCTTTTCATGTAGATTCTATGTTTCCTTTCCACCTGGACAGAGGCAATAGCTCGCTTCACACTTGACGAGGATGCCAGCTCGTGTTTAAGATATTGACTTGAAAATTGGAACCCAATGCAATCACATTGATCTACAAGTAACTCTAATAACAGATTGTCTACTTTTTGTATGATGAAGTATCCCGTTGTTTGTTTTAATGTTGAGTGCTTCACGTTTTGGGAAGGAGTCGCTGCATAGAGGGGAGGAGAAATCCAAACGCAGCCTGCAACTTTTGCAAATGAAGCTTGACATTTTGATTGGACAACCCTGCACACCATGCATGAAAGCAAAAGAAGCGGAATCGATTTGTTGAGAGGCACCCATGTTTTTGTAAAAGCATCCTTGTTTTGCAGTGGAAGATGTCATTAAAGGGTAGGGGGCAGCTAAGTTTTGAAACGGGGCATAGCCGTAGCAAGAAGATTTCACGTTCTGCAACAAAGGACACCCAATTCAATATCCAACAGGCGAATTGGCTCTGCTAACATCTTACCCGTAACTGCCTCCGCTGGTGCCCATGCCCCTTTAGAAATAGTTAGGGTAGGGGCTCTTTTGGTCCACTGAGTCAACAGGTGCTTTCACTCTGCTTGCAGACCAACTGAATATGAATCTAGAACTGTGCCTAGATATGTGCCTGGAATTGGATCTACTATGGTTTCCACCCCGACTATATCCATGCATGGGGCCACCCTGGTCACATTGATCGGATCCGAAAGCGAGAACCAAAAATTCAAGCTCTTAAACCCGCAGTATGAAGAGCATTTTCCCAATATGCACAAAATGAAAAGACCCACGCAGGAAAGGAGGCTGTTGTTCAAAAGTTAAAGATGCCAAAGCTGTAGAAAAGAAGCAGTCTATGCTTCAAGATAAGATCTTACACGATTAAGAAAAAGGGAGCAGAGGAAACACACAAAATCCTGCATTGACCGGGTAATATTAATTTAAATTCTTTAAATACCATCTCAATTGCCCATTAAGTTGTCCTAAGGGACCGGCCTTTTGAGAAGGCGAGTAGGTGTGGGGCCCCTGTATCAAAGCTAAACGTGGAAGATAGCGTCGGGTGACATAGACAATATTTTAAATGAATTAACAGCCGCACTGAGTTGGCAGTGATGCTTCGAGATGACGCCATGTGGTGGAAATCGATGGGTGCTTGCTTCCCCGTGATATGAAGTTGCACCCGATTTAAAAAATGTAGGAAAGCAAAATTTGGATGCGTGGCAAGTGGGTCCTAGCGGGCGGCGAGGTGACGATCAAGAGAAACTTGTGAGGATGCATCAGATCGTGACATGTGTCACGATCTGACGGTCGGCGTAATCCCGCATTATGGAGATGCAAGGGGGATAAATAATGTGGGAAAGTGGGATAGCGACATGTGGCATGGGTCCCATGGTGCTGATGTGGCATCTAATCCAGAGGTGAGGCAATAAAACAATGCCACGTGGTAGTTGGTCAAATTAAGTTTGACCTCAGATTCAAAAAGCAATGGAGAAAATTGAAAGTAATGAAAAATAATAATTTTTGATTATTTTCTCAAAAGGAATGCACATTCATTTTTCTCAAATCAAATAAGGTCAGACTCATTTTAATTTTAAAATGGTTTAAATGTGAAGCTGGAACTTTAGAAAATCTTTAAATTTTTTATAATTTTTAAAAAAATCAAATGGCAGACCTGATTTTTCAAGTAGTGGAGTCATTTCAAAGTAATTTTCAGGAGGTTTCCAAGAGGCCAGATAGGCGATGTTATATATCGCCGGAATTAGGAGAAGATGAACTATCTGATTCCGAAGTCAGTTTTTGAACAGGTAGTAGATGGCTCAAGCTATAGGAGGTTTTCTTTTAGGTACCTGAATTGCAACCATTTTCAGACCAAGAAGTTTAGTTGTGATTTTTGGCAAGTTAATAGCTTGAATATGCATAGAAGAGAAAGAGAATTCAGCTGGGGGCATCTCTGAGTTAGTTAAAGCAAGTTTTATCAGCATTTTGATGCAAATCAGATATTTTTGCAAGTAAAGGGATTTCATCATTAGGCAAGAATATTTTGCAAGTTTGTTACAGATTAATGATGAAATCAAATCAGATCAAGATGGGGAAGGAAGGACAAATTTTTCAGTTGCCAGAAGATTGAATTTCAAGTGGACACTTGTCAAGTAAAGATCAGATCTGAAAATTCTTTCTCTTCTATATTATTCTTTCTTTCTTCTATTTAGGGGGTTCCAGTTTCTAGGAAGAATAAGTTCATTGCTGTGATACCATTAGCGATTCTAGTTTTTGCAGTGTGAGACCATTGGTTCCAGTATTTTGACATGTTTCCATGACTGTGACACCATTTTCTTCAGCAGAACTCTCATGTGAACAACATTGTAGAGATAATATAGATAGTTCTGAGATATTAGGTTGTTTCATGTTTTAGTTTTATGCATCTGAATGTATAGTTTCAAGGAAATGAATACATGTGAGCAACAATTTCACTAGTTTTGTTCTGGTTCTTGTCTCCTGTCTCAGCAATCTGTAAGTCTTATGTGGTTTGGAACAAAGATTTGAGACCCATTTGCATCCCTTTCAGGTTATATGTTTGATGCATTTTGCTATTGGACCAAAGGGCCAAGTAAATGCTCGATATGTTTAAACAAGGTTATTGGTTGTTTGAGAATGATATTTTGTGAGAATGAGACATGAATGAATACTGATGTCTAAATCAGAAGGTGGTTGGATAGATCTGATGTCTGGGTATATGAGATACATCCTGATGTCACAGATGTATGTTTTGAATTCATGGAATTTCCCAATGGATTAGGCACTGATCGGTTATAGGATCATTAGGTTTTGCCACAAGGTTGATGATTTGTTGAACATCAACATCAATAATCAACGTCTTTACATTTTATGTTGAAGAGCTAAAACGGTGAAACCCTCACTCAGCTTGTGCATTCCATAGATTTTCATTCAGCTATTGTAGATCTATGTTATTGCATTAAGTCTCTAGGAGATATAAGGGGTTTTTATCTACTTCATAATAGATTCAGTGTATGCTTTGACAACTTGTACCATATAAAGAATCTATAGGTCTACCCGGCTAGGTTTTGCAGAGCCTAAAGTGCAGAAGGAGTATAGCCCTATAGTTGGTCTGGTGTCTGAATGGGCATGTTGGAAATGGGAGTTAGCTACCCCTAGATGTTCTTTGTTCTCATCAGGGTAATTGGAAATGGGTAACATTTTCAAACACCAACATAAGTCTTCAAACTTGGGAAGATTATTGACAATCAAGTGATTGATGTGCAATCGGCTCTATACAAAGTTGAGGAAGCTAGGGAGGAACTAAGAAATTCTTTGAAAAGAAGAAAGGATATAGCCATAGCTGAAAATGATATAAACTACAAGGGGATAGATACCACAAAACTATTTGTCAATGAAGACACTAAAGAGTTTGATGCAACAATAGTAGAACTGATGGAGAAAAACAAAGTTCAAGTAGAAGAGATAAGATCTCTCAAGATGGAACATGAATCATAGGCCATAATGTTATGTGAAATCACTAAACAAAAGAAAAGAGCAGTTGACGATAGAGTCATGATGGAAGATGACAAAAGAAATCTTGCAAATAGACTTGAAGAAAAATGTACTGAACTAACAAGGATCTCAAACATGTAGATGGATACACTTGCCCAAATGATGAACCTTTATCATGAACTCAATATGAAAGATATTGAGATCTCTGCCTTAAGGATGCAAAATGAAAAAATGTAGAATGAATTAAATAGAGAAGAAGAAATAGTAATAGTAGAGAATCTCATCAAGTCAAGTGAAGCCATCAAGTACTTTGAACAATTGATGAAATTCCCAAGATCAACCAATGATACATCAGGACTTGGATACAACAGCATTGAAGTAGGGGAATCATGAAAGAATGTTGAGAAAAAAGGTGACAAAGGTAAGGATTCTAAACCCACTTGTCATTACTGTAATAAAAAGGGGCATATTGCAAATGTTTACAGGAGTAGAAGAATCAATCATCCAAACACACCCAAAAGCAAGAGTTACTATCACAAGTGCAACATGCAAGGACATATGACACAAGATTGCAAATCCAAGGTCACAAGGACACAAAGATTTGATGGACATTGTCATAATTGTAAGAAGTATGGACATAGAGAATTTGAATACAGACCAAAGCCTATGTGGACATCAAATCAATCGGCAAAAACAAAAGGGAATGGAAGTCACTACCATTGGGACTGTAAAACCAGGTATAGCTATCATTATTTCTAGGAATATAGACATATCCCTAAAAATTGTATAAGAACACACTTCAGAGGAAATTATAGTAGGTGGCTAAGTCAAACCACTTGTTTCAGCTGCTTAAAAACTGGTCATATTAGTAGAAACTGTCTTACAAGGTCCAAAGCACCGAAAATTGAATCCAACAAAGGAAAAGAAAAGATTGATGTCGAGAAAATAAGAAGACAAATGAATAAGACTTGGAAGAAGAAAGATGAGTACAACACATCAAGTGGAGGGATCACTTCATCTAATGGGTCAATTGATCACACTTTATCAAACTAAGCATAGGAGAAGTGTATGAGACTGATATACAATGTTACATCATACATTAGTCCCAAGACAAAGAAGTACTGAAAAGAAGAAATAAGCATGAGACAAGATGCCAAGAAAAAAAAAATTTATAAATGATGATGCCAAGATGTCTTTGGATGCTGAATAAAACTCCAATACATGCCAAGTTCCTAACAACGACCGAGTTGATGACTGATGTCGAGTTGAGTAACTCCTATGGAAGCCAAGTAAAGTAGAAATGTAGTGTAAGCCAAGTAATGTTAAAATCATTCAGAAGTCAAGTTGGCAGTTGAACATTTAATGCGAAGGAAATAGGGTATATTATCGCGATTCCAATTATTTTTCCTCATCATGATCAAGAAGCAAAGAAGAGAAAGAGAGTGGAGTGACTTCATAGCAGAGAATCCAGTATTCCAAGTAGTTTACAACCTCATACAACACATTTTCATTGATCTTGAGGTATTTTCATTTGTGTCGAGCTACACAGTTTCATATTTCTATGTAAAGGAAACTCTAGTTTGCATAAATGGCTTCAAGTTCTAAGAAAACCCAGGACAAAGAATTGTTTGAAGTCCAACTAGTATCTAATGAGGTTAGGCAGCCTGATTTTCATCCCATTCTTGAAGTTTCATAGAAGAATGATCCCACTAGAGCCCTTTCTTGCATACCCCTGAATGTTGTTATGGTTCAAGATGTAAGGAGATGCTACAATTGTAAGATAGGAGCCATAGGTGATATGGAAATAAGAGAAGCCTTTGCGAAGCTGTGTGTCAATGGAGTCTTGAAAGATGAATACAAAATTGCTTAAACGAAGGGTTTAACATGACTTTTGAGTTTTCCCACTATATTTAAGATAGAATGGATCCGACTTGTGTTGAGCAGAATTCATGATGGTAGTCTATAGTTAGAAGATGTCCCTATCAAGATCACAAAAAGAATCATTGATAGGCTAACTAGATATCCTACCCTAGATTGGTTCAAGACCTTGAGAAGTGAATCCAAGGAGGTTATTGAAAAGAACATTGGTGCTCAGTAGAAGAAAAGAGGAATGACAATTCACACCATTAAGGATCCTCTAGTTGAGTTTGTCATTAGAGTTATTGCCCACAAATTCTATCAATCCAGTAGACCCAATAGTGTGCCACGTATTGTAGTAGATGTAGGTTACAAATTGGTGAAAAAGGATCATGATCTTGCAGAACTACAACTACAACAGATTAATGAAAACCTAGTAGCTATAAGAAGGACAAAGGGTGCCCAATGCAAATTTGGTGCAAATTTGGTTTGTATATTCTTTTATGTTCAGAATGAATTTCCCTCTTTTGGAAAAGTTACATGGAGAAATGATAGAACTATCATAGCCCAAATTAATTAATATATAGAACAAATGGGAGACAATTTTGATACCCTGATGACAAGCTATTTTGATTATTTCAAGAAATCCATGAAGCAAAAGGTAAGAATACCAATTTCCTTATTGGAAAAACATACTAATGATATATTTTTTTTAGTTGATATTGATTTTACCTATATCCAAGCAATAATTCCAAGTGTAAGATGGCTAAGCCCATTTGGTTATGAGATCAACATAGATGAAGCATCTGGACCAATAATTTCATTATTGGTAGAAGAGATAGATAAGAGTGCCCCACACCTTGGCACTTATGATGTAGTAAGGTCAAAGATAAATATGGAGTTAAAGACTGCGTCCACATTGAAAAAGAAAGATAAATTGATGAATAAAATTAAGAAGAAATTTGGTGAAGGAATAGAGGCTGAAGCATAAGAAGAAGATGATGATGGCAATGATGATGAAGAGGATGAACAAGAGCAAGGCCAAATGGAATTAACTCAAGGCCTAGGTAAAGATAAGGAGGAAGGTGTTGAGGAAGAAGAAGCCAAGGAAGCACCAACTAAAGCTGAACCAAAGAAAAGAAAGGCAACAAAATAGCGTCCAGCTCAGCCAAAACCAAAGAAAACTACCATGCCATCACCACAAAAGCCAACAACCAAATCTGCAACAAGTGCCTCCACACAAAAAGCTAAAGAGGAAGCTACAAAGAAGAAAACAATCAAGAAGACATATGAAGAGCCAAAGAAAAGAAGAAAATATGTGGCTCAACCTGATACTAATAAAGAAGATCAATCTGAAAAGGTAAGCCATTTTTCAGTTGACACATTATGTAAAAAGATTGGAAATGTAGACTTAAGAAACATAAATAAAGTTGATTTCAATAAGTTCACTAAAGATGAACAAAATAGAATAAAAGAATCAGTTTATGGAATGATGGCACAGTTCAAGTATACTCCTCTTGAACTAGACAGACAATTGCCAAATGAACTATCTAAAATTGTAGAAGACATATGGCATTTTTCTTTGAAAATGGAGAAGGAGATGAGAGAATTAATCCTAGAAATCATACTGCCTGATTTGACTAAGGAACAGATAGAGAAAGCAGTCAAAAGGCATAATACTAGGTTTACACCTAAGGATAGGGAATTCTTCATTCTCCAAAACAAAATGAAAGAAATTTTACAAAGAACAAAAAAATCATGGAAGAATTTGCACAGAAAGATTGAAGATTTTCTTAAAGAAGAATATAAGGAAGAAACTACAACTCAGCCAAAAGAGAGAAGAAAAAAGAGAGAAGAGAAGACAAAAGTAGAGAAAGGAGAAGAAGAAAAGAAGGAAGAAGAAAAGAAAGAAGAAGAAGAGAAGAAGGGAGAAGAAAAGAAAGATGGAGAGGAGAAAGAAATAGAGGAGACACAAAAGCAAGATGAAATGGCAATACCTAAGCAAGAGTAGCAAAAAGACCAGAGTGTGCAAGACACACAATTGCCACTGTCTAGCCCTCCTCATGTACCCATCACACCTGCAACAACTATAACTGTACAGGATGTTCCTGCCACTTTTGCTCAAAACATCAATCCATTAACTATAGAGGATCTCAAAAGCATCCTTGACCAATCCACACAACAAGCAAGATTAGGTATAGATCCAGTATTGGTCAGTATGAATGAATTACAAAAACTAGTAGAAAAAATAGTTAGATATAAGGGGAATCCACAAGAACCACCTTCCTTCATCTCTACAGCTACTAGTGGTCAACTTCAAATGCCAACATTTATTTCACTAGGCATAGTTGACACCACAGTACAAAAGCTGAGTGAAGTAGGAGACAAAGAAGTAAAACAAACAGGACAAACTATTACATCTGATCCTATAGCACAAACACAAGGTGCACTTCCTAAAATTACTATAATTGATCAAGGTAGACAACAAGAGGAGAAAATAGAGGAAACCCCTAAAGAGAAAGGGGCAATACAAACATTGATAAATTTTCCTACCTCAGGGACTCCTTCACAATAGCCACTGCAAATATTAGCACCGAGATCAAGTTCTACAAAAGTTGCAAGAGTACTTCACTATGGAGATCCTGAATCAGATGAGGAAATAGTCATACCAAGTTATGACTCAAAAAAAAAAAGCATTGATCAAATCAATGAGGTGCAGGAAGCATTAAATAGAAGAAAGAGGCAAGAGATACTTAGGAAGGAGTATAAACAAAAGCAAGCACTGCATGAGATTAAAGACATCTTTATGGATGCCTTCAATTTGCAGTCACTAGATGAGTCAAAGCATATCACGGAACAATTGACAGATATTGTTGACTAGGTGACAAATGCAGACCAAGAGAAAAATGTAAAACTTATGGAATGGTTTGAAATAAAATTTCAAGGGAAAGTTAATGAGAAAATATCTAGTGAAATTGCACTTTCATAGGTTGAATTGGCAAAGGTAATAGACAAAGTGAAAAAGGTACTTGAGAACATATTCTCATTGTACAAAAAGTTGTGTGACTTTTCATACTTCACATAGGAGATAAGCCAAAAGATAATGAGCATGGAGAGGAATTTTAATATTTCAAGCATGTAGCTACCAAAAGACCCAGCTCAAAGTGAGAAGCATTTTTCTCAAAAGCTTCACACTCAGAAAGAAATAGCTGTATTAATAGCAGAAGAGGCCACCATCAAGGTAAAGTTGATACATCTCCAATCCTCCATTACCCCACATTTAGAAGTACTCCATAAAGAATAGTTCTATGTTGAAATTTTTCTCAAGAAATATCCTAATCTTTCTACTTCAGAAGGACTTATTCACCTTGCTACAGAGACTGCCATCCAACACAAGTCATTGAAAATTGCTTTGCATAATTGGGATGCAATTCCCAGGATGATTATGGAGGTAAACAACATATTTTTGGAAAAATATGGTCTTAACCCTTAAAACCCTTTGATATAAGTGTCAAAAAGGGGGAGACGAGATGAATGGGGAAGACAAGATGAATGAGGGAGACAAAGAGACAAGTTAATAAGGGGAGACAAGATAAAAGGGGAGCATGATATACAACATAAAATTTTGGTTACCAAGAAAGCACAGATTATGGCACAATCAACTCAAGGAGAGTTACAATAATTTTGAGGTATATATTGTAAGTTACAAAATTTTGATCAAGGTTTTAAAACCTTTGTATGTATACTGAGTAGATTAGTGAATGTACTCATAAGGTCAGTTAATTAGTTTTGTCACTCATTTCAAAGAGGGAGATTGTTAGTCTTAGAATGATTTTGACATTTGAGTGCCAATACACTTAACCATTTTCTACATTGGAGCCGAGCACACTACGTATGCCAAGCCACAACATGAGCCGAGTTAGGAAATCCAATAGGTGCCGAGTGATCTTTAGGTGCCGAGCAGCTTTCAAGTGCCGAGTGAAGATTAGGTGCTGAGTCAAGATCAAGTGTTGAATGACTTTAGGTGCCGACCATGATACAAGTACCGAGTGATATTTGAGTGTTGAGTCACAGATGATGCCGAGAAATATAGAAATGCAACAGGAGCTGAGTAAGCCAGTTTGTTATAAGTGTCAAGCATCTGGAATCAGTAAGTGCTGAGTAACATAGAATACACATATGAGTTTGTAACTTCAATAACTCAGATGCAAACCATTTTCATGGCCAACATATCACAAATCTTGACAGATTAAAATAATAAGATCAAATCTTTTGTATTTCCTATGCAATCTACATGTAGCCAATAAGAAAAATGGAGAAGGCATGCAACCAATAATAAAAGTGCAAGGAATGAGAGGGAAATAGAGATTCAATATGGATCATAGATCCACATCTAACCCTAAGTCTTCAAATGTCTTTATAAGGAAGACTAAATCTCATTGTATATGTGAATGGATGAGGGTGTGTAATGGAAACTATTTTCAAAGTAAAGAGTATTAGATCTCAGAGGATCAAGATCAGAGAAAGCAGATCAAGTGCCTGCATTTAGCAATCAAAGGATTGTAAGCTATCAGGTTTATTATACCTAATACTCTCTAGCAATTGTATTAGAAAAGAAAACCCTATGGTGATAGGTTAGCTTAACAACTATTTTATAGATCCTTTAAATAGGTGATTAAATCCTTTAATAGGGTAACACTTCATGTAAAGTATTTTTAAATCCTTTAACCAAGTCACTATTGATACAATGTAAAGCCTTTAACAGGGAAGACCATCAAAAGTGGTTAAACATTATTGTTGTAGTAATTTTGTGGGTATCATACCCACCCTAGTTTTACCTTTGTATTTTGGAGGGTTTCTGGGTTACCAAAATTTCAAGTGTTATGTGGTGATGCAAATGTGTTTTTCATAATTGCTTAATCTTGAAATGCATGCACATGTTCATTTCAATATTATGTTATTAAGGGTTTGTGAAAAATAGGTTAAAAGCTAGTACTTCTAATTCACCACCCCCGCCCCCCCTGTCTCTCAGAAGCATTCTTTCCATTAAGAAATTCCAACAAAGTGTGAGGCCATATATAACTTAGCTAGAATGAATTTATCTAGACCATATGTTTAAAATAATAATAATTTTAGATAGAAATACTCAAATTTTGTCATTCTAATAATTCAACCTAAAACATGACTTAGCTTTGTGCTTTTACCCTAGAATAAAAGGAAGCAACTCAAAAACTAGGTTTATCTATCATTCTTAGAAGTGGAATATTTTAGCTGATGATGTGTGCAATATGTGATCACTCTATGCATTCAAAAACTCTACCAATCAATGCTCAAATGTATAGAAATAGAAAATTTAGAGATTAATGCAATGTTAACAAAACAAATATTAGACATACTTAGCCTTGGAGAAAAACTCTGACATAGACTAAGATTAGTGTAACATAAACATGAAACCAAATAAATGCCAAGATAGTTTTGGTTTACTAACAAAATCATTTTGACTATGCATGGTTTACAAATTTATTAAGAAAATATAGGGATTCAACAATAATGGTCTATAAACATTTGAGTACTCAATAATATGTGTGAACCTCTTCTTGGATATTAATTCTCATATCTGCTAGAATAATTGCTAAACCACTTTTGATTTCATTTACAAGAATAGAGACGTTCAGAACAAGAAACATTGTTTAAAAAAAGTAGCAACATTTGATATCTATGAAAAGTTGTTTCATAAATGCAGAAGCCTTTGATATCAATGAAAAAATATTTAGTACTAGTTAAAGTTTTAAATTTTTATTTAATTTTCTAATCTAAAAATTCAATTTTCTAATTTAAAATAGATGAAAATGTTTAGATTATAAAATAAATTTTGTAAATAGTTTAAATTTTTAGTAAATATTATTTTCAGTAAATAGTTTAAATTTTAAGGATGTGCAAATTTTTTAATGTATTTGAACAATTTAAATGAATAAATAGGAACAATACTGGACTATTTTATTTGATGCAAGAAAAAATTATTTATAACCATAATTTTACACATACATATGGTGGATTTTATTTTATTTGAAGTAAATAAAATATATGAATAAGAAAGATAAAACGATAGCATTTGACATTTGGCAAAAGGAACAAAGTTGAGCTTGTTCAACTTAAAGACAAAAAAATAGCTAAATTGTCTCCATATCATTCAACTTAACATGTCACTTCAATACAAAGTATAAAAGAAACATCTCCTTCTATTCATTAACTATATTATGCAAAAAACCTCATTTAATTCCAATAATATTTCATCTCAACTTCATATTATGTTGCTTCTGTAGCCAAAAAACAACACCATGCTTTTAAGTTTGTAAAATCGGTCATGAAACATCTATCAACAATAAATCAAACTTTTAAATAGAAAATTGGGCTTAGTTAAAAGGATATTTTCCCATAATTCTAAAGTGTATACATACTAGATAACAAGTGTTCCAAAAAAATTCCACTAAATATCTAATTTATCTTGCAGAGAGGAAGAGTGAAGTAGCATCTAATTTATCTAAAATAATATCTCACAAATCACAAATCATTTATATGTAAAAGTTTCATTTAAAACCTTTAGTTTTACAAAGTTACCTGGAAATGGGTCCACGTAGGGGTACTACCAAGGTAAACTTAGTGATCTTTTCCTACAAACCACAATTTTCCAATTCAACAACACATGCTAGATTAATAGTTTGGCTATAATGTTTAGTTTTAGCATATCGAGCTACTTGTGTTGGCATGTGGTAACTTCCACCACCATCGAAAATCTAGACTTTCTAGCATAATATCTCAAATACCACATTTAATATGGAACCTTCCCACCACCCTTCCATGTACATTGTTTTCTTTCCACTTTTTACATGTGTTTTTTGATTGATGAATTCTAGATCCTTCCTACTATGAATGTGCATGGTTCTGGATCTTTCTTAGAGCTGTATAAATAGAGGTCATTGTAATGGATGTAATCATAAGGTAAAGAAGAAATAATATAAAGATTTCTTATTGTGTTTTAGTTTTCTCTATCTCTTCCCACCTTCACAGTTGTATCAAAGCCCAGTTAGATTTTGGAGTTACAGTCTAGGCAGATTGTGGAGCTAAAAAAGAGATTGCTGATGCAAGAAAGGTATGTTGTGAGTTTAAAGTGGTGTTAATTCTTAATGGGATAATTCTCAATGATTTTTGGAAGACATATGAGATCAATCCAACAGTAAGGTATTGCATTTTATTTTTGAAGTTGAGGCATTTTTGTGAGTGTGTGCTTATGAGCTGCATTTTATTTCAAGTGATTAGTTTTCTAAGAAGTTGGAGATCATAATTTTTAATTGAGATAATTGATTTTTCTGACCTACTTAGAAATTCAAGTTTTTTTGAAGAAAAAAGGTATTTGTTTTAAAGTATGGCATCAAGCATGAATCAATTTATGATTCTAATATTTTTTGGCAAGAATTATCATCATTGGGCATTTAGAATGAAAACAATATTTCATTCCCAAGAGTCATTGGAGATTGTAGTAAATGGATTTGTAGAGCCATTGGATAAATCCTTATTAATTGTAGATCAAAATGATGAACTCAATATAAAATAGTAAAAAATATGATTTTCATATTATTCAACAAGGTTTGGATGACATTGTTCTTGCAAGGATTAATGGACCTATAATAGCCAAGCAAGCATGGGTGATCCCTGACACAACATATCAAGGCATAAACAAGGTAAAAGTATCTAAATTGCAGTCATTAATAAGATATTTTGAAAACCTCCAAATGAAAGATTTTGAGTCAGTAGAGCAATTTTTAATTTGAGTTATGAATGTTGTTAATCAAAAAATGTTGAATGGTGATGAGCTAATGGATGAAAAAATTGTAGAAAAGATCTTAAGAAGCTTGCCTATTAAATTTGATAATATTGTTGTGGCAATTGAGGAATCTAAGGATTTGTCAAAATTATCTATTGATGGGTTGTTTGGGACATTACATAACCATGAATACAGGTTGAACAAACATGATAATACTTCATTAGAGAACACATTTCAAATGAGTTTTTGGATTATTGCAGGCATCATGGAATAAAGAAATAGTTCACTGCAAGTTACACACCTCAGTAGGATGGTGTTTCCGAAAGAAAGAATCAAACAATAATGGAGATGGAGAAAAGCATGTTGAAAGGTAAGAATTTACCAAATGAATATTGGGCAGAAGTAGTACCTTGTGTCATTTATATCTTGAAAAGGAGTCCAAAAAAGATTGTAAGAGACAAGATTCCACAAGAAGCATGGCGTGATAAGCATGATTGTATTTCTCATTTTAGAGTGTTTGGTTCTATTGCATATGCACATGTTCCTAAAGAAACAAGAAGTAAATTGGATGATAAGAGTGACAAATGTATTTTTATTGGTTATGATTAACAATCTAAGGCATATAAATTGTTTGATCCTATAACTAGAAAATTCATTATAAGTAGAGATGTTATGTTCAAAGAAGAAGAATCTTTGGATGGCAATATAGACAAGACAGTTACAAGCACAACTCCAATACTATTTCATGACCAAGAAGAAAAAGACCAAGAGAATGATGTAGATCAAACAAATGAGCAAGGGGGAACTCCTTCAAGAAGTACACATGGAGATAACACACAAATAGAAGATGGGTAAGGAGAATCTTCTAGTCCACAAGTAAGTAATGACTCTAATCCTACACTTGCATCATTGAGATCAAAGATTAAGAATAATAAAACTAAAATTTTGCAAGAGATTTATGAACAAGGGGAAAAAATACATTTACTATCATATTTTGCTTTATTTTCTCAAGATCCTATATATTTTCAAGATGCAATAAAGGAAAAACAATGGATTAATGCAATGCATGAAGAAATAGAATCTATTGATAAAAATGATACATGGGAACTAGTTGATTTTCCTAAGAATAAAGAATGCATAGGTGTAAAATGGGTTTATAAAACTAAGTATAAGGAAAACGGAGAAGTTGATAAATATAAGGAAAGATTAGTAGCTAAAGGGTTTGCGCAAGAATATGGAGTTGATTATAATGAAACTTCTGCACTCGTAGGTAGATTAGATACTATTAGAATGGTACTAGCTATTGTAGCTCAAAACAAATGGATAGTTTATCAAATGGATATAAAATCAACTTTCTTAAATATGTATTTGGAAGAAGAAGTTTATGTGCAACAACCACTAGGTTATGAAATCAAAGTACACGAACACAAGGTTTATAGGTTGAAGAAGACACTCTATGGGTTGAAACAAGCACCAAGGGCATGGTATAGTAGAATTGATTCATATATGATTAAGAAAGCATTTAATAGAAGCACTAGTGAGCCAACACTATACACCAAAGTTAATAAGAAAGGTCAAATATTGATTGTTTGCTTGTATGTTGATGATTTGATATTTACTAGTAATCTTTCCATTGATATGTTTAAATCAAAAATGAAGAAAGAATTTGAGATGATAGATATGGGTTTGATGAAATATTTTCTTGGTATTCAAGTAACACAAAATGATAAGGGTATTTTTATTTGTCAAAATAAATATGCACAAGATGTTATCATACGGTTTAGAATGGTAAATTATAGTCCAGTCTCTACACCTATGACAATGGGCACAAAATTAAGAAGAGAAGATGATGAGACTAAACTTGATTCTACTCAATTCAGAAAGTTCATTAGTAGTTTGATGTATCTTACAACAACTAGGCCTGATATTATTTATGTAGTGAGTGTAATTTCTAGATTTATGGATTCACCTAAGAACTCACATTGGAAAGAAGCAAAGAGAATATTGAGATATATTGTAGGGACTCTAAATTATGGCATTATGTATTCTTCTTCAGATGATTTTTAGCTAGTTGGATATACTGACAATGACTTTGTAGGAAGTATTGATGATAGAAAGAGTACATCTAGATATGCATTTCATCTTGGAATAGGTATTGTGGCAAGGGCATCAAAGAAGTAGCCTATCATGACTATTTCTTTAGTTGAAGTAGAAGATGTAGCTGATACATCAACAACATGTCAAGCATTATGGATGCAAAGAGTCTTGAAAAATCTAATGAATGAGCAAGATGAGTCTACTACAATCTATTGTGATAACAAATCCACCATGGCATTGTCAAAGAATCATGCTTTTCACAAGAGGACAAAGGACATTGATACTAGATATCATTTTATTTGAGAATTGGTCAATAATGGAGAAATTAGCTTGGAGTATTGTATATCCAAAGATCAATTAGCAGATATATTTACAAATGCATTAGAACAAGAACAATTTGAATATTTAAGAGACCAAATGAATATTGTAAACTTTGATGTAATTAATGGTAGAAATTGGAGGGGAGTGTTGGCATCTGGTAATTTTCACCGCTATTGACAATCTAGATTTTCCAACATAATATCTCAACTACCACACTTAATATGGAACGTTCCCATGGCCCTTCCATGTACATTGTTTTCTTTCCATTTTTTACATGTGTTTTTTGACTGATGAATTCCAGATCCTTCCTACCATGAATGTGTGTGGTTTTATATATTTCTTAGACCTCTATAAACAAAGGTCATTGTAATGGATGTAATCATAAGGCAGAGAAGCAATAATATTAAGATTTCTTATTGTATTTTAGTTTTCTTTGTCTCTGCCCACCTTCAACTTGACTAACTCTTTCACTCCTACTCCCTCAACAAATAAATTGACTTTGAAATTCACAAATAGCAGTGTCGTATATGATAATACAAACATTTAATCTTCAACTATATTGGGATGCATCTAAACCTTGCCGAATGAAGAAAATATCTCTCTAATATGACAGTGGAGTTCGAATTTTTTTTAAAAACCTACCTTAGCATGGATATAAAAGAGATGTTTTGAGGAATAATATTTAAATTATATGAGTGCAAAGACAAACTCTTTAAAACTAATTATTAGAATTGGAGTGAATCTAAATATAGATCTTTTTTCTTTGCTAGTAAAAAAATTACCCGTTTTCCTCATGCCAATCAAATGTCAAGGAAATAACTATCATTAAAGTATTTTTTTGAATAATATACCCTATTATATTTGAGTTGAGCTATTGAGCTCATATAGAACAATGATGTCATTAATGGCAACGATTTAGGCAGTTGAGGTTGGGGCATGACAACTCACATGACTGTATGACTAAAAACATTCTAACAAGAAAACCCTCATAGTTCCACAAATTGTATTCTTTCAGACATGATTGAAATGGAAATTGGTGTGATGAGGAGGATCTAGAGTTGAATGAATTAAATTGACAACCCTATCCATGAATACATCCAAAAATAATAATAAAAACATGCAAATTCTTAGGGTTCATGTTTTATCCTTTAAGGTTACCTAAAGTACTAAAATCACATGAAAAGTGCATCAAACAGAAATAATGAAAAAAGAAAATGGAGACTTTGCACAATGAGTAGAGCAATATGAAGAAGATATTTTTGGGAAATCTATCTTGTAGAAGAGTTTCCTACTAGCTACACATGCAAAACACATGATAGAGAAACTATGTACTCTAAATAGAATTTATGATTGGGTGACATATCGTACATTATTTAGATTAATTTAAAATAATGGATTAATTTTATTATTATTAATTCATTACTATAATTAATTTTTAAAAATATATAACAATATTGAAATTACTATATCTTAAATAACTATTTGAAATATCTTTAAAAAAAATTAAACTTTAATTTTTTTTTAAAGAAATTTGATTTCTTAAAAAAAAATAACTTTAAGAAGAATTTATTAAAAAATAAAAAATGATAATACTTCACAATAACTTGCAAATTTACTTGGTAATGAATGCATTAATTAATATTTAAAACTTTCAACTGGCACAATAAAATACATAAAACATGAAGATGACCACATTTTAACATGAGTTGTGCCAAGTGTTGCCTCTTCACAATCACACAAAAGTTGATAAAAAAAAAAATTTAATTTGTAATATTGTCTCACTAATTATTATTTTTTGATTAAAGAGATGAATCACCTCTAGATTCCAATCACTTCGGAATAGAATGAATAAAACTACAGCTGTTTGAACTGCTATTCCATACAACATTCCCACCCATATTCCTTGCCATGTATTACACCATACAAGACTTGTGATATTTCTGTTAGGATTTAATTTTATAGTGTATTGATCTATGTTTTATCAATACTAATTTACAAAATTATTATCTTCACAAAGAAATTTCAAAATTTTAATGATGCCCACCTTAACACCCAAATGAAATAGATAGTCAAGAATAGCTCCCAATGGCACTCCAATTACAAACTGCGATATGACATTCACATAAGGAATAATATGTTGTTTTCCTATTCCAATTGCCACACCTTAATACACAAAGAATTCACTGGTTGAATAAGACGATGTATTAAGAATAAGTAGAAAACATAAGAAAACAAAAACATATAGATTCTTTTAATTTTAAATCTTCTTTATTATTTTCCAAACTATTTAGAGGGGAATGTTCATTTTGACTACAATTGAAAAATTATCATTTATAGCAGTTTTTTGGATTGGAAAAATAATGCTTCCTAGTAATTTTAAAAATAAGTCCCGATGATCCCAAATTGTTTCATTATAACTTCTTAAAACTAAAATGAGATGAACTCTTAACCCAAAAAAAACACTAAAAACTAATTTTAAAACCAAATTTTAAAAAATGTAAAAATAACCACCTACCTAAATAAATAAATAAATACTAAAGCTTAAACATACATGTTATGCTTGTTCACCTAAGACGACTAATTGCACACTGTTGAGAAGAATGGTGAAAGCTAATAAGAGTGCCAGTTCTGAAACAACTTGTTGAATGGTGGCACTATTTGCAAATAAAGAAGCAAAACTGTTGCAAAATATAATAAGGATAAAAAAAATCACAATTCCTATCACAAGAGAAGTCATTGCTGATAGAATTGCAAAAAATCTGGTTGCTTTCCCGTTTCTAGCTCCAAGCTCATTGGACACCCTCACATTGCATTATATGTATTCATAAAAATGAAAAAACAATAGTTAATTGAAAGACAAATTTTATATTCAGTGCCCACTAAGATTGTTGCTTAGACTAGTGTACACTCACTTGGAGCCAATAAGAACTTTTCTATGGGATTCATAAACTCCCACTTATTAATAGTCTTAATGAAAACATAAATTATAAATTATTAGTAGTATTTGAAATTGAAAGGTTCTTTTGGACCAATCAGAGATGATTATATCAAGTATTGTGGGAATTTAGGGTTTAGGGTAATGAGTAGTTATGAAACAAAGTAAATTATTATAAACCCGAAACCATTAATGAAACTATTTGTTGATTCCATACCAAATGGAAATAGAGTCATCTGCTACTTCAAAGTTTTGGAGCTTGAATGTGAGTAGTAATATCAATCTCATATACCATACCTTATCGTTGTTCAAGAAACATAAGACACAAGTTAAAATTGGACAACATAAGGAATTAGAAGAAAGCTCAAAAAAATCTCAATAACATAAACTTGAAAGATTAATCCATAAGAGCCCAAATACCATAGCATGATTCTTGAGCTCACTAACAACTTGAGGTACGACCAAAGATGAGAGAATGCATCCAAGGAGAATCCTTTCCATGTAAAGGGACACCCAACACATATAACATGGAGAAATAGGGCAAGTGAAGGGAAACACCATGTTAAATTCATTGATGCAACTGCACATGCAAGGCCCCATTCAAGCTTTATAGTAAACACTGAACTCACCAAAACATGGAGAATGAGAGCCACAGTTCTGGTGTAGGCAATGATCATGTTTTTTAATTGGGCTTGGAGAAACCAAGAAATCATCCACCAAAGAACCAATGCAAAATGCATGGGGATGCACAAGATGGCCACTTTGCCTATTAGTTCAGCTATATCATCTATTTTCCCGAGCAACTTGAGAATAGGAGAGGAAGCTTCAAAATAGAGAGGAAAATATATAGACAGAGGAAGAAATAAATTTTGCAAAAACTTAAAAATACTAAGCCAATACATCATCATCAAATAATTTGCATGTTTCACATAGAGACACCACAACTAACACAATATTTTTCAGCCTACACCCATGGAAATTGCATACATCTATATAATATAGCACAACAAATGAAGTATATGAAGATAAATTCATTGTACATTTCTTATGTATCATATTTAGTACTCCAAAGTGAAGAAATGACTTGCCAAATAGATAAATACACATTAAAACCACAATATCCCAAACAACTCATAAAGTATGAACTCTATCAAAAATGTGCCCAATAACAAGTGAAAATTGAAAAGGATGTTACAATCACTCTTGCAATCACCAAGTAAATCATCAAATGCATTGAAAGAAAATAAGTACAAAGCATTTTATACCACCAAAACTATAATGATGGCTGCCCAGATTAAGCAAGGGTAAGTGTAATACATGCAACTATCCCATATGCATGTATGAAAAATGCGTAAAACACACACAAGACATGTTAAGCATTTACAAAATGTCAATTATGAGGATATTTAAGAGATTTTCCACCTAGCTAACAACTAATCAAGTTTATCGCTATTTTTTCAAACAAAAAATAGAAATTACTACTAGGAAAATAGGAGATAGCCAATAGGAAAAAAGAAATAAAAATCCAAAATTTCAATTTAATAGTAAACATTCTCAAACCATAGGATAAAGGAAATTAATTAGAATTTACACAATTTTTGAGACATGAACTAATAGAAAAAAGCAACTTAAAAACTATAGTCTCCTGCCTAATGATAGGGACTAACAAGAAGGCCAATCTCTAAATACAATTACAATACAAAGAATCCAAAATACCTTTTTTATTTGTATAGACATTACAAAGATGAAGGAAAAGTTCTTAATCTAGCTACATTTAAAAAAAAAATGATATGCCCATATTAAATTAAATCTTCTTTGAGCTCTTATATTAAGTGTAAACAAAGATACCACTAGGTAGAGGAATAATAGTAACTTATAGTAAAGTATCTACAATAATATATAATCTTTAAAAGTAGTATATATACTTTCCTTTATTAATTAAAAATAATCAGATGAACAAGAAAGATCAATGGACCTTTTTTCTATATGTAAAGTTCAATGATTCTTAAAGTGTCTATCAAAAATGAAATCTTGTATAAACTTTTACTTCTATTTCCTCTAAAAAAACTAACACTTGCACTTGTTTGACTCCCTTATAATGAATGCTAATCGTAGTAGTCAAATTTATAAAACAAATAGATAAATAATTTTACGTATAAAATATATATTTTATAATAATTAAAGAGAAAAAAAAGTATGACCTTATCTAATAATATTTGAATTTATTTAAAATATTCATTATTATTTACATAAAATAAAAATATTATAAAATTATATATTTATATATTTTCATATAATTTATTTTATTTCTTTTATATTTCTACATAAGTCATGAAATTTATTTGATAAACATAGTGTTTCACCTAAATAATATATCCCTTGATCAATACTAGACTTGCTTAGGCAATATTGAATTTCTGTCTACTTTATCAAATTGCTCAGTCAACACTATAGTCACTTGATGAATACAATTTACCTTCATTAACCTTGTCAATTAGTTAATCTTTTTTCTTCAATACTTTACAATATTTTATGATTGTAAAACAATCAAACCAATAATAATTATCATTGTCCAACTCATTCAAGTACCCATTGAATATGATACTTATTAATAATGTCTTCATCAATCAAATGATATAGTAGTCTATTGATTTTTCATAATGTCTAGCCAACAAAGACTTGACATCAATGACAATATGACTAATATAACTCTTTTACATACTTTCGCAGCATTACCTATTACATTATTAGTTAGGGTTACTAATCTCCCCCATTAGCATTGATGGAAACTTATAACATAAGATTTAACATTACAAAAAATTATGTAGGATAATAAAATATATGTATTTTCAACAATACGACTTTTCAACTCTTTGATTTGATATAAAAGATCTCTATAGCTCTGTTTGTATCTTAGTAGCAACAATAATCTTTTTTGGCATAGCTCCCCAATAGGATATGGTCTCATTCTATTTAGCATTCTTTTGACTTCTTCATCTTCTTCTTCATTATTTCTTCTCCCTTCATATTCTCTCTCTTTAGTACATTATTACCTTTATACATGCTCTCCTTTTTTGTATACATTATCCGCCTTTGAGAGTAATGCCAAAGGACATTATAAATTTCAATACGAAACTTACAAAACCTTGTAGCTATCCTTGTACCTTGCATGTACAATATAAATCAACTTCATCACTATTATCTTCACAACTTCATAAATGTTCCTAAAGTGTGAACTTTTCTATCACCTCCTCAAAATATTACAATTCATCCATTAATTGATGCGACATGCATTTTCACCTAGTGAATTTTGGATACGGTCGGGAGCTCTACTCTACTTCTTAGATACTCAAAACTATCCTTTGGTAATGTTTTTTTAAAATATATTATAAATTTGTTCATTAGACTTCACATATTCAATCCTTACTTGTTTCTCTTGTACTCATCCATCAAATAATCATACTTTATTGATATATTCTTTGTTTCATACATCATCATATTTTTTTCAAATATTTATTGCACTAGTATCATGACAACAAATAGTAACAGCAATAGATAGCTTTTCTTGTAGGTCTTCCATTAAATTTTCAATCCATACAATATTTGAACAATTGATTGTAGCAGCAATATATCTAGCTTCAAAAATAGATTGGGAAATACATCTTTGTTTCTTTCTTGTCCATGTTATCGATCTTTCTCCTAGAATGAAATCTCTACCACTTGTTCCTTTTATTTCATCAATATTACCAGTCGTATTAGCATCTTTTGAGACTTTAATATTAAATACATTGTTGTCTTCATACCATAGGCCATAATCTTTAGTTCCTTTAAGATATATGAATATCCTTTTCACACATGATGTATCTATCTCCTTTGGATTAGATGAACCTTGCAACAATTTAAACAACAACTATAATAGCTGGTGTACTATCTCCAACATATTGTAATTTACCAATCATTGATTTCTATTTAGTCTAATTCACCTCAACAATTGCATCTTCTTTTGATAATTTCACTCCAATCCAAATGTTTTTAAGATTTCTTTCATATACTTGGATAAGCCACATATATATGCCTTTCTTTATTTGATAGACTTGTAGTCCAATAAAATATTTTATTTCACCCAACATAGACATCTCAAATCATGAACTCATTTTTATAGAAAATGTCTTACTCAACATGTCATTTCCATCAAATATTATACCATCAAAAAATATGTCCACAATGAACACCGTCTGTCTAGATTAATTTTTCAAATATAGATTACTATTTTAACTTGTTCTAGGAAATTCAATCTTTATCAAGTAGGAGTCTAACCTTTCATACCCTGCTTCTAGTGGATATTTCAATCCATATGATGCCTTGTTTAGCTCGCAAACCATCTTCTTCTTTTCAAGTTCAATTAATCCTTCAAGTTGTGAAATATATACCTCCTCTTCAAGTATTTCATTTAGAAATGCAGATTTGATATACATCTCATATATTTTAAATTTCTTGTATGTTGCATAAGCAAAAAAAGTTCTTACAAGAGACCATTTTAGTGGCAAATATTTTCCAATTGATGATTTTGTCTCCATGGCCGATCATCATTTGGAAAATAATACATATATAGTTTGTCAACTGTGTTGCCAATACTTTACAAATTGTGTGTCTAAAACCCAATTCAGTCACCCATTAGTTTAGATGTAATTGGTTCAAAATACTAGTCCAATTGCTAACGTAAAATACCTTTAGAATTTTTTTATTTTTTTTAAATATCATTTGCGTATTATTTTCTTATTAGACAATTTTATTTCACCCTTGGTATAACAAAATATTTTCCCTTGGGTTGGGTACCACCTACCATTTAACCATTGTGTGCCACCGACTAGCCTTATTTGGCCAACTATTTTATATTTTGGGCTTACATAGGAAGCTTCATTCTTCCTACCTTTTAAATTCCTGCTTATTAATCCCAAGAAATTATCTAACATATTCTTATCTATAGACATTCATAAAATACTTTTATTTTACACAATTTTCTATTTTTTGATATGGTATTTCTTACTATTGCCAAAGTTTCATAGTGATAAGTGCATTGGCCATTAGTAGTCGCAACTCATGGTTTTCTTGAAATGTAAGTGATTTTTAATTTTTTTTTGTGGTTACTTTTTACTGTCCATTAGGACTGGGCAGTACATACGCTTTGTACATCTCATATACTTAGATAGGATTATGAATTTTACTGTGTATTACCATATTAAATATACCCTTTTTATCTAAACGATTGAAATTATTGTTATTATATGTAGTTTAAGTAGTTTGTTCAACAAGTTGAGATTTTTTTGGAGCCTTTATTGGTTTTCAATGTCAAAGAAGAGGGGTTAGGGTGTAGGATCCTTGAAAGATAAGACAAGCTGCCAAAATGTAGAATCTTATAAGCATACTTTGGTGCTAGAAATAGTAGCAACCTGCACCTCATGTATATTCAAGAAGGAGATTCATCACAAGTTGGAGACCATTTTAAAGAAGTTCAAGTTGTTGAACATGATATCATACTCAAGGATGAACTTGGAGATAATTTTGAGGTATTTCCCCTAAGTACGGAGTCACAAAATGATATTATAGAATTGGATGAAAAAAGAAAAAGTGATGCCAAAAATGATATTATACACTTGGGTAAGAAAATAAAAAGCAATGTCATAAATGATGTTCATGCATAAAAGGGGGAAAAAAATTGAAGTAAAAGGAAGATCAATCTCACTAGGATCTATCCAAAAGGAATTTTTAATTAGAATGGAGGCCCTAAAAAAGTTATGGTTCATTGAAACAGTGACCAATTCAATTGATGGTGAGCCTCCTATAGAATGCATATGTAAGATTTGCATATCTAGCTATGAAACAAGGAAAAGAAGTTGTATCTTGAACTTGATACTATAGAATGTCATGTTGGTAATGTTAACAAAAAGGAAACTATAGACAAAGGGAAAATTCCATGATGAATTTGAAAATAAAGGACAACTATCTATATATTGAGAATGACAAATTATATGAATTACACAAGCAATTATAAGATAAAACAATCACATTTCATTGCATTATCTATAGATTAAGTTACAACAATTGATAATATTTGTTGGATGTGCATGCATGTTCATACTATAAATCATCTTTTCCATCACACTTTCTACTATATGCTAGAATTCTTTTAGAATAACTAAGAGGGAGGGCGGAGGGGGGGGGAGGGGGGAGGGTGAGTCAGTTATTCAAGTTCTAGATGTAAAAAATAAAATGTTTCACAATTTAGTGAACCCATAAAACATTCATACCCATGCATGCATTTAATTTGTATTTACTAAAACTTATATGTTAGTGTGAAATCAACTTGCAGAAATGTAAACCATGAAGCACAACATATTCATCAGCACACTTGACACAATGATTTATGTGAAAACACAATTTGGGAAAAACCAGTTGTAACATGCTAGTCATTTTCACTCTTCTAAAGTGATACCCTATGAAAGGCCAACCCTATTAAAGGTTACAATACACACTATTAAATGTAAACTAGTTAAGGGATTTCAATCACCATGTTAAAAGTGACCCTTGTTAGAGGACTTTAGGCCATTCACTTGGAATGCCACCCTATTAAAGGATGTGCTAATGGCTATTAGGTCAACCTTAATCCAAACGATTTACCCTAGACTAATACAATTTTTAGAGAGTAATAGTAGAGCTTTGATATTATACAACTTACAACTTCACTTCCAGATTATAGATCTTTGTTCAGTCCTCAATTCTACTTTCCTTTAATAGTTTGTAGTTCTAATAATTTGTTCACCCTTCAAACATTCATCTCCCTAAGCCTTCGTGCTTGGTATTCCATTACAAACTCTTCTCTTAGGTTACTTCATGAAGAAAAACCCTTAATTCCTTCTCCTACTTAAGTTCTCGCATATAACACCAACCTCTTTAACTCTTTTGCTTCATGACTAGACATTCCTATATAAAGGAAATTAGAATACTTTTCTGCTCATTATCCATTGTCTAAATTAAGGTTTTGGATGGATTAGGTAAGTTACAATTTATATACCCCATATCCTATCTATTCTAGAAACTTCTCCTAGAATCCATTTGAATATGCGCCAAAATAGTTTATATCAAATTCTATGCAGCCATCTCATCAATCTTATCTTCCTCCTAGTTCACAAGTTCCAAGAAAACAAAACTGTTAGAAAATATTTGATCTTTATTATAATGTAGTAGCCCATCATTATAAATCATATAATGCTTGGCACATACTACATTACTCGACATCAACTATAAAATCACTTGGCATCAACTAGGTTTTACTAGTGATTGGCATCAACTATCTATCTCGGCATCTACTAAAAATTTTTTTCACTCAGCTTTAACTAACTTTTTGCTTGGCTTGCATTAACTTTTCTTAGCACCTACTATCCAGTTAGTCAAGCTTCATAGAAAAACTATATTTTACTTATTCTTCAAAACTTTCTAAGTGTAGCCAGCCATTTTGCAACCTTAAGTAGATTATCAATAGATCATGTCATCTTTGTCTTAACTGATCCTTGTACTTCATTACATAATCACAACTCAACCTTTCCTCTAGGTGCTTTTGTTACATCTTATTGATCAAATCCTCCTCATCAATCAACTAATTGATAGTACTTGAATCTTGCAAAGCAATTATCTTACTAGCAAATAGTAGGTTTGACATCAGTGATAAAACTATGATTGAAACACATAGTCTTCTCCAAGAATCTCCTTCTTAACAATCTCTTTTCAAATGATCTTTTCAGTCAGATATCAAGAATATCCCTCTCTGGCATTGATGGAAAACCAAACAGATCAATCTATATCATCAAATGATGACCATCTTCCTCAACCAGACTAACTAGGTTAAGATAGTAAGGCAATACCAAAAAAAGAACTTGTATTCCTCTTTCAACAATTTCAATATTCTGATTAGGTTACAAAATCTCTTCCTTAAAACTCCTTCTGAGTTTCTTCTCGTATTTCCTTCTTACTAGGTAGATTAGGATTTCTTCCTCTTTCTTTCTAGCTCTCTAATCAATGTCTCCATCTCTATTCTGAATTGATTCTTTATATTTTTCTCCCTATTTGATTAGCAAATTAGTTTAGGAATTTCTTCCACTTTTCTCTTGATCTTCTAATGATGCACTTTCTCCACTTTTCTCTTAATCTTCTAATGATGTACTTTCTCTAACTTTTCTCTTGGACTTGATTAGTAAAACTCTTCTTTTGATCATGATCAGTTTAATGTACTTTCTCCCTCTTTGACAACAATGCCAAAGACTTAAAAAACATTTTTCATCCTTAAAATATGCAGATATAAGCATTGTAGTTTCCTCATTTTCTCCCTCTAACACCTTTCTTATGACTAATTTGAAGTTTTCAGCTCTATGGTTACTTTAGGTACTTCCTAAGTAAGATCCACTACAACAATTTATATTATATGAACATCATCTTGTTTGATGTAGTGTACTAGTTTTGTTTCTTACATAGCCTTAGATAGGGGTATCACCCCTAGTTTACCTCCTAGATGCTCATGAGAATCCTTAGGTAATGGTTTTATGAAGATATCAGCAGCTTTCTCCTTTAACATATTCCATCTTCACCTCTTTACCTTCTACTAACTCTCTTACATAGTGATACTTGGTTGCAATGTGCTTATTCTTTGTGTACATTACTAGATTCTTCAATATATTGGTAGCACTTATATTATCACAATAAAATATCACTGGTTCTATGATTTCTTCCTTCATTCCTTTGATTAGTTGTTTGATCCATACAATGTTTGTGCACTTTATAGTAGCAACAACATATTCTATTTTAGCAGTAGATTGGGAAGTACAACTTTGTTTCTTGCTTATCCATGTAACCAATCTCTTGCCTAAGAAAAATACTCCTTCACTAGTTCTCTTTCTATCATCAATGATTCCAACCTAGTCAAAATTAGTGTATGCTCTTAGTTCAAACCTTTCATTTTTCTTGCAACTATCCCCATAGCTAATGCAATATTAGGTCAATTATATACTACATATTGCAATTTTCCAATCATAGACCTGTACAGTGTCTGATTCAGCTCAGCTAAATCATCATTCTTTGATAGCTTATGTCTTATCACCATAGGTGTACTTACTGGTTTGAAATCCTCTAATCCAAATGTCTTCAATATCTCTTTGACATACTTGATGTTTATACCATACTTTACCTGATATACTTGTAATCCCACAAAAAAAAAAATTCTCCAAACATAGACATTTCAAATTCTTGCTTCATCTAATTTGCAAAATCTTTACATAAAGAATCTTGTCCTCCAAATATGATGTCATCAATAAATATTTCAGATAGCAAAATATGTTTGTCCTTTTCTTCCTTTATGTATAGATTGATGTTGTCATCAGTCCTTTCAAATCCAATCTTCACAAGATATGTATGAAGTCTCTCATACCATGCTGTTGGTGCTTGATTCAATCCATATAGGGCATTGTACAATCTACATACCATGTTCTTATTATTATCATCAAAAAATCCCTCTAGTTGTTCTATGTAGAATTCCTCTTCTATTATGTCATTCAAAAATGTAGATATGACATCCATCTAATAAACTTTGAAACCTTTGTATGCAACATAAGCAAGTATAATTCTTACTCCTTCCATTCTTGCAATAGGGACAAATGTCTCACCATAGTCAATTCCCTTTTCTTGTGCATATTCATTACAAACCAATCTTGCTTTGTTTCTTTTCACTTCAGCATTCTGATCTAGCTTTTTTTTGAATACCCACTTGGTGCCAATCACATTCTTGTCTACTGATCTAGGAACTAGACTCCATGTTTTGTTCTTCTCTATGTGTTGAATATCTTCTTTCGCGGCCTTGCACCATTCAACATCTTCTAATGAATCTTTGACTATTTTGGGCTCCTTCATATTTAAAAAACATGATTCACTTCTCAATATATTTCTTTTCATTGGCCTTGCAACTTTGTTTCCAATGATTTGATCAACAAGATGATGTCTTTTGACATATTTAGACAATCTTGGTTCAGCTTTTGTTTTTGCATTTATTTTTTCCAGATTTAGTGTCACTATGTACATAATTGTTAGGTATCTTAACATCTCTTTCATGTGTATTGATCTTAGAATTAGAATGTTTATTTTCTTTATTTTACAACTCAGTTCCTGAATGTAACTCACCATTCACAGGATATGACTTGGCAGTTATTGAGACTTGCTATTGGTTTGTAACTTGATTCTCAACATCTTCTTTAGCATACATTCCTTCATAGAAGTATACAACTAATTTTTATTCTTTTGGTTCTTTCATATATTCATCCTAATGAACTACTATAAATTCATTAAAATTCACATTTGCACTTTCCACAATTTTGTTGGTGTTAGTATTTAAACACTTATAGGCTTTGCTTCTTATAGAGTATCCAAGGAATATACCTTCTTCAATTTTTGAATCAAACTTTTCATTCCTAACATCTTTAAGAATATAACACTTACTTCCAAATGCCTTAATGTATATCACATTAGGTGGATATCCATTACCATAGTTCAAAAGGTGTTGAATGAGTAGCTTTCATCACTTGCACATGGTCCAAGGTATATATAGAAGTACTTATAGTTTCTCTCCAATATTTCAAAGAAACATTCTTCTCGATCATAAGTTTTTTGGCATAGTCTATTATAGACCTATTTCTTCTTTCAATAGTTCCATTTTGTGGATGGGTCCTAGGTGTAGATGTGTATCTTTTGATTCCTCTATCATTATAGAACATTTCAAACCAATTTGAAGTGAGTTCTCCTCCTCTGTATGATCTCAAGAATTTTAGACTCTTATCTATTTCTTTCTCTACTCTTGCCAAGTAACACTTAAACATTTGAAAAGCATTAGATTTTTGTTTCAAAAACATGGCTTTTATCATCCTAGATTAATCATCAACAAATAACATTATTTACTTATATCCTCTGCAGCTTCAATTGGTCCACACAAGTTAGTATGAACAATCTCTAGTATTTCTTTAGAGGTATAAGCTTTACTCTTAAAGCTTGACTTTGACATTTTTCCTATCTAACATTGTTTGCACACTATATTATCAAGTTTTTTCAACTTAGGTAAACCTCTAACTCTTTTCATGTTATTGATACTAACCAAATTATCAAAATTAACATGACATAATCTCTTGTGCCAAAGCCATACATCATCAACTTTTGCAATAAGACAAGTAGAAGCTTCTATATCTAGATAGAGTAGATTACTTCTAGTTTGATCACCTTCTCTAATCAGTTTCTCGGTAGTTTTGTTTTCAAATTCAACCTTGCATACTAGATTATTCAACTGTGACACACTTAACAAGTTATAATTTAATCCTTCAAAATAGTAAGCATTTTCACATGAAATCTTGTCTATGAGTTTGATAGACCCTTTGCCTTTTATTAAACATGGTGCATCATTACCAAATCTTACACTATTTCCATCATAACAAGTTAAGTTAATGAACTTACTTTTGTCTCTAGTCATGTGATGTGAGCATCCACTATCAATAATCCACCTATCATTCTTGTTCACACAAGTCACAAGTGCAGTTGCCTCATCCTAATTAGATTTGTCCTTCATTACAACATATACAACTTCATCATCATGTTCATCAAAATCATTTTTATCAGCAATGCAGTGTGACTTCTTCTCTTTGTCTTTGTAATATCTACTATCAACTTCTCTTCTATTTTTTTATTTGTTTACTTCTTTGTATTTCTTCTTTTGTGTACCATCTTGTAGCAACATGACCAACTTCATTGCAATTGAAACAAATGATTGTAACTTGCCTTTGAACTTGCCTTTACCTCGATGAAATCTCTTTGCCAATAGTACTTCCAATTTTTCAATGTCTTCCACGTCTGTATTAATGTCACTAGATGCATATTTTATCTTTATTTTCATCTTCTTCTTCTGCTTTACCTCCTCAGAATCCTTCAATAACAACTTAGCTTTGAAAGCAGATTCAAGACTCTTTGGTTTGTAGTTGTCAAAGTTACATAGCTCAAAAGTAGTGAGTCTGCCTACCAGACCTTCAATGGTCAGTTTATTTACTGGAATACATCTCAGCTCTTAGATTATAGAAACTCTAATAACATAGAAAGGTATTAATGTTCTCAAGACTTTACCTAACATAGTTTCATCATCTATATGACCAATAGCTCCTCTTATTGCACTAACAACTTCCTTTATCCTAGTAACATATTGAGAAATATTTTCACCTTCTTCCATTCTCATGTCATCAAACATACCTTTGAGGCTCTTAGAATTTTTTCTTTAAACATTTTTGTCTCCTCCATAAATGGTGGTTAGATTATGCCACGTCTTCTTTGCAATGTCATAGCCTTTGATATCATCAAATTCAGCATAGCTTAGAGCAGAGGCAATGTCCAACATTGTCTAGTTGTGTTCTTTTTTCTTCTTCATATCTTAAGAAGTTAGGGCTCCTACTAGATCAACATGTTCCGCTATAATGGTAGATTGCACATGATCTCCAAGTCCTCCAAGGTGTAGCTTCATCAAAATTTTTCCGTGCAAGATAGTTATATCTATTGATCTTGGGTACTTTTCTTGTAGACATCTTGATGGTTGTGCCTCTAGTACCATAAAACTAGTCCTCTTAAGTAGATGGCTCTAATACCACTTGTTAGAATTCTTTTAGAATAACTTGGGTGGGGGGGGGGGGCAGGGGGTGGGTAAATTAGTTATTCAAGGTCTAGATGTACAAAATAAAACTTTTCAAAATTTAATGAACCCATAAAACATTCATACCCATGCATTCATTCATTGTGCATTTACTAAAAATTATATGTTACTATCAAATCAACTTGCAGACATGTAAAGAATGAAACACAACACATTCATTAGCACACTTGAAAAAATTATTTATTTATAAACCCAATTTGGGAAAAACCACTAGTAACATGCTACTCCTTTTCACTCTTCTAAAGTGATGCCCTATGAAAGGGCAACCTTGTTAAAGGTTACAATACACACTATTAATGTGACCCAGTTAAGGGATTTCAATCACCTTATTAAAAGTGAGCCTTGTTAGAGGACTTTAGGCCATTCACTTGGAATGGCATCCTGTTAAAGGATTTTCCAATGATTGTTAGGTTAACCTTAATCCAAAGGATTTACCCTAGACTAATACAATTGTTAAAGAGTAATAGTGGAGCTTTTATCAAATACAACTTAAAACTTCACTTGTAGATTATAGATCTCTATTCAATCCTCAATTCTAGTTGGCTTTCATACTTTGTAGCTTTGATAGCTTCTTGACCCTTCAAGCATTCATCTCCCTAAGCCTTCTTGCTTAGTATGCCATTGCAAACTCTTCTCTTGAGTCAGTTGATGAAGCAAAACCCTTAATTCTTTCTCCTCCTTAAGTTCTCACACATGACACCAACCTCTCTAACTCTTTTTCTTCATGACCAGAAATTCCTATACAAAAGAAATTAGAATACTTTCTTGCTCATTATCCATCATCTAAATTAGGGTTTTGGATGGATTAGGTAGGATACAATGTATCTACCCCATATCTTGTCTATTCGAGAAACTTCTCCTAGAATCCATTTGAATTCACCTAGAAATAGTTTATATCAAATTCTATGCCACCATCTCATCAATCTTTTCTTCCTCCTAGTTCACAAGTTCCAAAAAAACAAACTTGTCGACAAATCTTTGATCTTTATATAATGAAGCAATTCAACATTATCAATGTTTTGATGCTTGACACATACTACATTACTCGACATCAACTATAAAATCACTCAGCATCAACTAAAATTTACTCGGTATCAATTGTCTAGGTTAGCATCTACTAGAATTTTCTTTCACTTGGCTTCAACTAACTTTTTTCTTAGCTTGCACTAACTTTCTTGTAACCTACTAGATCCACTCAATCAAGCTTGGAAAATAAACTATATTTGACTTATTCCTCTAAACTTTCCAAGTGTAGCCAACCATTTTGTAACCTTGAGTAGATTATCAATACATCATGTCATCTCTTTCTTAACTGATCCTTGTACTTCATTACATAGTCATAACACAACCTTTCCTCTAGTTGCTTTTGTTACATATTATTGATAAAATCCTCGTCATCAATCAACTAAGTGATAGTACTTAAATCTTGTAAGTAATTGTCTTACTAGAAAATAGCAAGTTTGACATCAATGATTGAAACACATAGTCTTCTTGAAGAATCTCCTTCTTAACAATCTCTTTTCAAATGATCTTTTTAATCTGATATCAACACTATATATTGTTGAATTGAATTGTAGTGTGACAGTAGAAAATTTATATGATTTATTAAATATTTCTCTAATTAGTAATGAAGGTATGGATAACATGAAGATTTCCAAAATTTTGGTGTGTGTCAGAGCAGATGGATCTAGCTTTCAACATTTTTGACAATTTTGGTTATGTTAGTAAAGTAGAATATTTAATCAAATAGATTTACCAATACTTTTGTCGAAGTCTAAAATTAGTCCAAAAATTTCAACACTTTTCTCATGAACTTACTAATGAGAGGAGGATACTTAAAGATAATGATACCAAATGGATCTCTTTGGATGGACTAGAACATTGACTATTCTTTGAATAATTGTCATTTCATGGACTAATCCACTCTATATGAGAGAAATTTCCTCAATTCTATTCAAGTTTAACTAATGTTAAGGTTCTCTTAACTTTAATAGCTATTCTCCCTATGCTATAGGACATGAGAAATGTTATAAAAAAGGTTCAACAAAGGGCTATGTACATTGCATTATAAAACAAGCTAAGTAAAATGACATATAATAGCCTAGATAGTGTGTATCGATTACAACCATTACATGAATAAACATTTGCAAACTGAATAGAAATTATAGATTTGAACAATACTAGGAGATTTTTACATATTGGTGCAAAAAATAAGGTGCGTGCTAGGATACATGGAGTTGACATACCAATGCAGTATTATGCATGTGTTGACTTTAAGTCCAACCCCAATGAATCAACAAGTAAAGTTAGAGGAGAGCAGGTGCTTTCACATGTTAAAATTGAAGACTTCAGGAAGATCCAAGTCTATCAAGGGAATTTGCTACAAATTTCTTTCATAAATTAGATACAGATTCCCCCCAAAGGAACTACTTGAGGCAATGTGTATTTTTTTCTCAATATATGTCTCTAAATAGTGTAAATTATTTTTAAACTAGCATGATGAATTTGATTAAGCATTTTTGCATAAGTAAAGTAATCAATGGAGTAACTATAAATAGAATTTTAGATGAATCTTGATTGATAAATCAATCATATTATTTTGCAAACATATTGAGGGAACAATATGACATTATGGAGAATCCAAATAAAAATGGAGCAGTAACAAAGCTTTGAAAAAACCTTGGTTAGAGAAATTAGTTGAGAGAGTCAATACCTTAATAGTTCAAGCATGAGAGTTTGTCTCTGATAATGATATTGGGTTCAGTGGAGGATGAGAGAAATTTTAGTACTTTGGACTTCCTAAAGTTAAACATTAGAAGCAAACTAGATAGAAATTTGGATAATTATTTGAGGCTCTATAACTCTAGTAATGACTTAGATAATTTTCCTTATGAAAGCACTCTAAGAATTTGGAGAAAGAAAAGTCAAATAAGAGGGATGATGAACATTTCAAACTCAATTGTTTGTATTGGTAGTATCACAAATAATGACATTAGTTGTGGTTCTTGTCCTGATACTTGAAGAAATGATTATGATGTTGACTTTAGCATACATAACAACAAGGAATATGAAGAAAAGTTGGCAAAAAATGAAATGTTATATGAAATAGTTGGTGAATATTTTGATGATAGTGATGTTGAGTCGGTCCTGTCAGAGTGGCAACAATAGAAGCTTCTTTGTGAGTCAATTAGTAGGCTAGTAGCTCTACCCTTACAAATTTAAATTCAGATTAAGTTATGTTGTTTAGTCTTACCAATGTCTAAGACTATATCAACTAATTAACTATGTTTGTAGAATCCAAATTTATACCCATAGTTGTGATCATGTAGATATTTATTAGTTTTTTAAACAAATTACATACTAAGATTTTCATTGATACTAGTTTTTAGAGTCTAGACGTGATGAGTTTTTCATTGATTCTATTTTTTTATAAATTTTGAGAGTTTCAATGATTCTAGTTTTTATATTTGTTTATATTTTAATTGATTCTAGTTTCTTAAAAGAAATTGTGACATAATGCATTTTACATAACAAACATTCTTTCAAAACCTTGTATTATAAATCAATGTGTAATATAATACACAATACATTTAACTATTATAAATATAATACAATGTACATTTGACATTATTGTCTATGTGTAGAAATATTAAATAATAGAATTATAGGAATTTAGAGCATAGAGAACTAGAATATTAAAACCCTTTGCAAATGACCTTGAATTCCCTTTTATAGATACAAGAGAGCATCAATAACTATGTGTCAATTTGTAATTATATATAATATGATTACTACTACATTATGTATGTACAATCACATTGCCAATTGTATAATATTTACAAGTAGGACTAGGGGAAATATTTCATCTTCTCTATGTAGTAGGCTATCTAGCTATCTTGATAGGTGGGTTCCTAATTCTTGTAACAATGAACATTATACAAATTTGAAATAAAATTAAAAATTTAAAATTAAAGATCAACAAGTGACAAATATTTTATATTTCTATCACTTACTAAGTTGTTACTTGTTAGTTTTATGGCTAGAAAATTGAGTGGGTGACCCAAGGATATGTTTTAGGGAAATCCACTCTATATCATTTGGAAGTGCTATTTTATTTAGGTTGTACATAAATAGATATAAGCTCATTAACAATGAATACTTCAAAGAGATATTTTAATATAAATTGAGAAATTCATCTATAACTACATTCAATATTGATAGTCATTTGCTGCAAATTACAATTCTTTTTGGAGTATTTTGTATAGACAAGTTGCCTAAATCAGATTTCATGAAGTTCTGTCACTATTTCATGTAATCTTATCTTCCAAGGAATTTTGCTTTTGAGTCAACTAGATTTGGTAATCCAATATTTAGCAAGTAGAGTATGTTCTGATTCATCTTCATGAAGTGCCTTGAACTAGATTTCATAGCTTCATCCATTTCCATTACTTTTGCATAATATTGATAAAGAAATAGGGCAATTACAAAGGCATCACAACAATTGTTTATTTTGTATCTTGCCAATTCCTTATCACTAGACCTCTGTAATTTATCAAAAAAACTATAATATTTTCTAAGGAACTAGGGAAGATAATTTTTTTATCCTCAATATTTTTTTTTAGCATTTTCAAAGATGCCTCTAATATTGCTATTTAAATCAAGCCATTCAAACAAGCTATTAGTGTTCTACATTAGTTTCTCCAAATTTTATTTATTTGATAAGCTTAACCACATTTCCTATACTATCCTTGACATGATGTAGTTATACTTTGTGTATCTATATTCTCCATGGTTTTTTTTTCTTTTAAGATATTTACACTTCAGTCTTTTTTCCATATTTCTTCTTCCTTCCCTTCCCAATTAGTTGCTCTTTTCCCCTTTTCCTCCAATTCCTACTTCAAATCTTCAATTGTCTTTGTAGTAGTTACCTATTTCTTCTTCTTATCCTCTGATTCCCTTTTCAAATCATGGATTGTTTTTATAGTAGACTCCACCTTTTTCTTCACATTCTTCAATTCTTTCTTTAGATCATGGGATATGTTTGCAATAGACTCCTCTTTCTTTGCATTTTCTAATTCCTTTTATAAATCTAGGATTTTGTTTGTAGTCATCTCCATTTTTTTCTTCACATTCTCCAATTCCTTCTTCAAATCATCGATTGTGTTTCCACTAGACTCTTTTGTCTTTTTATTCTCCAATTCTTTCTTAAGATCAAAGTTTCTCTTTGAAGTGGACTCCTCTTTTTTCTTCATATTCTCCAATTGCTTCTTCAAATTATGGATTATTTTTTTAATATATTCCTCTTTTTATTTCTCATTCTCTAATTCCTTCTTCAAATTATGAATTGTCCTTGCATTAGACTAATTAATTTTCTTTTCATTCTCCAATGACTTCTACAAATTAATAATTGAATTATGAGTAGAGTACCTTTTTTTTCATTCTCTAATTCAATCTTCCAATTATTATTTTCCTTGAGAGTAGAGTCCAATTCATTTTTCAATTTATTGTATACCTATGTACTATTATCTATAGACTTGAACAAGTGTGTAGTAGAGGATTTTTTAGTTACACTTTTTTTTTTTTGCACTCATCCAATTCTTTAGGAAAATTTTTTAGTTATTCATTCATCTTTCCTTGTTGCACAACTGCCTCTATAGAAGAATAATTATTTATCTTATTTTGTAATTCTTTGGACCTACTATTTGTTGCTTTCTTTCTAGCCTTCTAATTATCAAGGTTCGTATGTAACATTTATATTTTCTTTTCAAGCCTTATATTTACTATCTTCATTTTCAAAATTGTAGAATATACCATTTTGTCGGTCTGATTTGATATATTGATTTTATTAATATTTTTCACTTTTGAGAAATCCATTTGAAGACTTGTAACTTGTACAACATTATGATTTATTAGAAAATTTTGGTCAATTGTTATCTCTAACTAGGGGGATAATAGTCATGCAATTCATCATTTTGGTGTTTGGGCCATATGTTGGAAATAAACTATTAGAATTAGATGCTAGATGTTTAGAAATTGCATCACTTTTCAATGTCTTCATAATTTTCATATTTCTTCTATTTGTCTACTCAAATTTTGTTAAAAATTCATTTAAAATAAAATATTGCTTTTCTAACTCAATCAAGTGTTTGAAAGGTGAATTATCACTTGTATTTTTGTATGGTCCTCCAAATCTAGTTACACTTACTCCACCTACAATTATATTTCTAGGATTGCCAACAACTTGAAGATCACCTGTTCCAAATCCTAGCATTTCAGGTCTATTTTTAGGGTTTTGTCCAAAAGCTACTAGTGCATATATTCTTGAAGTAATCATAGACATTCCTTTTATCGTAATAATCATATTTTTCTTTTCCTTTTTGCACTATGTTCACCCATGCCACTACTAGTGCCAATGACACTGTCGGTAGGATCAATTTCAACTGGATTTCAAGATTTGACAAATATTATATTGGAATGACCTTCAAAAGTATAACATTTTTTTACGCTTTCCAAATGAATCATCTCCAATCTCATTGGAAAGTCTAGTGACTAGTTGACTTTTAATTTTTAGTGGGTTTGTTATTGCAATTGTATTCCAAATACCTTCACCACTTGCACCAGTGGGCCCTATACTTGCATAACCCATCTTTTTTTATAATAGTTACCACTTTAGTATACATTTTTTTAATAGATTAACTCATTCAAAGTTTACCAATATTTCTTCAAGGCTTGGTTGACCCAAGATCTTGAGTACCTTGAATGTCTTCATCAAAGTTAGAGTTATTCCATCTTTCACTATCAATATCACTAACAATATTGAATCAATATACTATAGATGGATGCTCTTTATTCTAATAATCACTAAAATATTTTTCCTCCTCATTTTCCCCAAAAGGTGCTAAGGTCTTTGGCTTACCTGTATTTTTATTAATTTCACAAAACTCATTCATTTTGGTTTGAGACCACTATTCAAATCTACATGCATCTTTAATTGCTTATGGCATAGATCTCTTAGAAAGTTTTGTGGCTTTCTTGTAGAAATTGAAGTATGTCATAGAATTTGATTTTTGTGACTACGATATGTGTGATGCCATAATTTGGGATGAAATTTATTGCATTGGAACATTATTCTCTATTGCATGTTTCGCCATCTCTTTCTTAACCTCATCCCACAAATCCATGCCTTTATACTTTTCTATCAATGGCATCTCCTGATGTTGATATTTTCTTTTAGATTTCCCATTGTAATAAGTCTTCCTTTTATTATGTTTAGGGGATCATAATTCCATAGACTAACAAGATCAAAGCTAAAAAAATCACCAATTCATTTGTCACTTTGAAAGCTTTTTTCTCAAATGTGAGTCCTCTAATTGCAAAAGGCAAGGAAGGAGATTTCATTAAATTTTCATACTCACTCAAAAGTTCATTTACACTCTCCATCTAGTGTACATGTTCTAGTGCAAAATCCTTGTTTGTCACATCCATTAGAATTTTGCATGGTTCAACCACTGAATCATAAAACTTGAACACAGTGTAGTCTTCCATGAAGAACTAGTCAACCTTTTGAAATTAACTTCCTAGTTGAATGAGATATTTATAGGATATAGAGAATCTAGCCATCAGAGTGCCCATAATTTATTTGTAAATAGATGCCAAAAAGGAGTTTACAAAATTGTTGTAGTTATTGTTGATACTAGTCATCCTGATCTTTTTTATCATCTCATGTACTAGACTTGGAGTCATTGATTTCTTTTTAGTTTTCTCATCAAACTTATAGAACACAATATCAGGCATGTTGTTCTAGAACTCAATTATTGGGTGATTCTTCACTAAAATAAGGTATCACAAGTAACTTGTGAGCCTAAATATCTTCATCCTTCCTATAGTTGTACTTTGTTTAATTATTAGTAATTCTTCTTGCATAAATTCAACAACATGATATGAAAAATTATATTTTACTTCTACCTTGTAAACTGAGTCACCTTGATAATGGATATAATAAATCATTTCAATAGCCATGGCCCCCACTTCCTTGTTACTATCCAGTCCTAGAAAAAATTATAATAAAGAAATAGTAGTTAGAACTCATGGAACAATATTAACATAATGATAAGGAGGCTTATGATATTTGTCTAGTGTAACAGTAAGACTAGTATTGGTACTCGTGCTTGACCTAGAGTAGTACTAGGATCGATGATCACTTGGGAAGTTACGATGCTTCACATCTATGAGAATCACCTAGATTCAATGAGTGCTAAGTGTTACATTTATTATCATGAGAGATGGATTCATGTGTGAATCACTACTCATGATAAATGGGTCAGTGAGTCTGACTCAAAAATTGAATAGCTAAATCTTGATAGCATTATCACAATGACTTTCTTTGGAAAATATCTCCTACTCATCATCACTAGTATGATTAGTAGATGACTCTAAGCTTATTAAATTGTTAATCTATGAATCTTGAAAAACTCTTTCTAGTTCTTCATATGCCTATGCTTCTTTATCCAACTCAGTGTGCTCATTAAAGCTTCCTTCTTTAAACCCCAACCCTAGCTATAATATAGTGTGAAATTCACTCTCACTTATGGATAGAATTTTGTCCTAAGTATTTTAGTTTATTTAATTTTCTTTCTGTTTTCACCATAATTATGAGCATATAGTATTACAATTTCTTAGCAAGGCAATACTTCAGGTACAACCATGTTTTCTAATCCGCTAACAAAACTAGTTAGTTTATTTGTATGTGTGCTAATACTTTTTTTAAATTTCAAATATTTTCTCCCCTTAAATGTTGATTTGTCCACTTATTAAACAATGAATGTACAATTTCCAAAATACTCCAATCTCCATGTATAATAGGAAGCTATCATGATATTCATTGGTGAAATTTGGGGTCTTCAGCACTTGCCTACCTTCTATAATGTCTTTCTTTTGGCTTGTACTCATATTGGAGGTTTTTGATATTATTTTTCCCATGTATGCTGGTGGTATTAAACAAAATCCAACTTCAAGCTCTAATTAAAAAATTTGTAAAGGTGTAAACATAAGACTTATATTGTTGTAAGTGTACTATAAAAAAATTAAAAACTTTAAATACTCGAAATCCAAATTTGATAATATTAGTGCTAGCAGATAGTTAAATAATTGGTGGTTTCTTTTGATCCCTAGGTTTTAGTCTTCCAAATAGAAATTAGAATTCAATCACAATCTTTGAAAAGTTTAAGACCCTACACTCTTGGACTATCAAAAACTTCATAGTCTAACAACATAAAAGAAAAATTCTTAAAGCTTAAAGGTAAGTAATTAATGGTTTAAATTATTGTAGTTTTTACAATCTACATCTAAGATAAAACTATTGAGTTACTAAAGTTACTAATATTAATAGTAACAATAATGTACATAATGATAATAATTATTTATTTATTAGATTTCTATACTTTAAATGAATTAAATAATAATTAAAAACCTAAAAATTGATGGCCTCATATGATTTTTGGGGTTGATTTGTATAGTGTTATCCCTATTGGGTGGAGTCATCCATAATCAAAAGAAGTGTCACACACACATTTGCATGGAACGTGTGACAATTGTGGATTACTCTTTCCAACAATGATAGCATTCCCAAACTTGACCCAAAAATCATATGGGGTTGTCAATCTTTCTTTCAATTAATGGTTAGGATTTAAAAAGACCAAAGAGAGTCATGTTAAGAGAGTACAACTATCGATATCATCACTTCTTAACATGAAATTTATGAAGTTTATTTGATACTTAATCAAGCAATGAGTGCACATGTGTCATGATTCTAGGTAATCTAGGCACAAGCAAAAATATTCCCCATATCGATCCTAAATTCATCTTTGGGCATTGATCTTTCTTTTAATAAATGAGCAAACACGATAATGACTACAAATGTCACACTAACTCTTGAGTGATTTTGGGAAATATGTCTTGATTTCTAGTAGAAATAGAATCTATCTTAGGATTTTTAAAATGAGGCCCAAAATAGAGTCATCATTGTTGACCTGTATTTTGTCCAACTATCTAGCTTAATTCCTTAAACCTTTCACATAAAAAATATTAAATCATCTTATTGTTGCAAACTAAATTTTCATAATGCATAAAGTAATATATTATTTCACAAATTTACTATAATAACTACTTCTTAAATCACACAGTGCACATATATAGTTAAAACATATAATTTATTTGAATTTCTTGACAAATGATGATGTTATTGCCCAAATAAATATTAAAATAGTTATATTAATATACTAAATTTTACTACCAACTTGAAACATATCATCTAAACTTTATTTATTTATTTCAAGATATAATAGAATTTAAAGTTTAAACAATTTCAAAAGTCCCCCATTTGGATTAGAATAAAATTTAAAATGAAAAATATAAAATATAAAATTATAATTTTTTTATAATTATAATACATAGAAAATTATAATCATAAATCAATATAAAATTATAATTGCTTGATAATTATAATATTTATATAATTATAATCAATGATCAATAATTTCTTGATAATGATAACCTAATTTAATACTTGTAGTATTTTTACTTAATTAAGAAATTTATTCAAAATATGATTAATTTTTTTATGATGATATTTATAGAAATATATATTATACTCAATAATTGCTTGATAATGATAACTTAATTAAAATTTTATTAGCAGTAGCATTTTTTAGTTAGTTGAAAATATTATTAAAATTTTATGACAATATTTAAATAAACTTAGATTTAGAAATAGGAAGTAACGAGTTAATAATTTAATATTCAATATATTGTAGGAACATTTAAATATAAGTTATAATTTAAATTTTTAAATCAAAATTCAATATAATTTGTACAAGTTAAATTTCATGATGTATTAGTTTACATGTACAATAAGTTTATCTTTAACAAACTTATTTATTTATTTATTTAATATTTTAAAATAAATTACTACTAATTTAAACCATTATAACTATTAACTATAAATTAGAGTAATTAATAATTATTATTGAAATTTACCATATTTGACATTTTCAAGCCATACATGCACATATTATAATTTTTAATTAGATAATTTTCAACTGAATAATATTTTACTATAATTCATGAATCAAATATGAAAACATAAAGAGATTGTTGAAACCCTTTTCTTGATTCTAAATGGCTAAGAGTTCAGATTTTTTAATAGACTAACATTTTAATAGTGTATTTCATAAAATCATGATTTGTAAGTATCACTCTCTAATAATCATAGTTGCAACCAAATAATTTAATTTGTAAATATAAAATTGAATTACTATTCACACATTTACACAAACAATGAATTGAGAACCCCAAAAATAATTTTCTTGTTGATTAGATTTGAAATTGTACATATTCATAGCATACATATTCAAAACAACTAACTAAATTAACCTAATTTTATTATTTCATAATTTACATGCAAGGGCAAGGCCACATCCGAAGTAACTTCTCTTCATTTTTTTGAAAAAGAATATTTCTTAATTTATTTTTTGCCCACTAAACAAGGTGTCAAGGAATAGGGTTTCATGCAATAGGAAACATGTAAAAGGGAACAAGGAACACCGAATATAGTGACAGTTTGAATCCTTCAATCTAAAAGTCTTGAAGCTCCCCCATGGGGAATCTCTTTGAGATGAAAATGTCTCTAATCACATGCAGGCATGTGAAGTCACTATCACTCACATCGTCCACAAATGACCACTTCCTCTGAAAATCCCTTCTGAGTCATGTAGAATTTGATGATGAACTAATTCATAGATCCCTAGATATCCTTCATGCAAATAACTTTTTACAAGGAAGAAATAAAGGTAGAGAGAGAGAGAGAGAGAGAGAGAGAGAGAGAGAGAGAGAGAGAGAGAGAGAGAGAGAGAGAGAGAAGGGTTTGTTTGATAAGCTAAAAGATTGAATTTACTTGTACAAAATGGAATGAAGGAATTTAAAACCAAGAAATCATTATGAAGGAGATCAAAAGCCTAAAAAGGAAACCCTAAGAAGTAAATGACATTTAATAATTACTAATTAATTATTAAGTAGAAATGCAAGGTGTATAAAGTAAAATCTGAAAAAGGGAATAAAGGTAAATTAATAAATTAAATTAAATTAACCTTTTACTCTAGCACCCCCTGATAAGATGAGCAACAATGTAGCTAAAAACAATGCTTGGAAACTACAATGTTGAAAGAAAACTTGGGTCCCATCAACAAGGATTGATAAGGTACCCAATCACAATCAAATTTGTATGAAACAAATAAATAGAGAAAACCCAGTGGGAAAAACCCTACTCCAAAAAGAGACAAAAAAGGATTCACAAATGAAACATCTTAAGAGAATATCTAAAGACCATAAGTATAATGAAATTTGCCATGATAAAAGTATGAGACTCCATAGCCCCCCCCCCCAAAATGGCAAGACTTATGTGTCAATGAACATACCAATGTGGCTCCAATCTGGAGGAAACAAAGGCAATGGACACAAATGATAAAACCCATGTATATAAGGTGGAGCTAGAAGTCCTAGTTGATGCTCCAAGGAGAAATCATGAGAATCCTAAAATGGTATCTCAAATGAAGATGGGATAATAGGTGTCCTAAACCTATAATCTAAGAGGAGATGTGCATCCTTTGATATATCCTTAACAACTATAGTAGGTGGCTCAATGAATTGAGCTGCAATAGTAGGCAATTTTGAAGAGTAATCCTATGCGAGAGATGGGATCTACATAGGACATGGAGGTAGAAGTCACAACATTGGTCTCAAGAACAACACATAAGTTCTAACTTGACTTCATCTCAGTAGTCTCTCATGAAGGAGGAGAGTGAGTGTTCGATAGTGTTGATGGTGGACCAAAATATAAGAAAGAATATAGGTAGGAAGAGTGATCAATAATCCATTTAGCAACAATATTGCCTATCTCACTATCTCTATTGTGCACTGAATCTTGTGAAAACTTAGCTGTCTCACTATGTGTAATATGATAGATAGAGAGAATGCTAGATGACAAAGACGGAACATAGATTACATCATGAAATGTACCATCATCAATGTCAATAGAACCTTTACCACATACAATCATAGTAGTGTTGGTCACCATCAACATGTGTGGAATAGGAGAAGCTTGAAAAAAAGAAAACAAATCCTAAGAAGATTCCATATAGTGTGAAGCACTTGAATCCAATAACCATCTAGAAGAGGGTGGAGTAGTAGTTGCACGTAGGTCATGAACCTTTTGTATAACTTTACCATCTAACTGAAATGATGATGATCAAGATGATCTCTAAGAAGTAGAAGGAATATCAATGTTTCTTTTATGATGGAGAGCAGTTAAATCTAAAACCTATTTGGCATAACCATCTAACTTCTTCTCATAGCAACGTGACTTATCATCACTAGGCTTATTACAATAAGAACACTTTGATCTTTTTGGCTTTTATTTACCCCCCTTAGGAGGAGGTGGCCCTAATGACCTATGAGTCCTAGAATTAGTCTAAGACTTTATTTATAGAATGAGATTTTTTTGTCTTCTCCTTCATCCCTAAAGATGGCCATGCTACCAATGCATAAGTCTGTGAGCCTATGAGAAAATTCAACAGAGAGAGCTTAGGCTTCTCTCAAGTCAAATGGTCACAAAAAACCTCAAAGGATGGTATGCCCAATCTATTACCCAAAGCATCTTTGGTGGAATTGAAGGTAGAAGAAAAAGTTTGAAAGTTTCCATGAAGCTTAAAAAGAATGAGATAGATGCACTCAGTGTCAACCTTGGTTTTCACACAACCCTGCAATAAAGATCTCTATTGATTGAACTTCGACAAGATGTCCTCAATGGAAGGAAAAGAATCTAGTATGAGAGAGGTAAGATCTATCTCAATCTAAAGATTCATTGAACTTGTTCACTGTACCGAACAAGCCTCAACTAGAAAAAAAATTAACATCCATCCTTGTATGACTCCATTATAATGACTGCTAATCATACTAGTCAAATTTAGATACAAAAAACTAATTAATTGTACTTATAAATTATTTTTGTAAATATTTGAAGAAAAATAATTAGTCTGACCCTATCTAATAAGATTTCAATTTATTTGATAAAATTAATAATTATCTACATTAAACTGAAATGTCTAAAAAATAAATATATATTGGTATATTTGATATTATTTTAATTGCACCATATAGAAAATTTATTTGATATTATTTCAATTACACGATATAGAAAATTTATTTGATATACAAAATTAGACTTCAATACTGTCCATCTGATATGACATGTTTTCTTATTCTATACACCCACTGCCCAAAATTAGTGAATCTTTATACAAAATAGCAGACATTTAAAACTACAAAATGACATAACCAATTATATTTTTATCTGATAAGATTACATATGTCCACCGCACACATAAAGCAGTATACTCCCTCCATAAAACCAGACACCACTAAAGTATAGATAAGGTATCATGGGTTCAGAATATCAAGATGAGGGACAGATTTCAGTCAAATTAAAACACCTTTCAGTCAAAGGCATTTATAAATTGAACCATTGGTTACCCACATGTTTGCACCTACCAACGCAAACAGTCTAAGCAGTTTCTATGCTAGCAGACAAAAACTACCTATAAATATCATCGCCAGGAGTCTGTACAAAATACGCCAGCCATTGTCCTGCACGAAAGAGAAGCATGGAGATTCTAAGAGAAGTTCTTTTGTAGGGACTTTCATGGCTGTGTCTGTTCATTGGGTTCGGATATCTTACGAAGAAGAAGAGAAATCTTCCTCCTGGACCTTCTGGATGGCCTCTTTTCGGGTGCTTACATCTGCTTGGCCCAATGCCTCATGTCACTCTAACGAAACTGTCAAAGAAATATGGCCCTATTCTCTATTTGAAATTGGGCACCAGTAAAATGGTGGTGGCTAACACGCCTGCTGCCGCAAAGGCCTTTTTGAAGACTCTGGATATCAATTTCTCCAATAGGCCTGGCAATGCAGGAGCAACTTAACTGGCCTACAAATCTCAAGATATGGTGTGGGCACCTTATGGTGCCAGATGGAAGATGCTCAGAAAGGTTTGTAAATCAGCCTTTATTTTTCCTTAATCATGCATTCTCGCTTCTGGGATATAAGTTTTGCTAACTCTTTAGATTGTTTGATGTCAAAAAGTTCAGCGCACCTCTCAAGCAAATCTCAGTTTTTCTTTTTTATCTGTTCTTCCGCTTTTAAGTTTATTTAAATAGTTAGATTTTAAGTAAGAGAAAGTTCAGCACATTTGTGTAGTATGCAGCAGACATAATCAATTTAGATCAAGCTATTTTAATAGTCTTCTTTCATCTCTAAAATCTAGGCACGCAAGCAATAATGGTTACAGAAACCGAATGTAGGAGTTATATGCAGACTGTATTATATGTCAGGCAGGTTTCGAACTATTCTTGTCTGGACGCTTGGAATATAAAGCTTATTTGCAATTTTACTTTTCGTACTATTAGATCGTGAAGTATGATTTCATAACTAAGCGTGAAAATTTTGTTTTAATAAAATATGTCATTTCAGTCTTCTAATTTTAAAACTGCTTTTGGATTTCTTCAACGTTTTTGATAACGTCGTCACCAGAATGTTTTGTGATTATACAAAGTATAATTTAAATAATCAAATGATTTTCTTTCTCGTGATAGATTACTGAGCCTGATTCAACCACTCAGACGATCTACTATCCTCTAACGAATCATTTGTCATTTTTTTATGATACTCAATTATTCGTGATAGAAAGAAGATTATAGATCGTTGAAGGTGATAGAAATGTGAAATATATAAACAATCAAGAAATAATCTACATCGACTGCTAAAAACTTTAGATATTTATTATGAGTATTTGTAATATTTTCTAAGAATAGGCTACGTGAGGTTTTTATATTTCATGGTTCATCACGATAATGACATAGCAACTGATTGGCTTTTACTTTACTATAATACAGTTGAGATATTAATTTTAATCTATTTTTCATATTTATGTTCAGGTTTGCAATCTCCATATGCTAGGTGGTAAGCCTCTAGAAGATTGGCAGCCAGTGAGAGTCTCTGAAATGGGCCATATGCTTAGATGCATCTTAGCTCGTTCCAAAAGAAGTTTTACAGTGAACATACCAGAACAGCTTAACCTTTATGCAGCTAATATTTTTGGTCAGGTTATTTTGAGCAAGAGAGTGTTTGAAAGGGAAGGGAATGAAGCAAATGAGTTCAAGGACATGGTAGTTGAGCTCATGACAACTGCAGGGTATTTCAACATTAGTGATTTTATACCTTCTATTGCATGGATGGACTTGCAAGGGATACAAAGAGGAATGAAAAAGTTACACAAAAGATTTGATGAGATGCTAACTAGGATGATTGTAGAACACCAAGCCACAGCTAAGAATAGAAAGAATCTAGACCTTTTGGACATTATCTCGTCTGAACGAGACAATTGTGATGGCGAGGGAGGACAATTATCTGATGTTCACGTCAAGAGTCTTCTTTTAGTAATATTCTTATTACTTAACATCTTGATAAATTATATATTTAATTTTTTACTATAAGTTATTGTATGTTTCATTTAATATTATCAATTTTCCAATTATTATTATATTGCTGTGATAAAAAAATTATATATTCTTTTAATTTATTTGTATTTTACTTTTAAAATAAGAGATCATGTCAGTTTTCTCTCATTTTTGACATTGAGAAAATTTTGTTAATAAATTTATTTTTTTATATATTTATTGTAGAATTTATTTATAGCAGGAACTGATATTTCTAGTAGCTTGATTGAATGAACTCTTGTAGAGCTCATTTCAAATCCTAAGATTCTCCACTGTGCACATGCAAAAATGGATAAAGTGGTTGGTCAAGATTGGCATCTCAAAGAATCAGACATTCCAAATCTCCCCTATTTGGTGGTTATTTGCAAGGAAGGATTTCGCAAGCACCCTTCCACTCCACTTAGCCTACCACAGGTCTCCTTAAAACCATGTCAAGCTAATGGCTACTACATACATAACGGCACTCATCTCATGATCAACATTTGGGGCATTGCAAGACACCCTGAAATATGGGACAACCCCCTTGAATTCAATCCAGATAGGTTCATAGGATCTAAGATTGATCCACGTGGTAATCATTTCCAGCTCGTACCTTTTCGTTCAGGGAAGTGCATCTGTGCTAGTACTAGGATGGGTATAACCATGGTCAAGTATACTTTAGGATCACTAATACATGCCTTTAATTGGGAAATGCCACCTGAAATCGAGATTCTAAACATGGAGGAGGCTTTTGGATTGACACTACAAAAGAATGTTTCCCTTTTGGCCAAGGCTATCCCCCATCTTCCCCTCCACTTATATTAGATAAAAATGAGAGTCTTCTATTTGAATGTTCTTAGATTAATTTTGTTTAATGTGTTGTCCTAAGTTTTTAATGCTATATGCCAATAAGAACTCAACTTTTGATAAATATAAATTATTAAGGAGGAAGTCCTTGAATTATGATTGGACCTATTTAAAGCATCTATGTTCTATTTTTCATATGAATAAAATAATATGTGTTTATGTTGTGTATATATTATATTAAACTTGATTTTGTGGGTAACTAGTTTAACATATCAAACAAAACTCAAAAAATATTTAGAGTAAGTAAATTAAGTAGTTACCTTTAGTACTTACATTGTTGTTACTTTTAGATTGATTAATATCCATTGAATAATTATGTTAATTTAAATCATATGTATGTATTATTGAATTTTTCAATATGATTTTCTAGTTAAATATCAGTTTAGTAAAAATCTAACTAAAACCACCAAACTTAAAGTTATGTAATTTGTTTAATGTATAGCTTTAGTATATTTTAAGAAAACTATGACCAAAATGTTTACATTCTTAGTCATTTAAGGTTACATTTGTCTAGTATTATGTAGATGGAAACAAAAGTTAAATGTCCATTAAATTACACAATCCAATGAAAACTATCTAGAAATTCCACCATTTGAACATTGATTTAATTATTGAAAAAAAAATTATTAATATATTAGGCTAGTAGAATTTTTAGAGAAAAACAAAATTGAAGATCAACAAAATAGTTTCCATTTAAAATAAAAAAATTAGAATTAAAAATACAAATCATATACAAGTAGCTATAATACAAAACGTATTCAATGGATTGGGGATATTCATCCTTAAACAAAAACCTTTATTAATGCATACATATTGAGCTATTAAATTACAACAATGTGATCAAATATATTTCATTTTAACATTTAAAGGAAACTGAAGTAGATTTTTGGGATTGCAAAGCTTTCTCAAGGGTGATGGAATCCTCCATATGTTAGTTTATAAAAAAAAATTAAAGTAATTTGTTGAAGTTATAAACATAGCATTTATTACACCATATTTGTATGTTTGTAGTCTTTTTAAAATGATAAGGCATTCATGACAGATGCTATATGGATTAAATTTTTAGATCATAACAAAAACTTGGAAATGATGCATTTGAAAATTGATATAAAAGAAATAAAAAATAAAATTGAAGGAATCTATTTATACAAACTTAAATTGAAAAAGATGTGTTAGTGCATATAACATAATATCATATTATTTAATAGACTAAAAGAAAAGGAAAATCAAACACTTAGTAGGAATGACATTTAAACATATTTTAATGAAACAAAAATAATTAATTTCTATTACTAATAAGTAGTTGGATAAACTATTTATAAATCAACTTTTTAGCTAGAAATCCTCCCAAACTAATTTTACCACACACACACACACATATAATTATAATTATAATTATAATTATAAATATTTTTTATTCCATGCATACTAAGAGAAAAATATCCATATAGAAAAATCCAAAAAATACTACAAGGTTTTTAAATACAATAATAAAAGAGACAAAAAAAAAATCAACAGAATTGAAGTACATATATATTAAAATATAATTGTTAAGAAAAAGAATATTAAGCTATATTTTACTAATATATTATATTTATAGGAAAAAAATTTCAATGTACTAATAAAATATATTTGAATTAATTATCTATCCTATTGAACATAAAATGAACAAAATGGAAAAAAACATTCGTATAATTGTTTTTCTTTTCTCTAAATGAAATAGCAATTTGAGATCCATTGTAGCTCTATACCCTTCTTTTCAACTCAAGACTCTATTATCCTTTCTTGGTGTTTGATTCTCCTCTATTATATCTCCCCCTAGGGGACTTAGTGGGCATTCTCCCATCCCCTCTCCTCCTAGCCTTTTCTACCTAGTTCCAAACCCACTAAGGTGAATGAGACACAACTCAAGCCTGTTGAGCCTTCTATAAGTTTGATTATTACAGCTTGAGTACCACTAGATGGATCCTCAACATCCTCCTCTTTATTTTGTTACCCTTCGGTTACTACCAAGATTTTTCTTGATGATAAAGACTCCTTGGGATCTCCTCTTCAAAAAGGCGAGTCATTTGTACCAAGGTTAAAGGACCCACTCCCTCACCGTGGAAGAGAGTTGATGAGGCAAAAGGTCTCCTGAATGATAAAAGCAACTAGTATCCTTGTTCCTAATGATATAATGGAAGAGACATTTAGTGATACGGTACTTACTCTTGTACAAAGATTCTATTTCTTTAAACCATCTATAAAAAATATTCAAAAAAGGGTTAGCTTCCCACTAGGCCATAAAAGGAATTGTGAAGATTAATTTTCTACTTAATGGCTTATTTTTGTTCTCTTTCTATAATAGAGAGTATCTGACATATGTCCTCACTAATGGTTAGTTGTCATTGGGTTCTGACTTGAGGAATAAAAAGGAAATTTTCAAATGGAAACCCAAGATCAATAATGGCTCGGAGTTGGCAGTAATGGCTCCCACATGTGTCAAACTACATGGCATCCCCTTTGAATTTTGTAACAATGAGATTTATAGAAGCATCATAGATTATGTTTTTCCTCTTATGTTAGTGGAAAAGAATATGTAGACAATATCTAGGCTTTTTTTGGTTCAATATTTGTTAATGTGATAGTTAATAAAGTGTTGCCTGTGTGTATCACACTAGAATCAAAGTAAGAGTTCTCCATTCAACCATTGCAATATAAGAGAGAAGAAACTATAATATTTGGATTGCAAAAGTATAGGGCATCTAAATACCTACCATAATTTGAAACTATCTAGGAGTACCTCTATATCACATGGTCTAGCCTCTTCTTTTGTTGTTCTCCCATAATCTAGGCGATGACTTCTTTTTCTGCCCTTCTTTTCTGCTAGTATTTCCATCCCCATGGACCCTCCTATCCTTCTCCTTCTATCTCTTTTCTTTTTAATTCTCAATAGAAAATATAGGATGAACTTGTGTATAAATTTCTCCATATTTTGGTTTTCTAAGTAGTGAGTTCTTAGGTTTAGAAGAATAGTTCCTCCTTTATGATTGATTGATGTTTTTATGTTGTTCTTTTTCCACCTCCATCAATTGACTTTTTAAAGGGTAATGGGACAAAATTCTTGAATGAAGAGTTTTATGCCATGGGGTATACCTCCCCCCTTAATTCCTCTATGTATTATGTGAGGAATATGATTTTATTAACGAATTTGTCTAGAAGGTGGTTGAAAAATTAAATTAAGAAGAAGAATAAGTTGGATGTGGGTAGAGAAAATAAAATAGGAAAATTTTTAGGGAAAGTGCCATGCCCTTATATTCTAGGTAAAAATAGTTTAATAGATGACAATAAGTTTTCAATGGGTCCCAGAGAGTAGAGAATGAGATTTGAAGATATGGTATTCATGCCTTCTAGTGTTTGCCTTAGTTTGAAGTTAGACATGTTCTATCCTTATTATTTTTTATGATTAAAATCTTATTGTGAAATTTTAGAGGTCTCAACAACATGGTGAAGCCATACATGATAAAATGTTCTTTAGATTCTCATAAGGTGGATATCCTTCTCATTTAGGAAATCAAAAAGCAAAGGAAAGGTTTCAAAATGGTGGTTGAAAAAATTAGGTTGAATGTGTATTAGGAGGAAGTTGACTCCAAACAAGTTGTCTATTTGCCTAGTGGTTATCTATTTAATTAGATAAAAATCTTTGGCTCTCTTTTAAATTCGTCACATAATTATCTTATCATCCCCTGTCATGATAGTAGATCTGCTTAGTCATGAAATATTATGAATATCTATGCTTGAAAAAAAAAATGCTATAGAAAATATATTTGGGACTCTCTAACTAAATTAGAAACAATAGAAATGTAAAAGTGATTTTCATATCAAATTTGAACTCTCCACTTTATGCCTCAAAAAACCTAGGAGGTAATGAAGATCGTGTGGATATGATTGAAAATCATGGAGAGCCCATATGCAACTCTAGACTTGGTGATTTGGAACTTAGATAAACGAATTTAACTTGGACCAACTAAAGACAAGGAAGTAGTTAGATGCAAGTAAGGTTATACATATATACCCATTCCTCTAATTAGAATAATTTGGATGACTTCTACTTATTTTGTAATAATAGAACTATCTATGATCATGTTGTGATCCAACTAGAATGGAAAGTTTATGAAAGAGGCGTTCCCCATTTAGATTTGAGAAAAGGTTGATATGTCACTCTATTTTATAGGATCTCATAATTAATTGGTGGGAAAACCATGTTTCTACCTCTATGAGGACTAGCCTATGCCCAAAATTTAGTTTTATAAAGGAGAAAGTTAAAAATTATAATAGAACCTCATTTAGAAATATCTTTGGCAAGGAAACCCCATGTTACCAAACTTAGGGAAGTGCATTTGAAATTAAAATCAAGTTATGAGGATTATTTTCTCTTTTAGAAATAAAGAAAACTAATGGACTAATGACTTGAACTATTCATATAGGAGGATAAAATTTGATAAAAACAACTTTTTTTTACAATAGAACCTCATTTGGAAATTTTTTTTTATAGGAAAACCCCATGTTACGAAACTTGTGGAAGTGCATCTAAAACTAGAATCAAGTTATGAAGATTATGCTATCTTTTAGGAAGAAAGAAACCAAACGGACCAATTACTTAGACTATTCATACAGGATGAGAAAATTTGGAAATCAAAATTGAGATCTCAATGCTTGAAGGAAATAGATAGAAATATAAGGTTTTTCCACCAATCCACCTTTAAGCGTAGAAGTAGAAATAGAATTAGGTATTTAGCTCTTAATAATGTTTCTATTGGTAGTAAAGAGGAATACATTAGTACAAAGGCTATTAACTTCTTTCTAGATAGTGAAAACGAGGACCTCAATCTTTGTGATAGGGACGACCTCTTGGACTATATCCCTCGGTTGGTCTTAAATGATGACAATACTACTCTATATTCTCAATTTGTTTTCAAGGAAGATAGAATGATTATTTATCATATTATGCCTTTACTCCATGTGTATTGTACTCCCCCATCCATGTTACTCTCTGTGTACTCTCATATCATCTATTATGTGTTGTATATTTGTATCCTTCTAATCTGCTTTGCAAACAAACATTCTCAATTACCTTCCCCTTTTTCATTTATATTGCAATAAATGCCACTAAACATCACAAAATAGAAATATTTAGTGAAAAAAAAATCATAAATATTAACAATGTTCTCACAATAGTTGAATACATGAAACTAGTGGGTTGCACAGGCGTTTCTCACATCTTCTTGAAAAATTCAACACTAATATTATTCATTTGAAATAATTTTTTTGTATTCTCCATTCCCCTTTTTGTGCTACCATCTAGTGCCTATATAATACTATGTACTTCAAAAACTTTTTTCTTCATAAAATATATAAGAAAACTTATCATACCTTGTAGCTCTAATACATTTTCCATTAATTTATCTTTAAGTTGTGAGATGTCATTCATTTCTAGGGTGAAATGTCATTCATTTCTACAGTTAATGCACAAAGTTGGGTCGTAATTCCATGGAATGAGACCTTTTCAAAAATGGATACCCATTTTTTTAAAAATAGGCACCCATATTAGGCTCGAGTACCTAATCCTGAATTTAAAAAACATGCACCCATTTTGGAAGAATTAAAAAGTTTGAATTTTTTAGAAATAGGTACCTATTTTATAGAAGTAAAAAATAGCTACCTATTTCTAAAAAATCAATTTTTAAAAAAAAATTTGGGGGGATTTTCAATGCCGCTTTTAATTTTTCAAATTTTGAAAAAATAGAAAAAAAAGATTTGTTTTAGAAACAGGTACCTATTTTAGAAAAGTAAAAAATGGGAACCCATTTTTCAAAATCGTGTACCCATTGTTTAATTTTAAAAAATGGGTACACATTTCAAAAAAAATCAATTTTTTTTTTTTGCGGGGGAGATTTTAAATGTCAATTTTGATTTTTCAAAATGGGCACCTATTTTTTGAATTTCAAATAATGGGTGCCTGTTTCCTACATCATGGGGCAATTTTTTTTTCCCTGCCTTGAATTTTGGTTCAAGAGAGGCCTAGTGAGACCAAGCCTATGCCTTGACATCTCAAGATTTGGCTAAGGCATTGAACTGACAAATTCATGCCTTACCATAATTTTTAGAGGGTTTTCCTGATCACATTTTTTTATGAAACAAAAACACATTAGAGCTCTCATTGTCCTGATTTCAGAAATATAAATTTTATAGTATTACAATTTTGTTTACTATTTTTGTACTATTTTTTAATCAAAGGTGGTACCTAAATGTAAAATAGCGGTGTTTACTAAAACTTTAATAACTTTTTAGTTTTTTGATTTTTTTAAAATTAATTTATATGACATCAATCTACATACAATTCTTTTCATTTTTTTTTTAAAAGGATTTTTTTTAAAAGTAAAATTTTGATCAAATTATGGTGTCCATACATGAGAGGTTTTAAAATTTACCTTTATAGCCAATTAAAAATTAATAATAAAAAAATTATTCAGTGGAAAATTAAGAAAGACTATTATCATCAATCTTTGGTGTGTTAGGTAACTTCATTTAAAAAGATTTACAAGAATTCAATTTATTTGTGTCAAATTATGCTGTTCGTACGCAAGTGTGGTATGGTCTCAAAATAGGGATTTTGTAAAAGTGGTTTTTAAATATTTTTATAAAAAAAATATATATCATATGGGTAAACAAATAAATTACATATTCAAAACATGGATTCTAGACACTACAATTTTCATTTATGAAATTTTTTTGTATTCAATCTCTAAATGCATCAAATTTTGAAATCAATTGACAATAAATTTCAACAATAGGGAAAACACTTCCACTTTTTGCCCAAAAGTGAGACCACACTTCTTGCACTTACCCTCTAACTAACTCCTTTGTATTTGAAGGATGTTGTAAAATATTCATTGATGAGTCCACTCCTTTGATATAACTTAATCTCTCATTTTGAACTCCAATAATGTCAGTATCTAACTCTATAGTAAATGTGTCAAAACTACATTAAGAAGTATACTTGCTTCTTTTAGTATTTACAATCCTCTTTATTTAAATGATAATATTCTTTAGTTTCCCTAGAAAATTTGCAAGCTTTTTTGACAAAGTTTTCTTTGATTGCTCTTGCAATTTGTATGTAACCCCTTTAGCTAATTGTTCTCAAAGATCTATTCATGTTACTTCCATCATGTCCAGATATACTTTCCATTATCATTAAAATGACATAGATACTTGTCTAGAGTGACATCTTTCATAAGATATTCAAACATATGTAGACTCTTGTTCAATACCTTCCTTTTATCTCTTTGAGCTCCTTTGGCCAATATTGCTCGTAAGATCTAAAACTTTCTTGAATTCTTCCCTATCCATCTTCATTAATATTAAAGGGATTTGTTTCAATATGTCAAATTGAGGGTCCTCTCTAGGTGGGTCATTGGCCTCCTCCTCCTCCTCCTCATCTTCTCCTTTCCTTTTCCCTTAACATCAATTTTTTGTAGGCCTTTTCCATGATATTGCCTTCCATCTGTATCCTTTTCATCATCATCATCATCATCATCATCATCATCTTTAAATTTATTATTTTTCCTCTGTGCTTACATAGATGTCGGCATAGATTCATGATGAGTTTGATTTTGAGTGTTATCACTCTTCCCTAATTTTTTATTTGCTCCTAAATCTTTTGACTAACTCTGATGACGGGCCACACTACCCGTGCCAACTCACAACCAAAAAAAATGCAACAAGATGGAGACAAGAGATGAAAAAATGCTTGATAAAGCATCCATTAATACTTGAAATTCATTACAATATTCTCCAAATGAAAGGACTCCAAATTCTTACAATATAAGAGAAATTACATTCGAAGAGCTTCTATTTCCAAACTTGATTACAAATGATAATAGGCCTTTCTTAAATAGGCACTTCTAACCCAAGACATTAAAAACACAACCAATGTGGGATAAAAGGTAAATACAACTACCTTTAAATAAATATTAAATTCCCACCCAAATACAACTAAGCACCCAACAAATATTACATACATGATTTAAGGAACTTTCCACAAACTTCTAAGTTGCCACCTCCACACCTTGATTAATTGAATGACAACTATTTTTATTATTTTTCTTTTTACGCCACCTATGCACCTTGAAAATAGAAATTCCTCTTTTCTCCTTTTTCCCTTATTTTATTTTTAAATTATTTTCTTTCAATTTTCGTCAATTTCTCTCTCCTCCACAATTTTTTTATTTTTTTTAATTTTTTTTTCTAATAATTTAATTTTCCCATGCAAGATGCTCCTGCATCAGACTCCCTTGGTAGATACAAAAGTGTGTCCCACACTTTGACACCAAAAGAAATATATACCACCATCTTAATCTTCACCACAAGCTTCCACCTCAATAGGGACAAGAAAACCAACATGGAAATCTTCCACATTTTTTTTTTCTAATGCATGATGCTCCTGCATCCGACTCCCATGGTAGGAAAAATTTTGTGAGTATGGATTCACAAAATGAAGTAGCCTCTGTTGACAAAATTTTTTCCTCTTCCTCCAACACATAGTTGGAACAAGTATCCGGTGCTGATATATTTCCTTCTTTCTTCTTTTCCAACACCTAGTTGGAACAAGTGTTTGTTGCTGAAAATGCTCCTTCACAATGAACTCTATCCAAATATAAATCTCATCCTCATCGAATCTTGTTGAATTAATCACACCTGTAATAAACCTAGCAACACCATACCAATCTTTCTTTGCATACCACACATAGCTAACAAGGTTCTCATGCAAACCATCATCAATATCTTTTAAACTCATCTCAAAGACAACATCCCATGATTCATAAGAATTTACCTCTTTGACACATTCATCTTTGCTTGCCTCTTTCATGTCATCAACAATGCATGTAACTATTTCTCCAACTAAGGCACTATACTTCTCCTCCATTGCTGCAATCTTCAAATCATCTTGATCTACTTCAGGTTCGTAAATCTTGTCATCTTCATGCTCTTCCTCTTCTCTTTCATCTTCTTCAACTTTAGGTTCACAACTAATTTCCTCTACATCCTCTTGCTCTTCCACTGGATCATCTTTCTTTTCCACATCCAAGGAATTATCAACATCTCTTTTCTGGTGACATGCTCTTCATTTCTGCAACTCAGCTTCTAATTCATTCACTTGCTTCTGCAAATCAACTAGCAATGATTGTTGATCTCTTGCTCTAAATTTCTCAAGTCGAGGAATCCTCAGAATCCATCCAATCACAAAAGTCATCTTCTTCTTTCTCTTCTCCATAATCAAGTCTTTAGAAGACAAATCTCATGCAACACAAGAACCTTGTGCAAACTGCCTCACAGTTGGCAATCTATCTACACAATCAAGAACTTCTTGACAAACTTCAACCAACTCAAGGTCCTAGTGTCAAACTCGTTGTATAAATAATATCCTTTTGTTCATTAGTATTTCCTCAAATTAGTATCAACACCTCATTTGCAAAGGTCGAGGACTCTTATTCAATATATATAGGATTCATCTCTTCATATTTTCTCATAGCATTCAATACTTCTTCTATTGATATCAATGATTGATTTGTTAGATCAAGTAGTGGAAGACCAAAACTAATTACTGGTATAGTTTGATATTGGCTATCTATAGCCTTATTAACTGTCTTTGTTACACTTTATTCAACATTGGTCATTATTTCTATTCTTTCTCCATGTGCAGTCATCTATAACACTATTAAATTATTTTGATAATCATCTTCACTATTAGATTCACCTTGGTTTTGGTAATGTCTTCAATGGTTACCATTTCGTCTCCAGACTTGGTCATGGTTTTTGTAGTAGAAGTGCCAATTAAGTTATTGACAACAAATACATCATTAACATTTGAACTTCTTGCCTCTTCATATGCTTTATTTTTCTCACACAAAAACTGTATAGTCCATACATCTCTAATGTTTTGAATCAAAATAGGTTCTTCATTGACTATTACTATAGAAATAATTGCCTTAGTCCTAAATGACTAACAATAGTTGTCAATCTAAAATTCAACATCATTAATTGATAAATTTGGATGTAGTTATTATAGTACTTTCTACCTCAATTTGTCTAATCTATAATGGGAAAATATACTTGATAAAAATAAAGTTCTATATAGTTCCTACTACACCTTATCCTTCACATCTCTGGGATACTTTCTTGATTCTCTAAAGTGCTTAGTCAATGAATCTTCTACAATTTTCTTGTTAATGTCGATTGCAAGTGAAAATGCATTTGGATCCATTTTTCCAAATAAACTTATATAAATCATATACTTTGCTAACTCATTGGGGTATGAATGAATCTTATACAATCTCCTACCAAACTTTCTTCCCCATTAACATACTTTTTTTTTCAAATTGAATTATGATTTCTTTGATGCTAGTAGAGTCTTGAATTAGCTCTCAATAATCCTTTTCTTAGTAGTAGTTGGTTGAGTCTTTCTTCTCTTAAATGCTTTTCCCTTATTAGTCTTTAAAAATCATTCATTAGTTTCATCTCCAACTAAGCTCAAACCAATCTCCTCATCACTTCCTTATTCATCATGTTATAAAATAGTGGCAATAGCCTCTCCCATAGGCTAAGTCTCTTTCTCCTCTATGTTCCTTACCAAGGTTGATATCTAAAGTGTTTACATCAATTTTGTGACCTCTTGCACCAATACACTATTGCATACCTCATGATCTATATTTGATGTCTTCTGTATCTTCTTTTCATTTTTTATAATTGGGGCTTTCTAAGATTTTCTATTGAAAAATTCTTCATATGTTGCAAAGAATGCAACTAATGTATTTTTGAAAAACTCAATATATTGTTAGCATAGATGATCAATTCCTCTTCTATGACCTCTTAGTCTAGATATGGAACCCAAGAAGTCCATAGTTCATTTGGCTGAATCCTATAATTCTCCTAAATTTTTTTCCTAATTTCTCAACATACTTATTAATTTCATAATTAATTGGTCTATTTTCATTCCATTCTACCTCTTCTCTACTAGGGAAAATATTCTTAACATAGAACTAAAACCATAAAAGTATTTATATCCATATTTGATATCCTCTTGTTGGTCCTTTCTTAGAAGTTATATATTCATGTGTCAACCATATATTCCACATTATTGTAATAATCTTTTAGTGCTTTGTATCCACATAGTTCTTCATTATACATCTCTATAATTCTTGCATTACCCAATACTACATATTTTAATGGATAAAAGTAGCATTTTCTGCACTTAAATATCTCTTTTGCTAGTAGACGTCATAGAGCTCTAACATCATCTCATGTTTTTTGGCTCCAAATTTGATATAATTTTAACTATGAGGATGGTAAAACAAAATTCATCTAAGGTTAGCTAATTCCCATGATGAATAAACCTTGAATAGAACCCAGACTAACTAACATGAGAACACTCCTACACTTTAGGATCTGCAACACCTAGGCAAGTAAACCTCTAAATTCACTGATATAAAAAGTGCTTAAACATAAATTAAACTAATATAAAAGAGATATTACCCTAAAATATTCTTTACTAATGAAACAAAATAGATGTTCAGTACATAATCACACATAATAAAAACCCGTAAGACAAGTGAGGGTCCTTTTAGCTCTACAAATAAAAAGTGAAATAGATTTCGATTTAAAGATTGTTTGCAAGAACCCCAAATTAAAAATAAATAAATTGTAACATTGTGTACCTAAGATTAACACCTTATCCTCTCTAGGTAATGGGTTCATGCAAAGAAAAAACATCACATAATCAAATTTGAGTTGACAATCAAATGTAAGATATGTTGCCTTACAACATTCTTTATCAATATTCATGTTTCAGCCTTCTTATAAAAATCTTTGTAAAAGACCTATCAATATATGTCCTCTATTAAAAAATTTAATATTGATTCATTGAATCAAAACACAAAGTAGAAAACACACGTTTCATTACAAAACACGAAATGAAGAAACCTTAGATTTATTCATTTGAAACTTGATGTTTTTTATAATGGAGAGATCTAAAATTGAATGTATTATTATAGAAAACTCATGCTATTTTATGTAATAAAAATAAGTACAAGTCATAAACAAAAACACAAGACATAAATTTAACCTAGATCCATTAAATTTTCTCTATGGAAACTATACAAATCTACTCATACAAAATAAAATGTTGAAGAAGGGTGGAAACACAAACTACACAACTTTTTCCAAAACTTGGAATCAATCCTAGAGAAAGATAGAAGTGAAGAATATGTAGAGAATAAAAATCTTAGATTTGATATGTGGCTGCCATTTGTCCACTTCAATATGTTCCATGTATTGCAGAAAATCCTCTCTCCATTCTCTCCAACTAAAATTGGATCAAATCTAATCATTTGGTTGGAAAAAGTCATAAATATCTCTCCAAAATAATGGGAAAAACAACTTTAAAGGAAAATCCAAATTTCTGATAAAATATCTACCAAAATACCCACTAAAGTGTTAGAACACCAAAATAATTGTGTTGGCACTTTCCTCTTCAAATTTGGAGACAACCCAATTAACCAATTTGCCACAATATATCTCTAACTGCCACAAGAAACAATCGGAATCAATCGAAAAGGTGTATGAACAAATGCTGCAAAATCTTCTTACTAGCAAGATTTGCGCTGATTTGACCCAAAAAAGTGAGCAGTTCATCGTCTCCCCTTTCAATTAGTATATAATATAGATATATTTCGACAAAATTTGTAGTATTTATGACCCTCTAAATAACATAGATTTTAAAAATTGTAGACTTATTCTCCATTTAAAATATCACATTTTATTATATAGTTATGAATAAAAAAAATAAAAAACTATCTTCTTTTAAGAAATGCAAGGTGGCTTCCACTTGTCTTTATTCCATTTTTGCACATTGAATTACTATTTCATCAATTTAATGTTTCAATATCTTTTTATTTGCATGCACATTACCTTTATATATAAAGAAGATATTAAATTTATTTTTTAAGCATTTAGTAATTTCCCTCCAAAGTACTAAGTTGAATCAAACCTATTGATGCTTGACATGTGAGACATGTCAACTTGTGATTATCTCATCCAATCCTTATTATTTCTTTTCTAGCACATCCTCTAGGACTGTGCCATGTCATTACCATGTGTTAGCTCTTGATTCTCTTGTAGATCCAATTCAACATGCCACCTTATTGTAGGCCACCTAGGTCCCCTACCACATGTCTCAATCTCATGTTGTTGTATTCCTTGGTGTAAGACTCCCAAAAATACAAGATGCTAAAACATATCCTCTACTAACATCATCCATTTGCAAGTCTTCTTCTACATGTAACACACTAGTTCATTGTATTTGCCAGATTATTGCTAACTGGTGGAGACTGCATACACTTTGATTGTGTGCTCTCTAGGTCCAGATGACACATGTTAGTAAGTCACATTTTTGCAACCATAACACATCATCTCATTATAATACACAATTCATCTACAAGGTGCCTCTTCTTGCATCACAATCCATTGTGTCTTGCCGCCATATTGTGCTCTGTCACATTTTTGTGATGGTTGACACAAGTCTAGGGAAATCATGATACTAGTCCATGTATCCAAATTGCATAGTCATCTTGCCTCATATGTCTTCTAGGTGTTAGTTACTCATTCGTGACATGGAACAACCTTGTTGGTTAGTTGGGTCCACATCATCAACATTGGCACCATGTCAACAACTTTCTTCCAATATTGTTTACATCTGCCAATGCAAGCCCCACTAGGTCAAAATTTTACGCTTCTCTTATTGTCTATAAATGAGCACTAAAAACTAAATTAAATGGTGAATGAAATAGTATATAAATAGAGAATATTATCAGAGGATAATGCATACAGGATAATGTTGAAATTTTTTAGAATAACTAAGAGGGGGGGTGAATCAATTATCCAAGGTCTAGATGTACAAATAAAACTTTTCATTTTTTAGTGAACCTATGAAACATTTATCATCATGCATGCATCCATAAGAATATGCAATCACTTAAATGGTGTAGGTTACTGCCAAATCAATTTGTAGAAATGTAAACATGAAACATAACATATTCAATAACACACTTGACACAATGATCTATGTGGAAACCCAATTTGGGAAAAACCACCAGTAATATGCTACTCTTTCTCACTCTTTTGAAGTGATGCCCTATGAAAGGCCAACCCTATTAAAGGTTACAATGCACACTGTTAAATGTGACTATGTTAAAGGATTTCAATTACCCTGTTAGGAGTGAACCTTGTTAGAGGATTTTAGACCATTCACTTGGAATGCCACTCGGTTAAAGGATTTACAAATGACTGTTAGGTCAACCTTAATCCAAAGGATTTTCCCTAAACTAATACTATTATTAGAGAGTAATAGTCAAGCTTGATTTGATAACAACTTACAACTCCATTTGCAGATTATAGATCTCTATTTCAGTCCTCCATTCTTCTTGTCTTTCACATGCTTAAGCTCTGATAGCTTGTTCACCCTTCAAGCATCCATAACATTAAGCCTTCTTTCTTATCTTTCCAATGCAAACTCTTCACTAAGGTCACTGACAGAAGCAATACACTAGACTCCTTGTCTTCCTTAGGTTCTCACATATGACAACCCCTTCTTTTGACCAACCATCCCTATAAATAGAGAATTAAGATATTTTGTTATTCATTCTCCATCATCCAATTTAGAGTTAGGACAAATTAGGTAGGATTCAATGAATCTACCCCTTATCTCATTTCATCCCTTTTTAAAAAATTGTCCTTCAATCCTCTTTAAATTTGCCTCAAAATAGTTTACCATGAATTTTGTGCCACCAACTCATCAATCTTATCTTCCACATGGTTCACACAATGCAAGAAAACAAACTTATCAGCTTAGATCCATCAAACTCATGATCTTTCTAATACTATAGACACTCAACATTAACTAGCTTTTGATGCTCAACATATATTTCATTGCTTGGGATCCTCTATAAAATTACTCGGCATGAACTAAAGTTTACTAGTGCTTGAATCAAATAACTTTACTTAGCAACAACTATTTTACTTAGCTTACACTAGAATAGACTTTTACTTGACTCCAACTGATATTTTGCTTGGCTTACACTAACTTTTCTTGACACCTACTATCCAATCTGTCAAGCTTGGAAGGAAAACTTTGTTTAACTTGTTCTTTTGAACTTGCTTAGTGTAACCAAGCTTTGCAACCATAAGTAGATTATCAATGCACTATGATATCACTTTCTTAGTTGATTCTTGTACTTCTTTTCATATCATAGCTCAACCTTTCCTCTAGTTTCTATTGTTACATCATTTCATCAAATCCTCTTCATCAATCAAATAAGTGATAGTACTTAAATCATATAAGTAGTTCTCTTACCAGAAAATAACAGCTTTCACATTAGTGACAAAACAATGATTGAAACACATTTATCATACTTGTATCAATCTATTTTAAACAATTTCCCTCTTTTCCATTGATGGAAAACCAAACTGATCAACCAAACTGACTAGGTTTAAATAGTAAGACTAACAAAATACCAAAAAGAAAATAATTCCTTGTATTGAAATCTCTCCCTCTATTAGGAACTTTTATCTTCTAAATCAGTTACAAAATTATGTTTTGCTCTAATTAATGAACAATCGACTCATCCTTATGACTCCCTCTAAATTACTTATTATATCTCCCTCTACATTATCTTCCTCTTACTAGGTAGATGTAATCAATACATACACTTTCTTTCTTAGCAGTCAAAATTTCTTCCTCGTACTATAATTCCTTTATGTGTTGTTAACAATGTCTATCTTCAATATATCTTCTAATTAGTTACTATCTCCCTTATCTTATATATCTTTCTTATTATATATATATATCCCTCTTTGCCAAAAATGCCAAAGACTTGTCATCCTAATATGTAGATTTGAACTTCTTTAGTTGCTCCCTTTTGTCACCTTGCTTGTGACTAATTTGTAATTTTAGCTCTTTGATTATTTTAGGTAGTTCCTATAGTAAGATCCATTGCATCAATGTGTAACATATGTTGATCAAATTGTTTGATTCAGGGCACTCTTCTTGTTTCTTAGATAGCCTTTGATAGGGGTATCACCCCTAGTTTACCTCTTAGATACTCATCAGCATCCTTAGGTAATGTTTTTGTGAAGATATCCAAAATTTTCTCTTTTGTGTTAACATATTCCATCTTCACCTCTTTATCTTGAACTAATCCTCTCAAGTAATGATATTTGATTGCAATGTGCTTAGTCTTTTTGTGCATTACATGATTCTTTGATATATTTATAGAACTTGTATTATCACAATAAAGTATCAAGTATAGATTTTTGTTATCATTAGTCCTTTCAAATCCAAACTTCACAAGATAATTATGAAGTCTCTCATACCATGCTCTTGGTGCTTGCTTAAAACCATATAAAGCCTTGTGTAATCTACATGCCATGTTTTTATTGTTAACATCAACATATCCTTCTAGCCATTCTATATAAACTTCTCCCTCTAATCTACTATTCAAAAATGTAGGTTTAACATCCATTTGATAAACTTTGAAACCTTTGTGTGCAGAATAAGCAAGAAAAGTTCTTACTCCTTCCAATCTAGCAACAAGGGAAAATGTTTATCCATAGTCAATTCCTTCTTCTCGTCCATATCCTTTACCAACTAATCTTTCCCTTTTTGTTGTGACTTCACCATTTTCATCTAGCTTGTTTCTATATATCCACTTGGTGCCAATCACATTTTTGTCTTCTGATCTAGGAACTAGAGTCCATGTTTTATTTCTCTCAATTTGTTCAATCTATTTTTCCATGGCCTTACTCTAGTCCATATCTTCTAAGGCATCTTTCACTATTTTGGGTTCTCTCATGCTCAAAAAATATGTATCATTTCTCAACTTTTTCCTTGTCATTGGTCTAGCATCCTTATCTCCAATGATTTGTGCAGCAAGATGATGTTTCTTGACATATTTAGACAATCTTGGTTCTGCTATGGTTTCTTCATTTGATCTTTCAATTTTTGAATAATTATGTGCATCTCTTTCATGTATTTTAGCATTTCTTTCATGTTCACTAATCTCAAAATTAGAATTTTTCTTAACTTCATTCTGTAACTCGACACCTAAAAGTAGAGCTTAGTTCCTAAATGCAACTCAACTTTCATAGTATGTGACTCAATAGTCACTGAAACTTGTTGTTTGTTAGTAACTTGATTTGCAACATCTTCTTCAGTAGGCATACCTTCATAAAAGTATACAAATGATTTCTATTCTTATGTTTCCTTCATAGGTTAAGCATCATATATTTCTATATATTCATCAAAATTCACATTTGCACTTTCCACAACTTTGTTAGTATTAGTATTTAAACACTTATAAGCTTTACTTCTTATGGAATAACCTAGGAATATACCTTCTTCACTTTTTGCATCTAGTTAACCATTCCTGAAATCTTTGAGAATATACCATTTTCTTTCAAATACCTTAAAATATTTTACATTGGGTGAGTATCGATACCATAGTTCAAAAGGTGTTGAATGAGTACCTTTCTTGACTTGTACACAGTTCAAGGTATAGACAATTATACTTACATCTTCTCTCCATTATTTCAAAGAAATATATTTGTCCATCATGAGTGTCATAGCACATTCCATTATATATTTGTTCCCCCTTTCAGAAATTCTATTTTGGGAATGTGTTCTAGGAGAAGATGTATGTCTTTTGATTCCTTTCTCATTACAAAACATCTCAAACTCATTTGATGTAAATTCTCCTCCTCTATCTTGAATCTCAAACATTTTAGACTTTTATCTATTTCTTTCTCAACTCTTACTAAGTACAACTTAAATATTTAGAAAGCATCAAATTTCTATTTTAGAAACATAACTATCATCATTTTAGAATAATCATCAACAAGTAGTATAACACACTTCTCTCCTTTGTAACTTTGTAGTTCAATTGGTCCACACAAGTAAGTATGAACAATCTCTAGTATTCCTTTAGATGTATGAGTTTTACTCTTAAAACTTGACTTTGTCATTTTACCTAATTTGACATTGTTTGCACATTATATTGTCAGGATTTTTCAACTTAGGAAAACCTCTAACTTTTCTCATGTTATTGATACTAACCAAGTTATCAAAATTAACATGACATAACCTCTTGTGGCATAGCCACACATCATCAAATTTTACAACTAAATAAGTAGCATCCTCTATATCAAGGTAGAATAGATTACTCCTAGTTTAATCTCCTCTCCCAATTAGTTTTCCATTAGTATCATATATCTTAGCAATTTCATTTTCAAACTCAACCTTATATCCTGAATCATTCAGTTGTGGCACACTCAATAGATTATAGTTAAGTCCTTCCACATAGTAAGCATTGTCACATAAAATCTTTACTGTGAGTTTGATAGAACCTTTTTCTTTTATCAAACATGGTGCATCATTACCAAATCTTACACTATTTGCATCATAACAATTCAAGGTAATGAACTTACATTTATCTCTTGTCATATGATGTGAACACCCACTGTCAATGATCCATCTGTCATTCTTGTTCACACAAGACACAAGTGCAGCTACCTCATCTTCATCAGATCTATCCTTCATTGCAACATACACCACTTCATCATTAGATTCATATCTTGTTTTCTCTTCAACAATATAGCAAGAATTTTTGCCTTTTTCTTTGTAATCGTTTCTTTCTTCATCTCTTCTACTTTTGTACTTGTCACCACCTCTATTGTTGTTCTTCTCTAGACATCTAGCAGCAATATAACAAAACCTCATTGCATATGAAAAAAATGATAGGTAGCTTACCTTTAAACATGTCTGTGCCTCTATAAAATCTCCTTTCCAATTGTGCTTTAAGTTGATCTACACCCTTCTCATCTGTCTCACTATCACTCAACACATATTTTGTCTTTTTCTTCTTCATAATAGGTTCTGCCAATGATAGCTTAGCTTTGAAAGTAGATTCAATATTTTTAGGTTTGTAATTATCAAAGCTAGATAGATCAAAAGAAATGAGCCTACCTACCAAACCTTCAAGACTTAGAGTATACCTTAGTATACATCTCAGTTCTTGTATTGCAAAAACTCTAATAGCATATATAAGCACTAATGTTCTTTAAACTTTTCTTAGTATTTTATCATCATCTATTGTACTAGTAGCTCCTCTTATTGCATTAACAACATCTTTTATCCTTGAGAAATATTTTCACCTTCATGCATTCTCATATCATCAAACTCAACATAGCTTAGGCTAGAGGTAATCTCCAACATTGTCAAGTTGTGTTCTTTCTTCTTTTTTCAGATCTTCAGCAATTAGTTTTCTAGTAGTATCAACATGCTCGATAGTAATGGTAGATTGTGCATGATCTCCAAGTCCTCCAAGGAGTACCTTCATTAGAATTTTCCATGCAGGAAAGTTATCTCTATTAAGATTTGGTACATCTCTTTTTAACATCTTGATCTTTATGCTTCTAGTACCTTCAAACTAGTCCTCTTAAACAGATGGCTCTGATACCAATTGTTGGAATTCTTTAGAATAACTAAGAGTGGGGGTGAATTAGTTATCCAAGTTCAGAATGTTAAAATAAAAATTTTCACAACTTAGTGAACCCATAAAACATTAATCATCATGCTTGCATCTATACGATTATGCAATCACTTAAAAATTGTAGGTTACTATCAAATCAATTTGTAAAAATGTAAATATGAAAAATAATAGATTCAATAACACACTTGACACAATGATTTATGTGGAAACTCAATTTGGGAACAAAAAGCTAGTAACATGCTACTCTTTCTCACTCTTCTAAAGAGATACCTTGTGAAAGGCCAACCCTGTTAAAGATTACAATGCACACTATTAAATGTGACCCTGTTAAAGGATTTCAATCACCTGGCTAGGAGTGAAACTTGTCAAAAGACTTTAGATGATTCACTTGGAATGTCACCTGGTTAATGGATTTACAAATGACTGTTAGGTCAACCTTAATCAAAAGGATTTACCCTAGACTGACACAATTATTATAAAGTAATAGTAAGGCTTGATCTGATAACAACTTACAACTCCATTTGCATATTACATATCTTTTTTTTAGTCCTCTTGGCTTTCACACACTTTAGCTCTGATAGCTTGTTCACCCTTCCGACATCCATAACATTAAGCCTTCTTGTTTATCTTGGTAATGTAGACTCTTCACTTAGGTCATTGAATGAAGCAATACCCTAGACTCCTTATCTTCCTTTGATTCTTGCATGTGAAAAACTTTTCTTCTAAGAAACCATCCCTATAATGAGAGAGTTAAGATATTTTATCATTCATTCTCCATTTTCCAATTTAGGGTTAGGATAGATTAGGTAGGATTCAATGAATCTACCCCTTATTTCATTTCATCCCTTTTTAGAAACTTCTCCTTCAATCCTCTTTGAATTCACCTCAAAATGGTTTACCATAAATTTTTGTGCCACTAGCTCATCAATCTTATCTTCCACATGTTTCTCACAATCCATGAAAACAAACTTTTTAGCTTAGATCCATTGAATTCACAATCTTCCAAATAATGTTGGCAATCGACATTAACTAGCTTTTGATGCTTAGCACATACTGTGTTTCTCAACATCCTTTGTAAAATTACTTGGCATGAACTAAAGTTAACTAGTGCTCAACATCTACTAAACTTTACTTAGCATGAACTATTTTACTTGGCTTATACTAGAATAGACTTTTACTTGGCTCAAACTAATTTTCTACTGAGCACTTATTGTCCACTTGGCCAAGCTTGGAAAACAAATTTTGTTTAACTTGTTCTTTTAAACTTTCTTAGTGTAACCAACCTTTGCAACCTTAAGTAGATTATCAATGCACTATGATATCACTGTGTTAGCTAATTCTTGTACTCCTTTTCATATCATAACTCAACCTTTCCTCTAGGTGTTATTGTTACATCATTTGATTAAATCCTCTTCATCAATGAAATAAGTGATAGTACTTAAATCATATAAGAAATTGTCTTACTAGAAAATAGTAGGTTTTAAATTAGTGACAAAAAAATGATTGAAACACATTTATCATCCTTTTATCAATCTATTTTTAATAGATAATGCACTCATTCATAACCCACAGTGTTTGATCACTCTTTCTTTTGGTTTACTCCTAATTTTCTCACTTTCCACAACCACTATCCTTCACAAGCATGCACTCCATACAAATTATCTATAGATCATCATTGAAAATGATTCCAAAATAGCTTCAAACAAATGCTCAACACATTATTCATATCGATCTAAAAATGTCTCACATTCTCATCAATTAGTTCTTTATATCAAATTATCTCCTCTTGGTCTATATTATGGAAAAATATTCAAACACCTTTTGCTTCCTTGTCTGATCATGAGTGGTTTCAAGAAGATGATTCAATAAATGGGGTTCCTACTTTGTCAATAGTTACTTCCCTCTATCCTATGCAACAACTTCAATCCTCTAATAATTTTTGCTTCCTTACTATGATTGGGCCCCTTCATCTTTGAAACATGAATTCCCTTTAATTTATTTTCTTATGCCAAAGAAAAAATATTGTTATTCGGAATGGACCCTTATTCTCTATCCTTTAGTGCATGATCCCACCTTTAATCTTTGCAGTTGATTCAGCAAATTTTTTAGTAGTCACAAGCCTTAGGTACATATAGTAGTGGGTACTAAAAATATTCCAATTATAATTTTTTCAAAGAATCAGACATTCCAAATCTCCCCTACTTGATGACTATTTGCAAAGAAGGATTATATAACCACCCTTCTACTGCACTTAGCCTACCATGGGTCTCCTTAAAATAATTTTAAGTTAATGGCTACTACATACATAAGTATGCTCATCTCATGATCAATATTTGGGACATTGGAAGACACCTTGAAATATGAGACAACCCCCTTGAAATTAATCTAGGTAGGTTCATAGGATCTAAGATTGATCCATGTGGTAATCACTTTCAACCCATACCTTTCAGTTTAGGGAGGAACATATGTGCCAGTACTAGGGTGGGTATAACCATGGTGTAGTATACTTTAGGATCAATAATACATGCCTTTGATGGGAAATGATTCAAGGAATGAAGATTCTAAACATGGAGGAGGGTTTTGGACTAACACTATAAAAGAATATTTTCTTTGTTGCCAATGCTATCCCTCATCTTCCCCTCCACTTATATTAGGTAAGGACGAGAATCTTCTATTTGAATATTCTTAGATTAATTTTATTTAAATTTGCATCCTTAGCTTTGATTTCTATATGCCTACAAGAACTCAACATGTAATGAATAAAATTTATTAAGGAGGATGTCATTGAATTATGATTGGACCTATTTAAAGAATATATGCTCTATTTTTTATATGTATTTAAAACAATGTTTGTTTATTTTGTGTATATATTATGTCAAACTTGATTTTGTGAGTGACTAGTTTAGCATATCAAACAAAACTAACAACACATTTAGAGTAAGTAAATTAAGTAGTTACCTTTAGTACATACATTGTTGTTACTTCTATATTGAATAATATGCATTGAATAATAATGCTAATTTAAATCATTTTTATGTATTGTTGAATGTTTCAATATAATTTTCTAGTGAAATATCAATTTAGTAACAATCTAAATAAAACAAACCACCTAATAGTCATTTAATGTATTTAATTTATAATTTTAGTATATTTTTAAAAAATAATGAAAAATATTTAGTTTCCAATTGGTTTAATTGTTACATTTGTCTAGTATTATGTAGATGCAAACAAAAGTATTTCTAAAAAAGTAAATAGTGTCCATTATTGTTGTCATTGGAGTGAAAACTATCAAGAAATTCCACCATTTCAACATTCACTAAACTATTGAAAACAAAATTATTAATATTATGCTAGTAAACTTTCTAGAGAAAACCAAAATTGAAGAGGAACAAAATAGTTTCCATATAAAGAAAATAAAAAAATACAAAACATATAAAAGTATCTACGATAGAAAACCTATTCACTAGATTTGCGAGATTGCTCTTTAAAACAAAAACCTTTAACAATGTTTACATATTTACCTCAAATTAAAATACAAAAATGTGATCAAATACATATTGTGCTTTAACATTTAAAGGAGACTAAATAATGTAACTAATGTTATACAAGTAGATAGTGAGGATTACAAAGCTTTCACGAAGGTGATCGAAGCCTCCATATGGTACTAAAAGAATAAAAGTATTATGTTAATTTGTTAAAGTTTTAATCATAGCATCAGTTACACCATAGTTTGATATGTATGTAGTCTTTTTAAAATTATAAGGCATTCATGACTCATGTTGAGTCTTAAATTTGTAGACCATAACCAAAACCTAGAAATGATACATTTGAAGACTAAGATAAACCAAGTGAAAACTAAAATTAAATGAATCTATTTATGCAAACTTAAATTTATAAAAAGACATGTGAGTGCATATAATGTAATATCAAATTATTTCCTAGACTAAAAGAAATATAAAATCTAACACTTAAAAGGAATGATATTTTTTACACATTTTAATGAAACAAAAATATTTAATTTCTATTACTAAGAGTTAGATGGGTAAACCATTTATATATCAACTTTTGAGTTGAAAATCATCCCAAACAAATCTTACTAATAAAAAAATTGTAATTATTTTCCATTCTAAAAAAATATTTTAAATATATATTTAAATGGCATTACTAAGAGAAAAAAAATGTAGAAAATAAAATCAAAAAAATTATAAAAGGTTATATAAATACAATAGGAAAAATCACAAAAAAATATTTCAAAATAAATTGAAATACATATATATTAAAATATTATTGTTAAGAAAAATAATATGCATTTATATTTTATTAATATTTTATATTTATAAGAATATTTTTCAATGTAGCAATAAAATATATTTGAATTAATCATCTATGCTACTGAGCATAAAATGAATTAAATGAAAAAGAAAGTTCTTATGGTATATTTTCTTTTCATTTAAAATAATAATTTGTAATCCATTGTAGCTTTCTACTCTTCATTTTAACTCATTACCTTATTATCCTTTTTCCTATTGATATAATGGAAGAGACGAGTAATTTTGTGGTACTTACTCTTGTAGGAAAATTCTATTTCTTTAAACCATCTATAAAAAAAACTTTAAAAATGGGTAGCTTCCCACTAGGCCATAAAAGGAAGATTAAACCTTAATGTCCTACTTAATGGCTTGTTTTCGTTCGCTTTCTATAATAGAGAGGATCTGACGTACACTCTTACTGAAGATTGATGGTCATTGGGTTCCAACTTGAGTAATATATTGGTAGTTTGCAAATAGAAACCCAAGCTTTTCCATGCCTCAATGTCGGTGGCAATGACTCCAACATGTGTCAAGCTACATGGCGTCCCCTTTGAATCATGGAAGAATCATATTTCTATAGGCATCATAGAGTCTTTTATTACTCTTATGTTAGTTGACAATATTATGTAGACAAAAGTGTTGCCTACATGTATCACACTGGAATCAAAGAACAGGTCTCACATTAAATCGTTGGAATATGAGAGAGAGAGTAAACTATTTTATTTGGACTATAAAAAGTTAGGACATATAAATACATTACCTAATTTAGAAATACCTATGAACCCCATGAAATCTCCTAATGTAGCCTCTTATTTTATTGTTCCCTCCATAATCTAGAGTGTGGTTTCTTCTTATGCCCTTATTTTCCCCCACTCTTTCCATGTCCATGATCCTCTTGATCTACTCCTTCTATCTTCTTCCTCATGAATTCTCAATAGAAAATATTAGATGATATAGTGTGTAAAGCTCTCCCTCTTTTTGTTTTCTATGTTCTGAGCTCTTAAGTTTAGAATAATATCTCCTCCTTTATGCCTGACTCGTGTATTTATGGTGTGCTTTCTCCATCTCTGTCACTTGAAATTTTGGAAGTTAAAAGGACAAAAGTATTGAAATAAAAGTTTTCTTCTCTAGGTTTTACCTCCCCACTCAATTCCTCTATGTATTATGTGGGAACATATGAAATTTTAAAGGAATTGACAAGAAGGTGGTTCACAAAAAAATTAAGAACAATAAGTTCCATACAGGTAGAGAAAATAAAGTATGAAAATTGTTAGGAAAAGTGGCATTCCCATATATTCCTAGTAAAAACACTTTAATAGAAGACATGAGCTTTTCAAGGGTCCCACGGAGTGGAGAATGAGTTATAAAGATATGATAGTCATGCCTTCTAATGTTTTCTCTAGTTTAAAGTTAGACATGATCTATCATTATTAAATTTATGATGAAAATATTATTATTAAATGTTAGAGGTCTCAAAAAAAAGGTGAAGCAAAGGTTCTGAAAAGGTGCTTGAAAAATTCAACTCTAATGATGATTAGGAGGAAATGAACTCCAATTGAGTTGTCTAGTTGTCTAGTGGTTATTTGGAATAGGATAAAAGCATTTTCTTCTTTTCTGAATTCTTCACCTAATTAACTTATCATCACTTTCCATGACATTGTTTCTAGATGGTCATGGAATATTGTGAATATGCATGCTTGAAACAAGAAAGGTTATAGAAAATATTTTTGGGACTCTCTAACTCACCATATAGGAAATTATAGAAATGTTAACGAAATGGTTATAGTGGATTTTAACTCTCCACTATATGCCTCCAAAGACCTAGGAGGTAAGGAAGATTGCATACATAGTATGCAAAATCTTGGAGAGCTTATATGCAACTCTACACTTGTTGATTTGGACTATCGAGAAGCAAATTTTACTTGGTCCAACTAAAGACATGGATTAGTTTGATCTAGGTAAATTTAGATAGATATACACTTTCCTCAAACTAGAATAATTTGGATGAATTCCACTTATTTACTAAGACTAGAATAGGCTCTAATCATAGTGATATCCAACTAGAATGGAAAGTTGGGGAAAGAGTGGTTGCCTCCTTTAGATTTGAGAAAAGGTTGATCTATCACCCTCTTCTATAGGATCTCATAATAAATCGATGGAAAAACCATGTTTCTACCTCTGTGATGACTAACCTATTCCCAAAATTAAGAGTTATAAAGGAGAAAGATAAAACTTATAATAGATCCTCATTTGGAAATATATTTGATAGGAAAACCCCATATTACCAAATGTGGGGGAGTGCATGGAAAACTAGAATCAATTTTTGAGCGTTATGTGCTCTTTTAAGAAGAAAAAAAACCAAGGGACCAATGGCTTAGACTATTCATAAAGGAGGAGAAAATTTGGAAAAAAATATCTGCATTAAAATGGTAAAGGTGGGGGATAGAAATACGAGGGGTTTCCACCAATACACCTTTAAGAATATAATAAGAAATATAATTAGGTATTTAACTCTTAATTATGGTTCTATTGTCACTAAGGAGTTAGACATTAGTAGAAAGGCTATTAAATTATTTCTAGATAGTGGAAATCAAGATATAAATATTTGTGATAGGAACAACATCCTAGAGTGTTTCCCTTGACTAGTCTCAAATGATGACAATACTACTCTATATTCTCAATTTATCTTAGAGGAAGAAAAAAGGGTTATTTCATGTTTTATGCCTTTACTCCATGTGTATTGTACTTCCCTATTCATGTTACTCTATGGGTACTGTAGCGTAGTGCCTGCCTCTGGTTCGCATTTTGTTATCATTGTTGAACTCTTTTAGAGCTAGTTTCATGTTGATGGTTAGTAACATTATTATGAGATTATCAGATATTGTGCTATGGATTCAGTTGATATGTGATGAGATTACTTAGACTCTACATTTCATGTATTTATGATGATTATTTTCAGTGTTTGCAGTTATTAATGATGATTAGTAAGATGATTTATTATCATATGTGTTTTCTTATGGATACTTACCCCATACTTGCATGTGTATGGTGTGCGTGTTTGCTTTGTGTGTTTGCTTTTGTATGGTGTGTTTGATATGGTTAAGGAAGGGAGTCGTAATCACCTGCTAGTTGGAATCTACACGATGCACCACTTCCTGCCATTGCATGTTTAGTTAGTATATATTGTGCTTGTACATGCATGGTTTTTATGCAGGTTGCAGGTACCATGTATCGACTTCTCTGAATTTTCAGGATGAGCGTACCCTATCACATTATCTCAATGATAAGAGAGGGGAGATAAGTTCTCAAGTCCAAATCCCAACCCCTTAAGCCATTTGTTCTAATTGAAAATTAGGACAAGTATCTGAGTTGAGTACCTTTCGAATATGTCGGATGACACAATTCGTGATATTAACTTTTCATTTGATTTTGTATGTATTTTGGCTATGATGGGTTTTCATATTTTATCTTGGAGGTCTATGGTGAATTTTCTATTAATTAAGTCATAATAAATAGATTTAATTAATAAATTATTTATTTGAAAAAATTAATAAAATATCATGATTTTTGATATTTTGATTGTAATTAATTAAATGTGAATTATTAGGGAAAAGGAATTAAATAAAAGAAAACTAGAAATTAAAATTAATAATAATTATAAAAACTAATAATAATAAAATAATAAATAAAATAATAATAATAAAAGTTATAAAAATTAAAATGAAAGTTATAAAATTTAAATAAAAATTATTTAAAAAGTAAATTGGAGTTATAAGCTTGCATGGGAATTAACATGTGTCAACAACATGGTGGTTAGTGCATCAATTAAGCACAAGGTGTCTACAACCCTATGACTCATCAAAAAGGTTGGTAAAGACCCATGCTTAGTTGGTGACACCTTTCAGCGGTTTCAAGAAGCATTACAAAAGTTTCTTGAGAGCTCTTTATATTCAGGCATTCATAGAAGCTTAGAGTTAGCGTGGAGAGCAATTGGAGAATGGAAGCTACAAGCTACAAGCTTAAAATGGAAGCTTCAAAGCTTACATGCATTGGAGAAGTTCATATGCTCATATATATTTTCTACATGCTTCTATGTTTCTTCTAGCACTTCTAGTCATTTGAAAGTTTTCGGTTGTCTTGGATCTTGGAGGAATTGCAAATAGTGGAGAAGGAAGGGATTTTCTATGGAATTCTGAGGCATGACAGATTAGCATCAGTGTCCAAGTGCACTCGTGATATTCACATATTCTCTTTGCATTATTTCTCTTCCTGTCTTCATCATCTATGTTATATGTGTCTGAATACTCTTTCTGATTAAATCTACAATTAATTTGGAATCTAGATATGTATGGTTGCAAAGAAAATAATAGAAAAATCTTAGATCTAGTTAAGGAAGAAATTAGATCTAAATAGGTTTGGGTTCCAATTAGAATCAAATTGAAATAGATTTGAAAATGGATTCAAGATTTATTGCGAAATCCATTAGTGAAATTATTGGATAATTTTAGAGAATAATTATTTCAAGAGGAAATTCTTAATTCATCACAAATTGTCCTGTCGCTGCCCCTTGGATAGACCCGAACTCAGTCATTCATAACTTTTTATCGTGATCGAATTTATTCGACCACTCCAGTCAGACTTGGCGCAACTTGGCACTCTCCAACATATTTTAATTTCAGCCCGATCCAATGGTTCATTAGGAAGATATGACCGTCATACTGAGACTATTTTATTCAAGGATAAATATTTTTTCATTTCCCATAACGAAGAGTTCTTTATGCTTAAACTTTACAAAAAAAATTAAATATCAAAGTATAGAATGAATTAAAGATATTATTGCAATCTTTCCTTATTAGAATCTTATTAATATGCATTAGTTTTATATGGTTTATTATCTAATCTAATTAAATCAAATCTAATTAATTTTAGTTAATAGCAGAAGAAGTATAATTAATTATTGGTCAATCTAAGTAAATAGATTTTTAACTGAGAGAAAATTAAAAGAAAAGAGATATTAATATAGTTTATATAGCGGACTTTTAATATTATTTAATGTATATTAAATACTATTTAATATATATTAGATAATTAAGGGATGGTAAAGATATTTAATGATGATTATTATGATGATTTTAATTAAGAGACTTCAATGATATTGCTTAAGATCTATTAACCAGGGCTCATGGTTACATTATAACATTGTTATAACATTACTATGATTTGAGTTATTATGTTATTATAATAAATTATGATATATCTTAATGGTGTTAAGAGTTAGTTAAATATTAACTAATGAAATTTATGTAGGGATTCTCTAGATCGATTATTTATAGTTTGATGAGTTTATTATTTATTAATGTTTGTTGGGTTTAACAAACTATTAATAAATAATGGTTTAAATAGTTATCAACAAATTTGATTAGAGATAATCTAGTGAAGATTATTTAATGATTGAAGTACTGTGAAAGATATTAATCAAATTGAATTGGTTAATAATTTGGAGGAGTATCAATTAATTGAATCAACATACATAGGGGAAACTTATTTGAGATAATAATATTTGGTATTGGAGATTTATTATAACTTATTATTAAAATATAAGTGGGAACATTGTTGCAGAGTGATGAATGTGGTCATTATAGATTTATTAGTAAGATTTCTAATATATCTTGTCATTAAATATTAGCAAGTTATTATTATTGAACTATGAACATGAATATTTGTGTATGGCCGAATTTTAGTTATTAGTCAACTAATATTCATTGGGTTGATGGTTTGGTTGTAAAATTATTAATTAAATCAATTAACTAGAGTTAATTAGATTTAATTAATAATTAAGTTATGTAATAGAGACTTAATTGATATGATTCTTTTAACAAGATTGTAAAAAAAATATTGATATCAAAGTTGATAAGTCTTATTCTAATAACTTGAATAATGACTTAGATATTTTAACGGTTATTAGTGAGAATTTAATAATGATTATAATTAATAGGCTTAAGTGTTAGAGATACTTAATTGAGTTTTAACCATTAAAATGTTAATGGATCATGGAATTGTGCACCTAAGTTAATTAGTGGATTAGATTGATCATTTTAATTAAGTTATAATCTTCTTATTCAAAAATTGATAATTGGTCCTCTTATAATATAACGAATAATGATCCTAGAAAAGTTATAGTAACATCAATTAGAATATTGATCATGGTTAAATACAAAAGACAATTTAATTAAAGGTCAATGATGATCAGTTTAGTGAATATTTATCCTCAAGTTATTCTTAGAATGTAATTTTTAATAATGGAAGAATAATGCTACTGAGGAACAAATGGGTTGACTTGTAGGTCAAATGTTGAAACTTAAGACACATAAAAATATACTTGCAAATTGAAAACTTGAAACCTCTACACTTGATTCAACTATGACATTTTAGTAAACCAAAACATCTGTCTGCATCGTGTATTCTATATGCTTCTTGTTTTGCGTTTTGGGTTAACTAGTGTTGACTAGTCTTAGGTTGTTACCAGAGGCTCAGGGGATATGATATGTTATGGTATGTTGATCTAATTTGATCTCGATCTTTATAAGCCCAACCATGGTAATGTGATCATATGCTCTATGAAATGTTTGTATTTGTTCATCAGTCTTCATGTGTGAAGCTGAGATGTAAGTGTATGAGATACTTGAGCTAATCATTTTTGAGTCATCGATCAATTATCCTTGGATTATTTTCTAGTTGCCATGATGGGACTGAAATGTTGATTTATTGATGATGTCATATTGTAACATGTTTGACTCAACCATTTTGGAATTTTTGATCAGTATGATTTTGAGATATTCTTGGTTGCTTATTGAGAACCAATGGATATTGTGATTTATTTTGAGATATATTTTGGTTATTGAGAACCAATGATTATTATGATTATCAGTGATGCCTTTAGTTGTCCATAGAGAACTGTTGTGGTCATGATTTTCTATGGATGCTTTTTGGATGCTCATGGAGATTTGATGATTCTTATCTTGGTGATTTGATGATTTTTATTATGGATTTTTAATGCTTTTATCATGGATTTTTGATGATACTTTTTATGGATTATCTTTTGAATTTTCTTTACAATTGCTTGTACAGGACTGTGGTGATTTTATTATTCTATGAGCTTAGGGTAGGTAATCTACTTGTAGTGTCGGGAAGTGGCTTGCAATGGGGGCCAGGGCCCTAAGTGGCTGCCAAAGTAACTCATTGTAAGTTTTATTAATAAGTGATAACATTTACACACTAAATGGGGATTAAATGAACCCAAAAAGATAATTGTTTTGGTTCTCGTTCATGCCTTGAGCGCTTGTACAGTCTAGGATGGGAGTAGTGAGAACGCAAGGTTGCGACCTTGCATGAGATTAGTATGGACCCGTGGAGTTTAGCTAACTGCCAGGGTAACTTGTACGTGATAATTGCGATGACACTTTCCCGCTTGCATAGTAGGTTTCTTACATGTCTTTATTGTGCCTTTGGGAAGTAGATGTAGGTTTTGTGTGATGGAACCCTTGAGTTAGGGTACTTTTAGGATTCTTGGACTTAGAGAGTATTTTGGTTGTGATTTTGATATCCTGTTTGGTACTTGAGATTATCTCCTCAGCACGGTTGGAGTGGACCACTTAGGTTCCACGCAGTTGAGTGGTAGTGTATTTTCTACTCTTATCATTTGAGATCCGCTTGAGACACCATGACTGGAGTATTCTTGGTTTGTATTTATCTTCATTATGTTCTTAGAGCGTTATGATAGATGATATACTTTATGATAGATGTATTTACTGGTATGTTTCTTATATTGATGATTTGCATATGTTAGATGATGTTATCTTATGCTTTTACTTTGCATGTTAGTAGGATGTTTTAGGAGTGACATTCCTACTATGTTTATAGCCGATGATCTCTTCGGTGCTTTGGAATGTTACGCATAGAAAGATGGCTAGGATCCACGATGGCGTAATGATGCTATTTACGGTTGGGAGGAACTGTGCACTTAGTTTATTTTGTTTGATCTTTATGATGGATGTATATGTCTTCTATGATGATGTACAAGTTATATGTGGTATTTACTTTCATGTTATAAAAAAAATAAAAATTGTTTGGCAAACATAGTGAAATTCTAGGTTAATTCTTTGGATCCATTGGCGGGGCATTACATTTGGTATCAGAGCTCGAGTTTCAACATTGGGAGCTTCAGGTATATTGGAATGTCACTAGTTGTTAACTAGTTAAACAAGATGAAAACTTTGAACTATCATATGTATCTCTTTCAAACTAAAAACTTGAAAACTAGGTGAACTGAAACAGAACTTAAAACTGTTACTTGCATATTTTTCATATATAACACTTAGCTTTCAAAATTGAAAATTCTACTAAAAACTTAAATGAAGGCAAAACTGAAAATTAAAAACTTATTCTAGTTGCAAAACATGTATCTTTTATCTAAGTTTCAAGGTAGTATACCTTTGTTTATCTTTGCAATCATTAAGTTGCTCTTGTTTAGAATGTATTAAGGGATATATTTCAGTAGTTGTTAAAAGAATGATGTTAGATCGATATGATTTTCGATTTACTATTAAAACAAAATCATATTGCTCTATTAAAACAAAATCATATTGCTCTATTAAAACAAAATCATATTGCTCTAAGTGTGTTGTAAAATTTTCAGTGGAATCATATTCCCCTGTAGGAAAGAAAAGGGTTCAATGAGACCCGCATAGTGAGTATCTTAGCTTTTCATTCTTGTAGGCTTCTGGGAGTAAGCCTAATCCCAAGGGGGGTGGATGTAGTGCCCACCTTTGGTTCACATTTTGTTATCATTGCTGAAGTCTTTTAGAGCTAGTCTCATGTTGATGGTTAGTAACATTATTATGAGATTATCAAATATTGTGCTATGGATTCAGTTGATATGTGATGAGATTACTTAGACTCTACATTTCATGTATGTATGATGATTATTTTCAGTGTTTTCTGTTATTAATAATGATTAGTAAGATGATTTATTATCAAATGTGTTTTTTTATGGATACTTACCCCATACTTGCATGTGTATGGTGTGCGTGTTTGCTCTGTGTGTTTTCTTTTGTATGGTGTATCTGATATGGTTAAGGAAGGGATTCGTAGTCACCCTGTTAGTCGAGATCTACATGATGCACTACTTCCTGTCATTGCCTATTTAGTTACTATATATTGTGCTTGTACATGCTTGGTTTTTATGCAGGTTGCAGGTACCGGGTATCGACTTCCCTGAATTTTCAAGATGAGCGTACCCTATCACATTATCTCAATGATAAGAGAGGGGAGATAAGTTCTCAAGTCCAAATCCCAACCCTTTAAGCCATTTGTTCTAATTGAAAATTAGGACAAGTATTTGAGTTGAGTACCCTCTGAATATGTCGGATGACATAATTCGTGATATTAACCTTTTGTTTGATTTTGTATGTATTTTGGCTATGATGGGTTTTCATATTTTATCTTGGAGGTATATGGTGAATTTTTCATTAATTAATTCTTAATAAATAGATTTAATTAATAAATTATTTATTTGAGAAACTTAATAAAATATAATGATCTTTGATATTTTGATTGTAATTAATTAAATGTGAATTATTGGAGAAAATGAATTAAATAAAAGAAAACTAGAAATTAAAATTAATAATAATTATAAAATTAAATAATAATAAACTAATGAATAAAATAATAATAATAAAAGTTATAAAAATTAAAATGAAAGTTATAAAATTTAAATAGAAATTATTTAAAAAGTAAATTGGAGTTATAAGCTTGCATGGGAATTAACATGTGTCAACAACACGGGTGTTAGTGCATCAATTAAGCACAAGGTGTCAAAAACTCTATGACTCATCAAAAAGGTTGGAAAAGACCCATGCTTAGTTGGTGACACCTTTCAGTGGTTTCAAGAAGCATTCCAAAGGTTTCTTGAGAGCTCTTTATATTCAGGCATTCATAGGCATTGGAGAAGTTCATATGCTTATATATTTTCTACATGCTTCTATGCTTCTTCTAGCACTTCTAGTCATTTGGAGGTTTTCGATTGTCTTGGATCTTGGAGGAATTGCGAATGGTGGAGAAGGAAAGGATTTTCTATGAACTTCTGAGGCATGACGGATTAGCATCAGTGTCTAGGTGCACTCATGATATTCACATATTCTCTTTGCACTATTTCTCTTCCTGTCTTCATCGTGTTTGTTATATGTATCTGAATACTCTTTGTGATTGAATCTACAATTAATTTGGAATCTAGATATGTATGGTTGCAAACAAAACAATAGAAAAATTTTAGATCCAATTAAGGAAGAAATTAGATCTAAATGAGTTTGGGTTCGAATTAGAATCAAATTGAAATAGATTTTAAAATGGATTCAAGATTTATGGCGAAATCCATTAGTGAAATTATTGGATAAATTTAGAGAATAATTATTTTGAGAGAAAATTCTTAAATCATCACAAATTGTCCTGTCGCTGCCCCTTGAATAGACCCGAAGTCATTCATTCATAAATTTTTATCGTGATCGAATTTATTCGATCCCTCTGATCAAAATTTGCACAACTTGGCCCTCTCCAACATATTTTAATTTCAGCCTGATCAAATGGTTCATTAAGGACATATGACCACTGTACTGGGACTATTTTATTCAAAGACAGATATTTCTTCATTTCCCATAACCAAGAGTTCTTTATGCTTAAACTTCATTAAAAAAATAATATATCAAAGCATAGAATGAGTTAAAGATATTATTGCAATCTTTCCTTATTGAAATCTTATTAATATACATTAGTTTTATATGGTTTATTATCTAATCTAATTAAATCAAATTTAATTAAGATTAGTTAATAGTAGAAGAAGTGTAATTAATTATTGGTCAATCTAAGTAAATAGATTTTTTAATGAGAGAAAATTAAAAGAAAAGAGATATTAATATAGTTTATATAGAGGACTTTTAATATTATTTAATGTATATTAAATACTATTTAATATATATTAGATAATTAAGCGATGGTAAAGATATTTAATGATGATTCTTATGATGATTTTAATTAAGAGACTTCAATGATATTGGTTAAGATCTATTGACTAGGGCTCATGGTTACATTATAACATTGTTATAGCATTACTATGATTTGAGTTATTATGTTATTATAATAAATTATTGATATATCTTAATGACATTAAGAGTTAGTTAAATATTAACTAATGAAGTTTATGGAGGGATTCTCTAGATTAATTATTTATAGTTTGATGAGTTTATTATTTATTAATGTTTGTTGGGTCTAACAAACCATTAATAAATAATGGTTTAAATAGTTATCAACAAATTTGATTAGAGGTAATCTAGTGGAGATTATTTGATGATTGAAGTACTGTAAAAGATATTAATCAAATTGAATTGGTTAATAATTTAGAGGAGTATCAATTAACTAAATCAACATACATAGGAAAAACTTATTTGAGATAATAATACTTGGTATTGGAAATTTATTATAACTTGTTATTATTAAAATATAAATGGGAACATTATTGCAGAGTGACGAATGTGGTCATTATAGATTTATTATTAAGATTTTTAATATAGCTTGTCATTAAATATTAGCAAGTTATTATTATTGAACTATGAACATGAACATTTGTGTATGGCTGACTTTTAGTTATTAGTCAAGTAATATTCATTGGGTTGATGGTTTGGTTGTGAAATTATTAATTAAATCAATTAACTAGAGTTAATTAGATTTAATTAATAATTAAGTTATGTAATAGAGACTTAATTGATATGATTCTTTTAACAAGATTGTAAAAAAAATATTGATATCAAAGTTGATAAGTCTTATTCTAATAACTTGAATAATGACTTAGATATTTTAACGGTTATTAGTGAGAATTTAATAATGATTATAATTAATAGGCTTAAGTGTTAGAGATACTTAATTGAGTTTTAACCATTAAAATGTTAATGGATCATGGAATTGTGCACCTAAGTTAATTAGTGGATTAGATTGATCATTTTAATTAAGTTATAATCTTCTTATTCAAAAATTGATAATTGGTCCTCTTATAATATAACGAATAATGATCCTAGAAAAGTTATAGTAACATCAATTAGAATATTGATCATGGTTAAATAAAAAAGACAATTTAATTAAAGGTCAATGATGATCAGTTTAGTGAATATTTATCCTCAAGTTATTCTTAGAATGTAATTTTTAATAATGGAAGAATAATGCTACTGAGGAACAAATGGGTTGACTTGTAGGTCAAATGTTGAAACTTAAGACACATAAAAATATACTTGCAAATTGAAAACTTGAAACCTCTACACTTGATTCAACTATGACATTTTAGTAAACCAAAACATCTGTCTGCATCGTGTATTCTATATGCTTCTTGTTTTGCGTTTTGGGTTAACTAGTGTTGACTAGTCTTAGGTTGTTACCAGAGGCTCGGGGGATATGATATGTTATGGTATGTTGATCTAATTTGATCTCGATCTTTATAAGCCCAACCATGGTAATGTGATCGTATGCTCTATGAAATGTTTGTATTTGTTCATCAGTCTTCATGTGTGAAGCTGAGATGTAAGTGTATGAGATACCTGAGCTAATCATTTTTGAGTCATCGATCAGTTATCTTTGGATTATTTTCTAGTTGCCATGATGGGACTGAAATTTTGATTTATTGATGATGTCATGTTGTGACATGTTTGACTCAACCATTTTGGAGTTGTCGATCAGTATCATTTTGAGATATTCTTGGTTGCTTATTGAGAACCAATGGATATTGTGATTTATTTTGAGATATATTTTGGTTATTGAGAACCAATGATTATTATGATTATCAGTGATGCCTTCAGTTGCCAATAGAGAACTGTTGTGGTCATGATTTTGTATGGATGCTTTTCGGATGCTCATGGAGATTTGATGATTCTTATCTTGGTGATTTGATGATTCTTCTTATGGATTTTTGATTCTTTTATCATGGATATTTGATGATTCTTTTTATGGATTATCTTTTGGATTTTTTTATAGTCGCTTGTACAGGACTGTGGTGATTTTATGATTCCATGAGCTTAGGGTAGGTAATCTACTTGTAGTGTCGGGAAGTGGCTTGCAATGGGGGCCGGGGCCCTAAGTGGCTGCTAGGGTAACTCATTGTAAGTTTTGTTAATAAGTGATAACATTTACATAGTAAATGAAGATTAAATGAACTTAAGAAGATAATTGTTTTGGTTCTCGCCCATGCCTTGAGCACTTGTACAGTCTAGGATGGGAGTAGTGAGAACACAAGGTTGCAACCTCACATTTCATAGTATGCCTCGTCAGTATGAGAGGATACTAGTGGCTGCATGAGATCTATATGGACCTGTGGAGTTTAGCTAACTGCCAGGGTAACTTGTACGTGATAATTGCGATGACACTTTTTCGCTTGCATAGTAGGTTTCCTACATGTCTTTGTTGTGTCTCTGGGAAGTAGATGTCGGTTTTTTGTGATGGAACCCTTGAGTTAGTGTACTTTTAGGATTCTTGGACTTAGAGAGTACTTTGGTTGTGATTTTGATATCTTGTTTGGGACTTGAGATTATCTCCTCAGCACAGTGGGAGTTGACCACTTAGGTTCCACATGGTCGGGTGGTAGTGTATTTTCCACTCTTATCATTTGAGATCTGCTTGAAACACCATGGTTGGAGTATTCGTGGTTGGTATTTATCTTCATTATGTTCTTAGAGCATTATGATAGATGATATACCTTATGATAGATGTATTTACTGGTATGTTTCTTATATTGATGATTTGCATATGTTAGATGATGTTATCTTATGCTTTTACTTTGCATGTTAGTAGGATGTTTTAGGAGTGACATTCCTACTATGTTTAAAGCTGATGATCTCTTCGATGCTTTGGAATGTTATGCACAGAGGGATGGCTAGGATCCACGATGGTCTAATGATGCTATTTACGATTAGGAGGAACTATGCACTTAGTTTATTTTGTTTGATCTTTATGATGGATGTATATGTCTTCTATGATGATGTATCATGTGATTATCTCTACTTTGATGTATCACGGATTGGGATAGGATGATGTACCTTATTTCACATATGTATATTCTTTTAAGCCTTCATACCCTGTGACATGTACAGTGGATGATTAAGCATTTGGAAATGTAATATATGAACATTGGACTTATCATTATTATTCATGTGGATGTTGTACTAGATGGATTCATGTATGTTAGTTAGTTTAGATGTAACTCAACGTTAAGGGATTCTTAAAGAATGAAATCGGTTATGTATGTTATGTTTACTTTTAGATGGACATTGCTATTGCTTCGGTTATTATCTACAAGTTATATGTGGTATTTACTTTCATGTTAAAAAAAAAAAAAGAATTGTTTGGCAAACTTAGTGAAATTCTAGGTTTATTCTTTGAATCCATTGGCGGGGCATTACATGTAGTATGATATGTTCTATGTTATATACATGTGTCCTTTTAATTTTATTTACTAGCCAACATTCATGATTATTTCACCCTATGGTTTATTGCGATCAATGCCACTAAACAAGACAAAATAGAAATATGTAGTGAAAGAAAAATCACAACTATTTACAATTTGCTCACAATAGTTGAATACTTGGAACCAGTGAGTTTTACTAGTATTTCTCATGTCTTCTTCAAAACCTAAAGATTAAGACTATGCTTTTGGAATTCTTATTTTCAATTCTCCATTGTGCTCATCATGCTAGAATCTAGTTCATGTATAATCTTATGTGCTTCCAAAAAAAATTCTTCATAAGATTAATAAGAAAGCTTATCATGCCTTTTAGCTCCGATACTATTTCCAATACTTTATCTTTTAGCTATGAGATATCATTCATTTTTAACTAACTCCTTTATCTCCAAGGTATTTTGTAGAATATTTGTTGATGAGTCTGGTAATTTAATATGAATCAATCTCTCATTTTGAACTCCAATAATGTTGGTATCTAGCTCTATAGTAAATGTGTCAAAACTACATAAAGAGGCACTCTTCCTTGTTGTATTTACAATATTCCTTATTCCAAAAATATTCTTGTTTAATTTCTATGTCAAATATGTAAGCTTGTTTGACAAAGTCTCCTTTGATTGCTCTTCTAATTTGCATAAAACCTCTTTAGCTATTTTTTGTCAAAGATCTATTCTTGATACTTTTATGGTGTCTAGATATACTTTCCATCATCGTTGAATTAGTTTCTACTTGTCTAATGTGACATTTTCCATAAGACATTAAAACATATGCAGATTTTTGTTCAATATCTAAATTTTAAATCTCTTTGATCTCCTTTGATCAATATTAATAGTAAGATCTAAAACTTACTTCAATTATTCTATATCCTTCTTCATTAATGTTGAAGAATTTTCCTTCAATATGTTGAATTGAAGATTCTTACTAGGTGGGTTATTTCCCTCCTCCTCCTCCTCATCTTCTTCTTCTCTTTTCATTTTTTCTTTAATATTAATTTTTTTATTCCTTATCCATGATCTCTCTTTCCATCTTTATGCTTGACATTTTCATCATCATCATCTTTGACATTATCATTTTTCTTATCTACTCCAATAAGTGTTAGGATAGATTCATCATGACTTTTAGTTTGAGTGTTATCATTCTTCCCTAGTTCATTTTCTACTCCTAAGTTTTTAGACTGATTCACTTTATAAAAACTATCGATTATGTGCAAGATCATGCTGTGCCAAAAAGCGGCGATCTAAAAAATATGTAGTTTGGAAATGCCTCAAAGTATTTCAAAATTTATTGCACCTTTTTTCCCACCTATCCTGATACTAAACAAAAATAACCAAAAGCTTTATAAGGCCTACTATATCTTTTTATACCAACCCTATATGGTCAACTTTAAAAGTGTCCCCAAAATGTGTTTTTAGCCTGTTCTTATGTGTTTTTTTACTTCAAATATGTAGCTAATGACTTTTCTTTTCACAAAAAAATTGATGCAATAAAAAATGTTTCTTAAGAATATTATTAGCTTTGAATAAACATAAGGTTTGTCAAATTATGAGTTCAATAAGTAACTATTACTTATTTTGTAATAGAGCTACATATAAAGTGTTGATTCACAATTTGCTTGAAAAAAACTTTAACTTCCAAATGGTACATCATTTTTGAAATTCAAAATATGTATAACATTCTATGCTTCTTTTACTACAAGGAAAACAAAATAAAAAATAAATTTTACTGATTTTTGAATTAGTTAAGGTGGTTAGACACAAGAGTTTTTGTGTTCCAAAAATACCAAAACAAAAAAAACAAAAAATTATTTATTTAGAATAAAAATACAAAAAATAATGTGTTAGATCCAAGAATATGTCTACCTTTTCCAGCTCTAATATTATTTAAAAATATTATTATTTGATTTTGATTAAGGTGGTCATACCTACGTCTACTTGTTATTGTTGTCCTAAAAATTTTATACTGTTGCATTAAAATTCAAAATTTTGACCAATCAATTTTTTTTTTCCAGATAAGGCCTAGTACTTTGGAAACTAAATTTAATTTCCTAAAGATTATTTTTTCTCTAATTTTTTATATAAATTTTATAAAATGTATAAAATTGCATGTCATGTTGACATAACCCTGATTTGCTAATTTTTTATTACCACTTAAGAGCATAGTTTGGTTGACAATGATTGTGCACATACCCTATCCTTTTGTTCATCGGTATTTCCTTGAGTCAATATAAATACCTCATTTTTCAGGTTGCAGTGCTTCTATTAAATTGATATATGATGAACTTCTCTTTGTATTTTATCATAGCGTTCAATGCTTCTTCTGTTGATATCAATGTTTGACTTGTGAGATCAAGTAGTGGAAGAGGAACACTACTTACCAGTACATCTTTAAGAAATTCCTTTGGTAATTGAGTGAGCTCAGTTAACATTGCTTCCATCCAACTTTCCTTTATTACCCAAGTGAGCTCAATTAACACTCAACTTCTGTGAACTTCTCTTTGATGCCCGAGTGAACTTAGTAGACATTTCCTTTTAAACTTGGAAATTTACATGAATTATTAGAAGACACAAGAAATTTCCTTCATTTCCCAAGTGAGCTCCACATATACTAACTGGTAAAGATATGACATTTTGTGTAACATTAAAGACAATTTATAATTAACCAATTGCATTCAACAATCTCCCTCTTTGGCATTGATGGCAAGACAACATATCATAATACAATGGAATTTTAGAGAAAAATAAAGTAAGGAAAATATCCTTAGTTTTATTCTAATTCTCAACTATGGGAACTCCCTCTATCAGTGTGAACTCCCCATTCCTTCAGTTTCTCCCTTTATTAGCAACATCTTCTTCTGATAGAATACTTTACTTCTTTGATATCAGACCAAGTTCTTCTTCTTTGACATCTCTACAAATTCCTCCTCATCATAAAACTCTCCCTCTTTATAATTTTTTTGCAAATATGACAACAAACTCTCCCTCTTTGACATCTTATTCCAAATGCAATGTTCAATTAATATCAATGTACCTCATCTACAAATTCATATGCAATCAGTCCTTTTTAATATTGTATCAACTTAACTGATCTTGAACTTGTCCTTGTTGATGCATCATTCAACTTCATTTAGTGAGATTTAGATAGGGTAATAACCCCTAACTTACCTCTTAGATCTACAAAAATAAATCCTTAGGCAATGGCTTAGTGAATATGTCTACAATTTGTTCTTTAGTATTCACATATTCAAATCTTACCTCTTTATCTTGCACCAATTCTCTTATAAAATGATATTTTATAGCAATTTTCTTTGTCTTCGTATGCCTCACAAGATTTTTTGATATATTAATTACACTAGTGTTATCACATAAGATAACTACTAGATCCTTGATCTCTACATTTATACCTACCAATAGTTTCTTGAACCAGACAATATTGGAGCAATTCACTAATGTTGCAACATACTCTGCTTCTGCTATAGACTGAGAAATACAATTCTACTTCTTACTTTTCACAGACACTAGTCTTTTACCATGAAAGAACGCTCCACCAGTAGTGTATTTCTTGTCATCAACACTTCTTGCCTAATAAGCATCTATAAAGGCTTCCAAATCTAAAGTGCCTCCTTTCTTTTACCATAATCCATATTCTTTAGTACCCTTTAGAAGCCTCATGATTCTCTTGATTTCCATCATATGATTTTCTTTAGGATTTGTTGAGAATCTTGCCACCGTACCAACTGCTAATATAATATCAAGCCTTGTATGCACTACATAGTGTAGTTTAGCAATCATTGATCTATATGTGGTCTAATCTACTTCCTTAAAATCATCATTCTTGGAAAGCTGATGTCTAGTAGACATAGGTGTTCCAACTGGTCTTGAATCCTCCATTCCAAATTTCTTTAGTATCTCCTTGATATATTTGCATTGAGTAATGTAGATACAATCTTTCTTCTATTGAATCTAAAATCCAACAAAGAATTTTATCTCTCCAAACATGGGCATCTCAAATTCCTTACTCATTTCTTTTGAATTTTATTTTTCACAAGTCACCATTTCCAGTGAACAATGTGTCATACACAAAGATTTTTGCCAACACAATCTTCTTGTTTGGTCCTACTTTGATATATAGGTTATTGTTATCATTTGTCCTTTGAAAACTAATCTTTATCAAGTATTTATGAAGTCTTTCATACCAAGCTCTAGGAGCTTTCTTGAGGCCATACTACAGTTTGTGTGGTTTACAACTTATATCATTTTTGCTAGGATCTACAAAACCTTCAAGTTGTTCTATGTAAAATGAGGTCCTTCAGACTATCACTCGGGTTGTACTAGATGCAACTTAGGTTCTTCTAGATATTTTGGGGACTTGGGAGTTGAAGTCTCCTGACTTTTAATTGGATTTGGAAATATATTAGGTTTAAAGTAAACAATTTTTCTCTAATCTATAGGTTTTTTGATGCTCTCTGCTTCACTCTTTGCTGTAAACTTATCAATCCTTACATGTGAAATTTCTATGATCTTATGAGTAGATAAATTCAAAAACTTATATGCCTTACTTCTATTGTAGTATCCTAGGAATGTGCCTTCAACACCTTTGACATCAAATTTACCTCTCCTAGTCTCTTTTAGAATATAACATTTTCTACCAAATACTTTCAATTAACTTACATTAGGTTTGTAGCCACACCATAGTTCATAAGGAGTTTGAATTGAGCCCTTCTTTAGCTATACTTTGTTCAAGGTATGCACTATAGTAATGATTTCTTCCTTCTAGTATTTGATTGCAACATTATTTTCTATCATCAAAGTTCTTGTATAATCCATGATGGATCTATTCTTTCTCTCAGCTATACCATTTTGGTGTGGTGTACTAGGGGTTGATACTTGTCTTTTGATTTCTCTTTTAGTGCAAAATTCATTGAATTCATTAGAGATGAATTAACCATCTCTATTTGATCTCAAACACTTTAGCTTCTTTCTTGTTTCCTTCTATACTCTTGCCAAATACCATTCAAACTATTGAAAAACTTTAGACTTGTCTTTTAGATACATTATAGTCATCCTTGTAGAATAATCATTAACAAAAAGAATAAAGTACATATCTCCACTATAATTTTCAGTTCCAATAGGTTTTCATAACTCATTATGAACCAGCTCCAAGGCTTCTTCAAAATGATAGTTCTTTCTTTTAAAACATGTCTTGCCCATCTTACAAATTTGATAATTTTTGCATAGGCCCATATTAGGTTTCCTTAAACTAGGAATGCCTCTCACTGTTTTGTTTTTTCTTATCTTCATAATGTTGTCAAAGTTCACATGACATAACCTTTTACATCATAACCATATTTCTTCTACTTGACCAATGAAACATGAGCTTTCACTAAGATCTAGGTAGAATAAGTTAGCTTTTGTTTAGTTGCAAAACCCAATTAGATTTTCCTTTACATCTAGTAGCTTGGCCTTCCCATTCATGAATTCTACCTTGAATCCAATGTTATTGAATTGTGCAACACTTAGTAGATTATTCTTTAGTCCTTCAATCCAATAAACATTATCACATCTAAGTTCATTGCTTAGTGAGATACAACCTTTTTCTTTTATGCAACATAGTTCATTGTTTCCAAATCTGACACTTCCACCATCATAATGAACTCCAAACATTCAAACTTTATCTTATCACTAGTCATATGATGTGAGCATCCACTATAAATAATCCATGCATCATTTTTTCTAAGATGAGAGATAAGTTCCATTTTATCTGCTTCATCATCAGATTCATCTTTTATAGCAATATAGAACATCTCATCATCATTACTACTATCTAAATCTTTAGCTATAAGACAAGACTTCTTACATTTGTCCTTTTAGTCCTTGAAGCTCTTGAAATCCTTCTTTCCTTTTAACTTTCTATGCTTCTTTTCATCTTTGTCTTCCCTTTTTGGACACCTTGTAGCAATGTGACCAACCTCTTCACAAGAAAAATAGATTCAAGAAATTTTAGGTCTTTATACTTTCCTTTGCCTTTGGGATACCTTCTTGCAAGAAATGCTTCAATGGCTTCAAGGTCACTATCTAAACTATCTTTCTCTTTGGTTTTAGCTTTCTTCTTGAATGTTAACTTGGCATCAAATGCAGAATCAAGATTGCTAGAACTAGGAGTATAATTATCATAGTATTCTACCTCAAATGTAGTCAATCGTCCAACCAGAGCATCCAAATTTATCTTTTTATTTGGATCACATCTCATCACTTGAATAATAGAAACTCTAATTACATAGATAGGAATAAGGGTTCTGAGTACCTTTCTTACTACTATCACATCTTCAATTGTTCCTCCATAGGCTTTGATTGCACTTACACTAGCTTTGATTCTCTCAACATATTTTTCAATCTTCTCATCCTCTCTCATCTTCATCTAATCAAACTGACCTCTCAAGATTTATGTTTTGGCTCTTTTCACATTATTTTCACCACCATAGATATCCTTTAGTTTGGTCCCCATCTAATGAGTAGAACATCCCTTGACCTCATCAAATTCAACATATTTACGAGTTGATGCAATGTCAATCATCATAATGTTATGATTTTTCTTTTCAACAATCTCCTTTACACTCAATGTTCCAGTAGGAGACTTATAAGAATTTTTCAAATATTTCAAACTTGAATCACTAATGGCCTTATAGGAGTCTTCCAACTTCATAAGTTCTTTCCATGCCTTGAAGTTATCTCTATTTAGCTTGGGAATCTCTCTTCTATAAGACATCCTGATCTTTAGCTTAGGTCCTTGAAACCTTTTTTGCAATCATCAAATTCTCTAATACTAATTGTTGGAAATATAAGAGGAGTAACTTAGAGGGGAGGGGTGGATTGGTTACCATTAAAATAAATCCCAGATCCCTTAGATGTTAGCGTAGAACACAAACTTCACTAAAAAATGTTGTTGCTCGACAAACACACAAGCAATCGGTTAATACTGATAATATGATGTAACTTGCAAACCATTGAAATAAAAAATGTAACAAGGAAATTTATTAACATGAAAATATTAATATATAATCTATGATTAAAATTAATTAACTTAGTTATACACATATGAAAGAAATAGCATGAACATAAGAGACACCAAGATTTAACGTGGAAACCCAATTTGGGAAAGACCACCAATTGCAACTAGTTATTAATTTTCACACTTCTAAAGTGAGACCTATTAGGAGCTAACCCTATCAATGGTTAAAAAAACACACTATTAGGTGTTACCTTATTAGATGATTTAATCACCCTATTAGGAGTGGCCTTGTTAGAGATCTTTAGACACTTCAATCTAGAAATTCTACCTTGTTAGAGGATTTACAAATAGTTGTTAAGACAACTCTACTAAGAGATTTAGATCATTGCTATAATGGTGAGAGAGTGATAGTGATATGACCTAATTTCTAATGTAGTTAAATTGCTAATTCCAAATCTCAATTTTTTCTTGAATACTTGATCATTCCTGATCAAATGTTTCTTTACAGCTCCTCGCGGATATTCTACTTATCCTTCTAATTCAGTTCCTCTAAAAATCTTCTATTCTTCTGTACACTTTCTAACATTTAATCCTCAACTGGACCTTATATTTATACCTTATGCATTGTCAACTCAGCTTGAATACAACTTAGAATAATTAATATTAACCTCCTTAGTCAGCTAGAACCAACAAGAAAATCCTTCATTAGCTGAACCTGCTCAGTAGACACTAACTCATAAATGATTTTCCTATGTTAAGCAAGTGAACTTGGTTAACACTACTTGTTTACAATGTTCCTTTGGTGATTGAGTGATCTCGATTAACAATGGTTCCATTTAACTATCCGTTGTTACCTGAGTGAGCTCGGTTAACATTCAACTTCCACAAACTTCCCTTTGATGACCAAGTGAACTTGATAGACACTGCCTTCTAAACGTGGCAAACATTGGAAGACTGAATAGACATAGGAAACTTTCTTCATTACTCAAGTGAGCTCAACATACACTAACTAGTAAAGATATGACATTATGTGTAATATCAAAGACAATACAGAATTAACCAATTGTATTGAACACATTATTAAATGTAGTTCTTTTAGTAATTTTCACACTAATACTTCTACTCTATATTGTATGGAGAATGATCATACTAATAAAGTTGTATACAGTTTCTACTACACTTTATCTTTCATGTCTCCAGGATACTTTCTAGATTCTCTAAACTTCTTAGCCAATGAATTTTCTACCATTTTCTTCTCAATGTTAATTAAAATTGCAAATGCATTTTGATTCATCTTCCCAGCTAAACCTATATAAAAGATATAATTTTCTAAATCCTTGGGGTCTAAAGGAATTTTATACATTCTCCTACTAGAATTTCTTCCTCATTAATGTACTTCTTTCTCCAAATCATCTAATTATTTCTTTGATGCTAGTGGAGTCTTAAATTAAATTTGAATAATCATTTTCTCTATATCATTTGGTTGAGTCTTTCTTCTCTCAAATACTTTTCCCTTATTTGTCTTTAAAAATATTTCATCACTTGCCCCTCTGAGTGTTTTCAAATAAATTTCCTTACCACTTTCTTCTTACTCATGTTCCACAATAGTAGCAATAACCTCTCTTTTAGGTTGAGTGTCTTTCTCCTTTGTGTTTCTTACCATAGTTGATATCTAAAGTGATGGAATTTTGTGTGTGACCTTCTACACTGATATACTACTGGCTGCATCATGTTCTATATCTGATGTCTTCTTCATCTTCTTTTATTTTTTCATAATTGGGGCTTCTAAAGGTTCTCTTTTGAAAATTACTTCATAAGTCCCAAAAAAATCAACTAATGTAATCTTTGGAAAAATCAATATATAGTTAGTATAGATGATCAATTCTTCTTCTATGATCTCATAGTCTAGATATGGAACACAAGAATTTCTTGGTTCAACTAGTTGAAACCTACAACTATTATTACTAACAATAAAACATAAAGTATCTTTGTACTATAGATCCTTGAATCTGATAGAATTCCTATATTGTCAATTGAAATTATTTGAATTAAATCTACATGATTCTCCTAAACTTTCCTCCTAATTGCTCGATATAGTTGTTAATTTGGTAATCAATTGGTCTATTTTCATTCCATTCCACCTCTCCTCTATCAGGTAAAAATTTATTAACATAGGAATAAATACGTACAAGTAAATAGCCATATTTGAGATCCTCTTGTTGGTCCTTCCTCAAACATTTTGTATTCACACTTATTTATTAACAATCAAATCTGATAAATCATATGCTTTACTCTCATTACAAATTTTATGTGCTATCTAGATAGCTATTCCTAGCACATTGTTGGGGTAGTTTGACTGATATATCTTGCATCCTACTATCATCACAGTAAATATTGTGCCTTCATTTTTCAATTTATATACCTTCATATCTCTCTTATTTGGTGGTCTCTATTATTTTCCTCAACTCATTCATGTTGCTAACTCTTAGTGGATATTATTTTCCTTGCACTGATAGGCCTGTGACCTTGTTAAAAATTCCCTTTGTAATCTTTACTTGTATCACTACATATCTAATCTATTCATCAACAAAGATATTAGGAATTTGCACCATATATTCCATTTTCTTGCAATCATCTTTGAGTTCTCTATATACACATAGTTCTTTTATATACATCTCTATAATACTTGCATTACCCATTACTACAATTTTTATGTATAAAATTAATGATGCGCACAATTAATATCTCTTTTGGTGGTAGAGATGATAGATCTTTTACATCATCTTTTGACTGTTGGCTCCAAATTTAATATAATTTTAACTAAAATGAAGATGAAACAAAATGCATCGAAGGGTATCTAATTCCCATGATCAATACATGTTGGATAGAACCTGGACTAACTACTACACTTCAAGTTCCACATAACCAAAGCAAGTAAACCTTTAGATACATCAATATAACTAGTGCTAAAACATAAATTTAAATATAAAAAAGAAGATATGACCCTGAAATCTTCGATACTTATGCACTGAAATATATGTGAAGTAGCCAATCTAACAAAATAGAATCCCATAAGCCAAGTGAGGGTTCTTGTTTCAGCTCTACAAAATAAAAGGGAAATAAATTTTAATTAAATATTTTCCACAAGAACCATAAATAAAACAAAAGGAAATTTCAAGATCTTGTAGCTAAGATCAATGTGTTATCCTCTATGGGTAATGGAGTCATGCGAACCAAAAAATTGCATATCATAATTTGAGATAATAATCAATTCTAAGATATGCTACCTCACAACATTCTTTACAAATATTCATGTTTCAATTTTCTTATAAAACTCTCTATAAAAGCAATATAAATCTATGTCATCTATTAAGAATTTTAATTGATTCCTTGAATCAAAGCACAAAGGAGAAAACATATATCTCATAACAAGATACCAAATGAAGAAACCCTAGATTTATTCAACTAAAATTTGATTAAATGTTATAGTAGAGAGATCTAAAGCTAAACCTATTATTCAACAAAACTCATGTTTTTTCTTATCATTAAAAATAAATACACCACAAGAAAAACAAACCCAACAAAGAAATTTAACTTAGATCTATTAAACACTTTCTATGTAAACTATACAAATTGTCTCATATAGAAGAAAATGTTATAGAAGGGTGGAAATACAAACTAGAAAAAAATTCCAAAACTTGCACTAGTAAATTTGGACTCAATTATTGATGAATTTTGGTCAAAATTTTGACCAAGCAGTTCGTTGCTATTTTTCTCGTTGAACTTTAGACCAACTTATAGGTTGGTCCAAATTTTGATGAATACATTTGTCAAAATTTATTGCCATTTAAGGTGGAGATTTTGACCAAGTAATGGTCAAAAAATTTAAAGGAATGGTCAAAATTTTGACCAATTCTTGGTAGAAAACTTTCAAAGTTAGGTTAAACTTTCCACCAATGTTTGGTCGATTTTTTTTTTGAATTGGTCAAAATTTACACCAATTCTCGATCAAAAACTATGAAAATTTGTTCGAAATGTCCACCAATTCTTGGTAGAAAACTATGAGAATTTGGTCAAAATTTCCACCAATTCTTGGTCGAAAACTTTCAAGAATTGGTAAAAATTTCAACCAATTGTTGGTGGAAAACTACGAGGAGATGGTAAAAATTTCCACGAAACTAAGTTGCTTAAAAAATAAAATACAGTGGGTGAATCCCCCAACGAATTCTTACTTATGGACTCTTGCTTAGATCATCTTCTTGGACCAATGCAATTTTGGAAGAGGCTTGGCAATAGTTGCCATTCTATAGTGTGTATGTTCAATAAGTTTGAAGTTGATCTAATGGTGAGCCCTTGTTTAGCATTAGGTCTTTGGATTCATCTTCAGGGTGGAAAACATAGTTCTTGGAGTAGCATTCTCAATAAATTAGATTCTAATGTCCATACACATAGATGACTTATAATATTCATACTTTTGTTGGACATTCTTCATGTTTGTTAATAGATTGGGACCTTCTAGAGCACGCATTTGGACATCAGGAAATGAGAGATGAGCCAAAGGTTATATCGTTTTCTCTTTTAAATCAAGAGTAGCATAAATCCTATACTTTCAAACTCTGTGTCCTTATGTGTGGAAACAAAAAAAAGTGAAAACAATAATTGAATGAAACTTTCTTGTGCTATTGTTGTTGTTGATAGTTTGGTGGTGTGTATGTCCACCTATTCTTGAAAGATCCAAAGTTTCTATTGAGAAATCCTAAAAGATTCTTGGAAGGGCTATTAGATCAATACATCTCTATAGTTGCTCCAACTTATTATGAAAACAAAATGCAACCTACTAATCCAAAACTTCCTTTGTTTCTATCGACAACTCTTGTATCATTGTTAAGAGTTCACCCTACTCTATCAGATCATGTTAGATTTCTTGGGTATGTTCTGAAGCTAGTTACAACCATGGAATATGAAGGAAGAAGACAAAAAATGTCATCAGATGATGCATGAAATGCAAATCAATCTCAATCTATTGAGTTTTGGGAACCTAAAGAGGGAAAAGGAACCTTAACCATGCAAATACTATAGGAGTAGGTTCATCTTAGTTGCTTACAATTACTGCAACTTGCTGCAAGCACCACTTCTGCTGAAGCTATGGTGATTACAAGCATAGGTACTCCTAAGGTAAGATGTAGAATGGCTATTAAGTCTTTTAATTTTTGAAAATACTAGAACTTATTGCACCATATACTATTATCTCAACAAGCATTTTTTTCCCACACGTGAACTGCACAAAATTATGTTCTTACTTACATGAATTGCTTTATCATTAAATTATGCTAGAGAAAATAAAAAATTTAATTCTTGTATATTCTTTCTTATATAATGAATCCAACGGGAAATCTGGCTAAGATATAATTCTAAAACTTCAAATATTGATTTAACAGTAAAACCTAAATGCAAACTATTCAAGTAAAATAGTGGAAATAGAATTCAACTTGCAATAAGATGAAAATTTAAGGGGCACACTTTCCTTATAGATTTTGATGAGTGAAAACACACTATAACATTTTTGTCCATTAAGAAAACCCTTCACGATGCTATTAGCTTTTCTTATCAATCTACAATGCTATATGCCATTTGATTGGTATAGCTGGGAGGACAATTGTCCTAATACCACAAGCTTTTTATACATGAAGATTAGAATAGTTAAATATTTTCAAGTTTAACAGTAATGGCATAATGCCATATAGGATCTTGTGATTGCTTTTGACAACACGTTGGTTCTCTCAAAAAATAATTAATTCATTATGTTCTATTTCTTTAAAATATCAATAAAAGTGTGCCTATCTAGTGACGTTGTAATGTTCCACTTTACTCTTGCTTACATATTCTTTCTTTATATTACTATTTCTATTTAGGATCAAAGCTTTCTCTATGAGAATATGGTTTTGATATAGTTAATGATTCATTTGAAGCAAACCTATTTTTTGGATAATGAATTTAATTGGAAGACATTTGTGACATTAAAAGATCTATGTCTTATATAGAAGTATCTTAAGGGTTTTAAAGGTTTGGAAGTTATGATATCATGAGTTATATAATGAGTTATGTAATGAGTGATGATGTAATGAGTTATGATATCATGAGTTATATAATTATGCATTAGCAAAGCTTGATCTCAAAAGGTCAAATTATATAGAAGAATGTGATAAAATATATTGAAGGTGTGTAGATTATGATTGAGGAGATCAAATTTCCACAATCCATTGCATAATTTATTTTTTTGGGGATTTGACTATGTAGAGATTTTTACCATCAACATTTCAAATCATACAGCATGATCCATCATCAGGATAAAATGAGAGCAAGAGATGCAAAACAAAATTGTATCTCTTGCTCTCTTTTCATCCCGATGATGGATCATGCAGTGTGATTTGAAATGTTGATGGTAAAAATCTCTACACAATCAAATCTAGAAACAAATATATTAGATTACATGATTGTTTTTAAATGGCATTAGCAAGCTACTACCGAATGATTCTAGTTGTAAGAACAATCTTTTTAATACTTATATTGGGATTTGGTCACAAAGGCATTTGTGTCAACTTATCATAAAATGACAAGACTAAAATATGGCAATGTTGATCACTATGATTAAAGTTTCACTAAGAGATAAATGGAGTATTTTTATTTTGGGTTCTTCATTATTAGCTTTGGAGGTGTCTAAACCTATTCTTGAACTTTAAACTCACAAAATTTGGATAAGCTATAAAGTGAGTTTGTAAACCTATACACCCTATCAAGATGTAAACAAATCTATAATTTAAACAACCTCACCTCCATATTTGATACATGTATTTTAGAACTTATGGTCTTGTTTAGTATACCATATGTTTAAAAATGATGGAGATATGGGACCTAGAAACTAATTAGTGATCGCTTTATAAACACATTGTCAATGACCGTCTTTCTTTATTGTAATGGGACTAAGTTAAGAGATTTGTAAAGTTTCTTACCAGATTTTAAATTTGATGACAGACTAATGCACAACTTTTATGAACACTATTGACAATTGACTGATTTGCTCCTGAATCTGTAGAAGTTAGTGCAGAAATAAAAGAGATAAAATAATATTCTTGAACTTAGAATGTCCTTTGATCCTTTGATATGCTTGTATTAATATATTAGGATTCCTTGTTTACTCAAGTAGATCAGGTATATATATTGAGTGAAATGGTGTGGGGATGAATGGTCATGTCTCTAAATGGAGACATGGATATTCATCCTTACACCTATTTGGAAGTAACTAATTATTCACAATTTTTTACAAACTTGACATAAGTAACACAATGTAATACCAATCATTAAGATCTACAACCTGATATAATATGTAGATCCAAAGAGATTTAAATACCAAAGGAATTAGAATATGTTTTGATCATGCCTTAAATGATTTCAGAAAATATATATCATTGGTTTCTACTGTGCATTGGTTACATACATAAAGTACACACACAGACACAGACACAGGCACAGACACACATAGACACACACACACACACACACACACACACACACACACACACACACACACACACACACACACACACACACACACACACACACACACACACACACATGTTGATCACAATAATGTCAAACTGAAGCTACATGCTTTAACAAGATTTAATTAATTAATGGTCAAGGTTTTAAGAGAGATCAAGTTATCTCATAGAGGAGAAGAGAATGGACTCGCTCTTAACATTTGAGCACAAACTTCAAAGCCTCTAATTTACCATGAGATGATACATAGGCAAGGCCATCAAAAATTAACTCTCAAGGCTTAGATTTGGGTCTAGGGATGACATTAATGATGGGAGGTAACACTTTCTAGTGTATTCATATGTGTGGTTTTGTTGTGTTGAGACCATTGAGATGAATGGAAAAGTTATGAAGCCAACTCTTCTAAGCAAGATGTAAATTATTTGGTCGGTTAAGTTGATAATCAATATCAAATGTATAAAAAAATTATGGTCATTAATTGGTGGATTTTACACAACACTTCTAAAAAGGTGTCTCCTTGATAAGAAAACACAAGGCTATGATAAAAAAAGTTGAAAATAGAGTGAAGAGTTTCAGCAACATAAACTTTACAAACAAGTTTTAATGTTCAATTATTAAAAATGATAGGATAATGGAAATGAAAATCACGTGCAATCAACAAACCACATCAAAAAATTACTCAATTCTAGTAAGTTTTGAATTTACATAAAGATAACATTTCAAGACAAACTCTAGTGGTAAATAGAGGCCTGGATAAATATCAAATCTTACAAAGAAAAATTGCATATGTATTAATCTTCATCAAAATATTGGTGTTTCCTACCCATTTTAAAGGTGTTTCCTTCTAATTTTTCACATCAAGAGACAACAAGGAGACATTTCCAAGGCATCCGCATATCCCTAAAATGGATACACCTATAAAAGACAAATCGTACACCCCCTAAAATGTCCATTCAAAACTATAATAGAGTTCCATAACTAAGAATCAAAAGTACCCAAAAGTTTTATGTTATCTAATTAGAAGGAATGCAACCAAGGTACTAACATCCTTTAGGCCAACAACAAAATAGTACTAAGGCATGGATCTTCACATTTTCCTTAACAAGCCAAGGTTAGTAATAATAAGATTCAATTTAATAGCTCATCAATTTATATCAATTACAAGAATGGTGTAAAAAATTAAACCTTTATCTCCTTGATATTAGTCCCTTGGATAGTACTAAGGGTAGGTTGTTGTGAAGGACTAGAGATAGCCTTCTATGCAAGGTCAGGTGTCAGGTCCATGGCAATGGAAACATTATTTTGTATATTAGTGGACTATATAGATAAGTACTCTTGTATTTCATTGTGGCTATGCCATGTTTATAATATTAATCCATGTGATATCCATATACCAACATTTAGAATTTCTTATACCCTTCTTGACAACAAACTTACTTGATGAGTGAAATCATCTATATGGGGAAAACTAGATCAAATGTAAATTCATAACTTGTGTATGTTGAAAACTAGCAATCAATGAGATGCTACAAATGTGCTCTGTCAAACCAACTCGTGCTAGAAAATGAAATATGAAAATAATGAAGAAGAAAATAGATGGAAAGTAGTCAATATCATATTTATGTATTTCTATTATATAAAACAAATCCTAAATTTACAATTGAGAAAAGCTATTAGCAGAAGTCCTTTCTCTAAAATAAATTTCTCTAATACCACAACTTTTGGCATGTCTCATCAAATTGAGATGGGCCTTCAATCTGTAAGAAAAGAGTAACAAAAATCTTGAGAAATCAAATTGGTTAAAAAATATGTCTTTTAGTATGATCCACCAATTCCAAGTTATTAGAGTCCAGTTCACCTAAAATTGAGAACAAAACTATGTCTCCCTACTTAATCTACTCTAAAAAATTTAAGACAACATCCACATTAGCCTTAACACACGTATACATTTTGTCCTTTCAATCTCTCATATAGGGATATAGTGCAGAGTGCAAAGTGCAGAGTGTAGACACCACAAACTATTTATTTATGCTCCATGACATCCCCAAGCATTGCTAGAAGTCTAAATAGCAAAAAAAAACAAAGCATGAATTCAACATCACTTTGGTTAGCATAGATTTAAAGGATCAATTTCAAATTTTAAAGACCAGATTAAATGTTGAAGATAATTTAACCCTTTTTGCTTAGTTAATTACATTTTCTTACCCAGAGAGGATCCAATTATGATAGATTTGTGTCTTTTAGAGGGTCTATCTAGAAGAACCTGGATATTGATGGTGCATTAAAATGGAAGATGGAGCAAAAACTAGATTATGGATATACTTAGTTAACTTAATCTTTGAAAAAAAAAAAGTTGATCCCTAACAACCTTAATGGCTGCAAAAAGTGAATCCTACGCTATAAAAGATATAGATGAATCCTTTTGAAGAGAATAATTATTTTTGTACTTTACTTTGAGGTGAGTTTCAAAATGAGCATATGGTTTTATCTCATCTATTCTCTATCCCTAAAGATCTATTGTCTTTCATTTTTTTTTATCAAAATCACCCAAATTTGATAAACAAATTTGATGTGCGGAAAGAAAGAGTAGAGTAATCAGAAACACCATTGAATGACTCAGCTTTATGTAGTGTAATAGAATGTTTGTAGTAAAAAAAAGATGTCTGAATTAATTAGTATGGAAAATAAAATAGGAAGTACCATGTAATCACCCTGGAAATTCATTTCAGACAAAAACTAAATAGAGATTTGACAAGAGGGATCATATTGCAACTAAAATAATGTACTGCTATAAATATTGTAGATCATGTGACAAAAGATATTTGGATGGCCTTTGCTTTTGCATATCTACAATGATCATTTGAAAAATCAAATATGAAAAATTCAAAATTGGAATAGGAAATGCAATTCTTATAACACCTCATTAGTTGGAACATCAAATGCTCATTTTGGGGACAAAATGGGAATATGAATTCCTATTCCCAATTTCAATTTGGCCCAAGTTTTGGAGAAAAAAAAATAACTGACTAAAGAAGTTATAGTTTGACCTTGCTCCTTATGACTCTTAAAATTAGTTCTCTTCTATGTATCCTAATCATTTTTAACCTCTCGTTATGCTTGGGGTTGTAACAAGGTGTCTGCCCTTGCAAAACAAAGTCATTACATTACTTTAGTGGATAATAATACAAATAATATATTTAACATTAACTGACAATATCAATATAATATGTTTTCCTTGAAGATCACTTTTTCTATAGATCAACTACCTCAATATCTTTCCACAAAGAAAAAAGTTGCGAAATTATGTATTTCTAAGATTTAAAGAAAAGTCGATGTACTTTGAAAATTATGGCTTTCATATTTGAGTTTCTCAACCAAAAATTTATGATTTACATATTTGGGGAGGCCTTAGTTGTCTTACCTCTTCTATCACATGGCAAGTTCACTTTGAGACCTTGTGCTACTTTCCAAGGAAGAATTGAAAGACTTATTGGAACAAAGTACTAGAAAGCATATTATTAAAGGGATGCATTTTAAATTCTCAAGTATCTTGTTGTCAGAAAATAGAAGATATGTTGATTGAGACAATTTTATAATCGATGAAATTGCATGGAACTTATGTCTCAGATCTAAAGGTTTGTGTGATATATCCTTAGTTACTGGATGTGCCCCAATGCCACATGCATTGGATGCGAATGCATGTACCAGTCTGTTGGGTTTCATACTAGCAATTGCTGGGAATTTTCCTATACAAGATGGTGTTTTTGAACTATCAATTGGAATTTAATATTTATCTTTGGCATTTGACATTTATCAATGACAAAGTATTATACAATCAAATGATTTAGTTTTACAATTATGTATATTTCTTAAGTTTTTAAAGTATATATAATATTATGAATAGTGTAAAAATTTGAAGGGAGGTGGAGGTTGTGTGAGAAAAGGAAGAGAGGGAGGGTCCAGTAAAGAAGAGACTACATTTAGGGATAAAGAGGAAAGAGTGGAGGCCATCTAAGCTAATAGACAAGAAATAAGCCTAGATGCAAATAGGGAATGCCAAGAAGAATTTGCAAATTTCAAGTTTGAATAATAGAGAAAATTAATTTTTTCTGTTGAAGGTCGTGTGATGTAAATTTTGTTTCAAAATTTGATTACATGAATTAATTTTTTTCTGTTACAATCTATTGTGTGTATGGAATGCAATAAATCTATGTCTATCTTATATTATGAGTTTTGAGTCAGATTTAGTGGTGAGCTAGCAGAGTTGTGAGAGTAGGGTGACAATTGTCTAGTAAGTTGATGGAAGAAGAGGAAAAATAAACAATTTCATGTGCATAGTGATGGAATTCATAGTAGATTGTTTGCAATCTAAAAAGTGCTTCTATCAACTCCAATTTTATGAGCTTATGCTAACAAAATTTCTACTGGGTGTGTTTGATATAGGAGTGTCCTACTTATCTATGCCAAAATGGGACCATTGAAACAAGTTACGGACATCTACTGAATGACAAAGTGCATGTGCGAGTAGTATATAAGAGAGAAATCTAGTAACAACTATTTTAGGAAGGCATTGAATCACGTAGCATCCTCATTCATGTCCAGACTCATTAAAATAATTATCAATAGAAGAATTTGTAATTATGGAGAGGAGTGGGGTGAAGAGTGGCACCTAATAGTGATGTGAAGAGATTACCCAATGAGAATAGAAAAATTAGGAAAACTGAGAGATTGGATTCAAGAACACAGCATAGAATGGAAAAGTAGGGGAGTTAATAAATTGATTTGATGTGTTACAATCTATTGAATTTATATAATGTGGTGGGTCTCTGTCTGTCTTATATTATGAGTTTTTAATCTAATTTAAAGGTGGGTTGTCATATTGCATCAAATCCTAATCCTAAAGAAAAATATAATTGTAAATAGAAAATATATGTGGATGCAAATGCAAATGCAAATGTATTCCAACCATCAAAATCAAAAAAATAAGAAAATGAAGAACTCGTTAACCATGCATTTAGAATATATTTTATATAATATATCACACAGAATGCTCTTATAATTCCCTTTGCCAAATACTTCATTCCTAAAGAAAAATGAACTCCAAAGGTTGGTGGTTACTTGCTTGACAATATTAACACATTGTTTGATTAATTGCAGCCACATGAATAGCATTCTCACTCCATTTCCAATCATTGCATAACAGAATAGTATTAGATTAAAGTTTTCTTTACAAAAATTAAAGCCTAACACAATGCTCTTGCAGTGCAACACTTAAAAAGTTTGGTGGAGTTTTTCTTTTATTGTGCCAAATAAAAATTAATGGTGTCTTAATCTATGGATTTATCATGGATGATGATTATACTAAATTTTAAGTCAAGAACTAGAAGAAAAGGTTCCATCCACAAACATGGATGCTATGTTTTTAGAAGGATGCAAGGATGAAAGTGAGAAAGACAATCAAATTAAGTCAAAAATTATGATATAGCAAATAAAAAAAAGAATAAAAGAAGTTCAAGCAACACAAAATAGTTTAGTAACATCTCTAATCTCCAATAATAACCTTTCTTAGCATTTATGAAATTTCACTAGTCAAGTTCAACTAACCTCCTCCATTAGATCACCCATTCTGATCACATCTTGAGGTTTGAAATTTTCTGCACTACTGCAAAAAAGACTTTCGTTTATGATTTTTCTGCCCCTACATGCATACCCCTAGGGGCCCTACTAGGCCACTAGGTAACTAATGAAACAAAAGGAAGAATGGGAAGAGATCAACTAGGGGTAGTGGGGAATGAGTAGAAAGGGCTCAGTCCTTGAAATCTCACTTTGCACATGGGCAAGACAGGTACTTTTGCACCCATAGGATTGAATAAAAAAAGCTCCCAATATTACCAATGAATTAGTCAATGTTACCCATGCGAATGAAGCCCCAATTTTGATGGTATCATTCAAAATATAACATATGACATAATATAATGCATATAATTTTTTCTTTTTTTTGTTATGACCCGAGTTGGTCAAAATTTCAACCAACTTGGGAAAACTTAGGAAATTTTTGACCAACATGGGGATGAAAAAAAATGATGAAATGATAGCTTTGGTCAAAAATTTTGGTAGAAAAACAACTACAATTGTACTAGTGTTGGAACCAACCCTAGAGAAAGAGAGAAGTGAAGAATATTTAGAGAAGAATAATCTCACATCTAATATGGGGCTGCCAATTTTCCACTTAAATATCTTCCATCTATTGAATAAAATCCTCCATCCTTTACTCCCAACTAAAAATGGGTCAAATCTCATTATTTTGTTGCAAAAAATCACAAATATCTATCCAAAATGGTGGGAAAACCAACTCTAAAGGAAAACCCAAATTGTTGGTAAAATTGATGCCAAAATGCTTAGTAAAGTGTTGGAACATGAAAATAATGGTGCTCATGCTTTCCTCTCCAAATTTGGAGACAACCTAATTAACCAATTTTCCACACATTTATAACTACCTCAAGAAGCCATGAGAATCAACTGAAAAGGTGTATGAACAAACCATGTGTAGTCTTCTTACTAGTTAGACCAGGACTGATTCAACCAACCAAATTGAGTAGTTCATCTTCTACCCTTTCTAATGGTATATAATATTGACATATTTGAACAAAATTTGTACTAGTTATGACCTATTAGATGACATAAATTTTTAAAATTGTAGAACTATTAACCATTTAAAATATATCATTTTATTGTATAGTTATTTAACTAGTTACGAAATAAAAAAATATCTTCTTTGAAGAAATGCAAGGTCGATCTCAATATCTTCTTCTTTGCATGTACATTACCTTCATGTATGAGAAGATATTAAATTAATTTTTGAAGCTTTTAGTAATTTCGCTCCAAACTGCTTAGCTCATTCAAACTTGTTGACTCATGACATGTGAGAAGTGTCAGCTTGTGATTGGCTCCTCTAATCCTTTATATTGTGTTGTCAGAACATCCTTTTAGACCCTGCCATATCATTAAAATGTGGTACCGCCTAATTCTCTTGCAGATCCAATTCAACATGTCACCTCACTGTAGTCCACCTAGGCCTCCCTACTACATGTCCCAATCTTGTGTTATTGTATCCCTTGATGTAGTACTCCCAAAAAAAAGAGATGCTAACAACTGTCATCTTGTGACATCATCCATTTGCAAGTCCTATACCACATGTCACACATAGGTTCATTTTACCCACCACCTCATTTCCCATTTCTCACCATCACATGTACTTATCTAGTGTACTCCCTAGGCCCCTTTTGCAAAATGTTAGCATGTCAAATTTTCATGACCATCATACACCATCTCATGATTACACACAATTCTTCCATGAGGTCCCACTTCTTACATCACCATTCAATAGGTCATGCTGCCACATTGTGCTCTATTATATTTTTGTGGACTTTGACAAAAGTTACATGAGATCAGGATACTAATTCATCACCATAGGTCTCTCTACCACATTTCTCAATCTCTTATTGTTGTATTCCTCTGTGTAAGACTCCCAAAAAAAAGAGATGGTTACACTTATCCTCTAGTGACATTATTTATTTTCAAGTTCTCCGCCACATGTTACACACTAGTTTGATGCACCTGCCATATTAATTTTCCACTAGTTTCTACCAGATGTACTTAGCTTATGTGATCTCTAGACCCTAAATGTGACACGTTAGCATGGCACATTTTTGTCACCATCACACACTATCTAACAATAACACAAACTCCATCCATGAGGTTCCTTGTCCTACATCATCATTCATTGGGGCATATCACCATGTCGTGCTTTGTTTCATTTTTGTAATCTCTAACAAAGTCTCATGAGATCACAATAGTAGTTGATGTATCTAAAATTCCTACTCATCTTACCTTGATCCATGTGCTAGGTTTCTATTACAAATTCACAATATGTCCCACTGTAGTATGTTAGTTGGGTCCACATCATTATTGTTTGTATTATCTGAATAACTTTGTTCAAAGTTTAATATTTACATCTACCACCTCAACCCCCACTAGGTCCCACTCACAAGCCTCTCTTCTTGACTATAGGCATATGCTTATAAAAATTAAATGGTGAATGGAATAGTATAAAAATAGATATTATTATCATGATAAATTGCATCTCGAATGATGCACTTATGTGCAACCAACAATGTTTGACCACTATTCCTTCTACTTTACGCCACCTAATTTGTTCATCTTATGCAACCATTACCCTTTAAAATCATTCACTTTAGGAAAATGATCTAAATATTATCATTGAAAATGATTCCAAAATAAATTCAAATAAATTCCCACCATAGTATTCATATCAATCTAAAAGTTCTTGTCACATTCTCATGAATTAGTTCTCTATCGAAATTGAACGAGTCCCTTAAATGGTGGTCAACACTAAAAAAAATTCCCTCTTAGCCTATACTACGGAGAAACATTCAAAAAATCCTTTTATTTCTTTTTGTAATCGTGAGTGGCTTCAAAGAGATGATTCAATAATAAGAGGCTCCTACTTTGTTAACAATCACTGACCTCTATCCTATGCAATAACTTCCATCTTCTAATCATTGTTGCCTCCTAACTATGATCAAGCCCCTTCATTGTAATCTCATGCACCCTCTATGAATTATGAATACTGTTTTATTTATTTTCTTATTCCAAAGAAAAAATACTATTATTTGGAATGGGCCCGCATTCTTTTTGTCGGTTTTTGATTTAATAGATTTGTATATAAAACCTGGGAAACAACAAATAGTACATTACCTAGGGTTTAGCTACTCCCCATGCATAGCATGATCTATTTGGAGGAACTTAACATAGAACTAATACTTTCTACACTTAGGGTCTACTAAACCAAACCGGGTTAGCCTAAGGTTTTGACACTCTTTTATTATTAATTCTTTGCAATACAAATCCTTAATCAAGAGATTCAGTCTTAAAGACTTCTTTAAATTGTAAGACAAATGACAAGCTAATTAGAGGTAATAATGAAATCGACAAAATTATGCATTTAGTGTTGACCAACTTTACATTTCATTTTGGTAGTAATGTTAATGATTTTGATTTATAAAATGTGTTCATGTTAAGATAAGATTAATATTGCTTGATTTCTTTAAGATAAAGACTACTTTTTTAATCCATTGTCAAACAGAGTCATATCAACGATATTTTAAATCTATTTAATTGATATCCAATTAAATGTATCAGCTATGAATCCCCAAATGTTGTACTTATCAAATTCCTTTTATACCCCACATGATCCTATCACTTAGTACAAGCCTCTATTAAATTATTTGAATTAAAAGAAACTTCTAAGATGACATACAATTCATCAAATTTCATTTGAATACAATGAAAATTGCCCATTCATTTTCAAAACCATAAAAGTATGAAATAAGAGACATAATTATAATACATAGATAACCTACAAAGCTCTCATGCATTAATTTCTTTGTAGATAATACATAACTTTGATATAAAATTAGATAGAGATGTATGAATAAAACTAGACTTTCATTAATTTCTAGACTTCTATAAAACTAGCTAAATACATAAAAGAACGTAGCACAAAACTTGGGACCAACTCGAACTGATATGAATTACAAGATCAAAATTGGTGTATGAGCACCTATGTAGGCTTGTGAAAGACAAAAGAATGCTAGGGTATTTTGCCTTGTAGTGGAGCTAGGCACACCACTAGGTAAATAATAGGGCTTTCTAGTCCTTAGGTGAGGTTGCTTAGGCTAAGTTGCTCATTATTGCTCATAGTTGCTCACAGTTGTCCAATTAGGCTATATAGAGCATTTTTTTTTGTTTTTAAAGGCTAGAATGGTCAAAAAAGTGATTGAAGTGACTTATTATATGTTTTGTAATCATTTAAGGCCTTTTCCATGGTTTTACATCATTCAGAACAAGTTTGAGAGTCAAATGTTTTGACACTCTTTTATGGATAATGCTCTATAATACAAATCCCTAATCAAGAGATTTGATCGTAAAGACTTCTTGAAATTGTAAGACAAATGAAAAGAAAATTAGATCTAATAATGAAATTAATAGAATTATGCAATAAGTGTTGACCAACTTTACATTTCATTGTGGTAGTAATGTTAATGATTTTGATTTATAAAATGTGTTCATGTTAAGATAAGATTAATATTGCTTGATTTATTTAAGATAAAGACTAGTGCCTTAATCCATTGTCAAAAATAGTCATATAAACAGTCTTTTAGATCTATTTAATTGACTTACAATTAAATTTATCAGCTATGAATCTCAAAATCTTTTAGTTATCGAATCCCTTTTATACGCCACATGATCCTATTACTTAGTACAAGCCTCTATTAAATTATTTGAATTAAAAGAAACTTCTAAGATGATTTAAAATTCATAAAATTTCATTTGACTACAATGAAAATTTCTTATTCATTCTCAAAAACACAAGAGTATGAAATAAAAGACATAATTATAAGAAACAGCTACCTTGCAAAGCTCACACATATTAATTTCTTTATAGCTAATACATAACTTTGATATAAAATTAGATAGAGATACATGTATGAATAAAAATAGACTCTCATTAATTTTTGGACTTCTATAAAAAAAACTAAATACATAAAAGAACTTAGCACAAAACTTGGGACCAACTCAAACTGATAAGAATTACAAGATCAAAATCAGTGTATTGGCACCTAGGTAGGCTTGTGAAATACCAACGAATCCTAGGGTATTTTGGCTTGTAGTGGAGCTAGCCACACAACTACGTATATAATAGTGCTTTCTACTTTGAAGTTGAGGTTGTTTAGGCTAAGTTGCTCATTGTTTCTCATAGTTGCTCATAGATGTTCAATTAGGCTATATAAAGAAATTTTTTATTTTTGAAGGCTAGAATGGTCAAACAAGTGATTGAAGTGACTTATTATATCTTGTATAACAATTTAAGTCCTTTTACATGGTTTTACATCTTTCAGAACAAGTTTGAGAGTCAAATGCTCAAAATTCCAAAAATTGCTAAAAAATTGTTAATTTTGTCATTGATAACATTGACAACTTTTCTTGCAATCAAGAAAATTTTCAGTTGGAGCCTTGTATCTATCTAAAGTAGTTGGGCTAGGTGTTGGGATGGCTTTATAAGGCCATCCTTGACCTTTTTGCAGGGATGGAACTTTTAAAGTTGTACGGATTAAGCAACAAGCTTAATAACACATATTTTTGCTTTCATTTTTTATTGGCTTCTAATGAATTAGATTGGAATATTTTGTGCTTGGAAGTGTTTGTCTCCTTTTTTTTACATTATTTCACAATAATATATAGCTATAGTTTCAAGTTTTGTAGAATTCTAAAAACTTAAATAAATTATTTTGGAATTTTCATCCTGTTGTTCTAAATCTAGTGACTAAACATGATGGAGTCATAACTCGTTCTCCCACTATAGGATCTATATAACATTTTGGTGTATGTTAGGTGAATCCTTGTACATATTTTATAGAAAATTAGGGCCCTTGGAAAGGAAGGAAATGATTTTTAAGATGATTCCCTAGGTAAGCCAAAGTTGCATGGCTAGGTATCATAGTTTATTTCAGAAGTGTTAGGAGTGGTTGAATGTGTGTAATACTTCAACCAAAGAATGGAAAGTGTTGAAGGAAGGAATGATGAAGACCCAAATTTAATGGGATACTTTGTGAAGAATTATATAGAGGGTAAATCCTAGTTTTTTTCAAACAATTGGTAAAACCCCTAAAACCCTTGATTTTAGGATAAAATTATGGTTGTACTATATAGACAAGTTGGGAACACTAGACCCCCAAAATCGTTAAGGTCTCCAAAAAAGGTGTCAAGGTTAGTGATTTTTTGATCTCTTATTAAGAAATTTTTCAATTTAATTGAATTTTACCTCACCTTGAGGGTTGATTGGTTGTGCTCTATTTCAAGCAATTGGAGGAAATCTTGAATGAACTTTGAAACTCAAGTAGGATTCCAAGATTGTTGGTGATTGTACAATTTTTGGAGAAGCCAAATGCCTTCTTAGGAGTGATCCATACCTTAGTGGTGTCTTTTGAGGATTTGGTGTTAGTTAAAATGAGGAGAGTAATTGATATGAGATTGGAGTGCACCTAGTTGAATTTCCTAGGACCACATTGTTAGGTTCCTAAGGAATATAGTGGTAGTTAGCGACCCCATTATGTGAGATTAGAAACCTAAGGAGACACTAGAGGAGGCTAGGGTATGATAAAGATTGGGTATCACATCAGAGTAGTATTAGAGCAAGCTGAGGACTTGGGAAGTGGTGTATGTCTATAGCTACTAGAGAGTTAGCGAGTGAGTCTAGTATGGTGACTAATGTAGAGTTATCCAAAGAAGTTGATGAGTTAAAGGAGAAGAATAGACTCCTTGAAGTAGACTTGGAAGAGTTGATAAAATTAGAAGAATTTTTTGATGCAGCTAAAAGGGAAGGAAGAACAAGATAATGAGAAGGGTAAGGAGGTAGTAGAAGAGGATGTTGTACCTGAACCTGACCCTTTCTTGAATGAAGAGACCTTCTTGAAAGCTTTTAAATCCCTAGGAGGAAATCTTTGCAAGGTGTGCCACTGTTTACTGGAAATATGGATATATATGTAGTGATGGATTGGTTGGATGGCATGGATAACCTATTTTGATTGTGAAGGGGTATCAGAGGATGAAAAGATCAAAGTGGCAAAGTCAAGACTTAGAGGTCCAACTTTGACATGGTGGAAGTATGTACAAGATGAAAGGATTGGCATAGGTAAGAATCCTATAGCCAACTGGAATACCATAGTTACTAAGTTGAAGGAGAACTTCCTACCAGAAGACTTTGAAATCCAAACTCACAAAAGAAGACAAGGATTGAAGAAAAAAGATTTAGATGTGACCTCTGATGTGTAGGAGTTTTAAAGGTTATGTCTTATATCCAAGAAGCAAGAAGAGAAGATAATAAAGGTGGCTAGGTATTTGGGTGGTTTGAAGTGGAACATCCAAGAGGAACTTAGTTTGTGGGCACCTACCACTATTCAAAGGTTTCATTACCTAGCCCTCAAGTTGGAGGAAAGCAATAAGAAGAAAGGAGACTATAACTTTGAGGATAGAGGAACAAGTTAAAATTAGAGAGGACAAAGAGGAAGATACCAAGGAAGGGAAAATGAGTAGAGGAACCAAGGTGAGACTAAACTCACTGAGAAAACCAATGAAGGAACTCCTAGAGGAGGTTATGGTAGAGGGAGAGGTCACCAAGGAAGCTCTAATAAGGGCAAAGGATCAGGTGAAAGTAACTCATACTTTGCTAGTATGAAGTGTTACAACTGTTGTCAGTTAGGCCACCCTACATATAGATGCCCTAATAAACCATCTTCTTCTAACCATCACAAGGGGATAACATATGTTCAAGAGAAAAACTACAAAATTGTCTCTAAAATGGACCACATAGAGTTAGAGAAGGGTGAAAACCTTATGTCTAGAAGGTTACTAGTTAAGCAACTAGCTCCTAATGAATCTAAGCATAGGAGGGCACTATTTAGGATCAAATGTAAGATTGTAGGGAAGGTATGCAAAGTGGTAGTAGACTCTAGATCTACTGATAATATAATATTAGAGGAGGTTGTGGAAAAACATAAAATAACTAAGGTTCAACATGTGAATCCCTATAAAGTGACTTTGCTCAACAAAGGATAGAGTATGTTGGTCAATGAACAAACTTGAGTGGAATTCTCCATAGCAGGGTATAAGAACAGATTGTTATGTGACATTTTTCCCATGGATTATTTTCATATGTTATTGCGTAGACCTTGGAAATTTGATAGAGAAGTAGTATATGATGGGAGGGAAAATTCCATCTCATTTAAGAAGGGAGGTAGGACATTTAAAATCAAATGTTAATTGGAGGGAGAAGAGGCACAATCTAAGGTACCTAGTGTCTTGTTGTGTAGTGGAAAGGAATTTGTAAAGGACCTCAAGGATGGGGAGGGGTAGGGTTATGTAGTAGTATTGAAGTCCAAAGAAGAGGAGAATACAATCAGAGAGCCATTACTAAAGGAGCTACAAGTGTTTCTGGAGAAATACAAGAAAATGGTAAGCGATGGAACTCTTGCTACCCTACCTCCTATGATAGAAGGCTTGGTACCTATAGTAAAGCTTGGTACTTATAGTAAAGCCTTCTACAACACCATTATAGACCTAGCACTAGGGACCTGGGGGCTACTAAAGTTTCCTGAGAGTGCAAAAATTGTAGAGGATGTTTCTTCTCTCAAATATTGCATGAAATATGGTATACTAGTTTGGAAGATGCACCCATCAGAGAAAAATAATCATCCTAAGCCAATAGAATTAATAAAGAGAAGATTCGTCTTGATCCAAAATGAAGAGCTCAACAAGTATGGCGATATGACTATAGACAAGGCCCTACTAGTAGATAGAGCAAAGTACTTCAGGGTTTCTAGTAATTGGCAGAGAACACCCATGTGTTTGCTAGAAATTTCAAACTATGCAAAGCTAGAAGAAACTCCAATAATTGAACTCAAGCATACACTTCTATTCTCATGTATTGGCCAAAAGAATCTTCATAAAGACTACAAGACCAAGATTTATATCAAAGTTGAAGGTCTTATATTAGAAGAATTGTGCCAAGCATTTATCGATTGGAGAGATCCAGTCATAATATGAGAAGTGAGGAAGTATGCAAAGTGCATGGTTGCTAGTGTCAAGGATGTTTTTATAAATCCAAAAACCATTACATGGAATACCTCTCTACCCACTTCAAACATTGAGGTTTATTGTATCGATAGTCACACAAGTGTTGAAATCAACACTTGGCAAGTAGAATGTACAAATGCAATGGACAATAAGTCTCTTGGCAGTTTTTGGTTGAATGGGATACCATCTACTCTTCAAAAATTCCTAAGAATATTGTATAATGCAAACTCCAAAGCTATATTTGTAATGACTGAGAGCATTGAGCTTTTAGATGATTTGCTAATAATTGCAGATAAGGGACATTTAGGAGCATGTCGCTTTGTGATGAGAGAAGATATCTATAATTCTTCTTTAATTTGAAAAAGGTTCATTTGAAGTGTACTAGAGAAAAGTCTACCAATCTTGAGATTATTTCAAGGACTTGTTTCTCTCTGAGATTTAAAATGGGATGCAGGGAATGCTATGAAACATGGTTGTACCAGTTGACTTCATGGGGGAGATTTTTGGGATATGAAGCCCAATAGTCATTGACTATTCATTCTCCCTCGATTCTTTGTATTCATTGAGTTCTATAGAATGGACGTGTGCAATCCATGTAATTGTATCAGTTATTGATTAATAAAGTATTTCCTGCTAGAGTGTGGATGTAGGCAAGATTTTATGAACCACGATAAATCTTGTGTTTGTGTATTCATCTTCTTTATTCTATTTCTTTGCTTGATTTAATATTTTATAACACCATACATGTCAAGCTCTTCATTCTAGTTCAAGATGAATCTTCTCTTTATTAATATTGTTGGGTTAGGAATATTTTTTCTCTAATGGGTGCTTCTTCCAAACTAGTATACTATATTCCATGCAATATTTGATAGAAGCAACATCCTCTACAACATTCGCACTCTCGAGAAACTTCACTAGCTCCTAGTTCCCTATTACTAGGTCTACAATGTTGTCGCAGAAGGCTTTAGTATAAGTACAAAGCCTTCTATCATCCGAGCTACCCTACCTTCTAGAAGAGTCATAAGCTATAAAATAAAATTTCTTTCTAGTGCATCCTGTATATGTGAAAATGTGACCTCAAATATTTCACCTATACTTCAACATAGTCATTAAATGTGGATTCATCTAGGAATCAACATGAAATCATTTATCCAAGAGGCATGACAATGCAAACTATTGCCTTCTAACTAGAAGGATTATGCCTATATGCTCTCAGAATGAGGAGTAGGAAACCAAATCTTTCTAGAATGAAGGATTTTATGCAACGTATGATTATGCAATTAATATATATGAGGTGTAAGCATTAATCTAAGAAATAAAAGATATTAAGCTAAATGTATACATTCTAAATCTAAAATTATATCAAATGCTAAACCAAGTGTAAAATCTAGAACTTAAATGAGTAGTTATTTTGACAACAATTCAATATAATTAAAAATCTAACCTCCATAATGAGGAATTTGGGGTCCCTTAAATAGAATCCAAGGATTGATTATTGATCAAGATCAATTTGGATGGATGGTTAAGATTAAACAGAAGATTTAGTTGAAATGAAAAATTCCTTGTGCAGGTGAAGTTAACTATGTCAGATTTGAGTGTGATGAGTAGTTAACCGATTCTTTCATGATGTGAGAACAAGTTAACTAAATTAAGTCCAATTCAAGAGATAGTTCACTCAAAATTTCCATTTTGGAACTGAGCAAAAGATTTTGAAGAGATTATTTGATTTAATAAGGTGAGATATGACCTCACAAATGCCTTTTTCATTTAATTGAATAATCAAATTCAATTAATCAAAGTGAGCAAAATTATTAAATTAAATATTTTTAATTCCTTAGTACATTAGCCTTAGAGGGTAATTTAGTTTAATTTAATTATAAATACTTCAATTTAAATTAAAGCTTAATCAATATGTTTAATGTGACTAATTTGACTGAATACTTTATGACTTAAATAAGTAACATGATTAATGCATATTAATATTTTTTGCATTTGACAATTAAGTCAAGTAGAAAAATTAGAATAAGAATTACCTATTAAAATAGAACTTATGGGTTGATCAAAATAGGGGTATGTGTAGGATCATGGTCAACCAAACTATCCTCTTAAGTGGCAATAAAAAATCAAAAAATCAAGGTCATGTCAACTTGATGTGCAATTTTCTACTTGTTATTAACTTTATATCAAAAAGTTGAAAGAAAAGAATCTCTAGAAAATTGAATCTAGTTTCTAAACTATGAGGACTTATCTAAAAATAAATAAAATTGATTGGTCAAAATTTTGAATTTTAATGTAATATTACAAAAATTTTAGAACAAAAATTTTTTGAATAAAAAAACTCTCATGTCCGACCACCTTAACTAATTCAAAACTCTACAAAATTCAATTTTTTATTTCTTTCTTATAGTAGAAGAAACATAGAATGTGATGCATCTTTTGGAATTAAAAAATGTTGTACCATTTGAAAGTTATAGTTGTTTTTCAAGTATTGTGGTAGTCAACACTTTATACATAACTCCATCAGAAAATAAGTAATAATTACTTACTCAACTCATAATTTGACAAACCTTACATTTATGGAAAGATAAGAAAATTCTTAAGAAACCCTTTTCATTTCATCAAATTTTGGTGAAAAAAAAGTCATCAGCTACATGTTTGAAGTAAATATCACATAAAAATAGGCCAAAAGCACATTTTTATGATGTTTTTAAAGTTGACCATATAGGTTTGGTATCAAAAGATATAGTAGACCTTATGAAGATATTAATTATTTTCATTTAGTATCAGGGTGGGTGGGAAAAAAGTTGGAATAGATTTTGAAATGGTTTGAGATATTTCAAAACTACAGATTTTTCAGATTGCCACTTTTTGGTACACCATGATCCTACACATACCCATAAACTAGAATTTGTTATCATGGCATTCAGCCAATTTTGGGGTATTACATTTTGCCCCTCTTTAAATGAATGTGCGAGCAACACATTAAATTCAAAGAAAATTAGAAAGCATGATGCACATATCAAGAAATGAAATTGATTCTACAATTTGATGACACAAAAACCAAGTAATAAGATTTTAAAGATTATCTCCAGAATGAAGCTCAATCTTAAGGAATCTAGATAGAACACCTAGATACATAGACTTGATAAGATTGGTTTTTAAATTGATGACATAGAGACCAATTAATAAGCTTTTAAAGATTATCCCCAGAATAGAGCTTAATCATAAGTAATCTAGATAGAACACCTAGATACCTAAGTTGAATAGGCTCTTAAAGATTATCTATAGAACAAAGCTTAATCTTAAGGGATCCAAATAGAACACCTAGATACCTAAGTTGAATAAGCTTTTAAAGATTATCTCCAAAATGGAGCTTAATCTTAAGGGATCCTGATAGAACACCTAGATACCTAAGTTGAATAAGCTTTTAAAGATTATCTCTAGAATGGAGCTTAATCTTAAGGGATCCTGATAAAACACCTAGATACCTAAGTTGCATAAGCTTTTAAAGATTATCTCTCAAATGGAGCTTAATCTTATGGGATCCAAATAGAACACCTAGATATCTAAGTTGAATAAGCTTTTAAATATTATCTCCAGAATGCAACTTAATCTTAAGGGATCTAAATAGAACACCTAGATACCTAAGTTGAATAAGCTTTTAAAGATTATATCCAGAACGAAGCTTAATCTTAAGGGATCTAGATACAACACCTAGATACCTAAGTTGAAACATAAAAAGATCCAATCATGAGTCATAAAACTATTCTCAAAATGAGGCTTGATCCTTAGGAGTTGGGGTTTAAACTATCTTGATACTTGTCCATCAATCTTTGACCAAAAATGTTATATGTTTGATTAGTGGATCAAAAGATGAGAAAGATGAAAAAGATGCCAGATAGGGGGGAAGAAGATGCTCCAAGTGATGAAATGCCCTGAGTGATGAGGACATAAGATGGGAACAAGATTCCTTGAGCCAAGAAGATTTAGATCAATTTGAAATTCAAATTCAATGATATAATCATCTTGCCCCCTCGGGAGTGAAATCCAAAGATGACACACTAGAAATATGATATAAAGTAGTATGATGAGAGATAGAGAAGGAATATGAGATTCAAAAAAATATCGAAGAGATCTGAATGATCAAACAAAAATTTGGAGTCAATTCGGCATGATTTTGATGTCTAGAAGACCAAGTTTGACAAAAAATTGATTAGATTTGACTATAGTTGACTAGAGTTGACTTTTTCCAAACTAAATTTTTAAAATTTGAAGAATTTTGAGTTGAAAATATTTTGAGAATCACAAAGTATCAGAAAAAAATTGGACTACATAAGCCCTTGATCGTGTCAGTCCCAAAATTTTCAAATGCATTTTTGACCTATTTAGGTGTGTCAAATTTCAAATTTGATCTAGAAAATGGATTAAGAGTAGTCAAATTGACTGGGAGGTGATTTTTGAAAAAATCAAAGCATTTTCAAAAAATTAGGTCAAAACCTATAAGGGTCCAAAGGGTCATTTTCAAATCATTTGTGCATTTTGTCTTTAGTGAAGAAGTGAGCTTTGGGAGGAAGATGGTAGTTCCTATGTAGATGCATTGTTTTGAGCACTGTCAACAACACAACCAACTGATGGACTATGGACCATCGGTGAGTAATTGACAATCCCCCTTTGCATTTAATTTTTTAGGCATTTCAATGTGTTTTTGTACATTTTTAGGATATTTTTATGTTAGGTTTGTCAGTTGTCACATGAGGTTTTCGTTCCTCATGCAGACCCAATCTATCTTCACATGAAGATTCACTAGCTTGGTGTTTCTTCACAGGTGCTGATGGGGAATCTTGCTTGCAAGATAGCCACCTCTTGTGAGAGATGCACAGAAGTTTGGGTGCATCTCGCCTATAGTCTTGTCGTTTCTAGCATGAGAATGTGAACCTAGTTTTAAATCTTTTCTTACCTCCATCCTCCTCTTTCAGCCTATAAAACCACTTCTTCTATAAAGCCTTTTAACCTATAGGCAACTTTCATAAATCCCACATCTTATTGTTTAGTAGAGAGTCCATTTCATCTTTCATTGCAAACTCCCACTAAATCTTAATATCCACCTGCACAGTTTCATCATAACATTCAGGTTCACTAGCATTGGTTAATAAAATAGAATACAAAGAGGGAGAAAATAATTTTGGAGGTCTAATTTGGATTTTTGACCATCTAACATGCACTAGTGTGTATGGTATTTGTGGTTGTGGTTGTTGCACATCATGATGAATGGTTGGAACATCATCTTGTGGAGTACAATCTAGCACTACATAATCATCTTCTTTCTTCTCATGTTGCTGCAACAAATCTTTGTACAACACTTTCTCATTGAATATGACATCCTTGCTTCTCGAGATTTTATGATTTTCAAAATCCCAAAGCCTATAACCAAATTCATTAATGCCATATCCAACAAATACACATTTCTTTGACTTAGCTTCTAGCTTGGTTCTATTTTCAGAATCTATATGAACAAAAGCTCCACAGCCAAAGGTCTTGAGAAAAGAATAACTCACCTTCTTACCAGTCCATGCTTCCTTTTGAATACCACAACCAAAAGGAGTAGAGGGACCTCTATTAATAAAATATATAGTAGTATTGATAGCCTCTGTCCACATGTGTAAGGGCAGCCCAACATGCAACCTCATGCTCCTCGCACACTCCATTATAGTTCTATTCATGCATTCAACCACTCCATTTTCCTATGGAGTCCTTGGAAGAGTTTTTTGTCTATGAATACCATTAGTGGAGAAATAATTTTCAAATTCATGACTGCAAGACTTACCACCATTATCAGATCTAAGACATTTTAATTTCTTACCAGTCTGATTGTCAACCAAGCATTTCCATTTCTTAAAAGTTTGAAATACATCAGATTTATGTTTGAGGAAATAAACCCATACCCTTTTTTTTGCATCATCAATAAATGTAACATAATAATGAGAGCCTCCAAGGGAAGATACCTGAGCTAGTCCCCATACATTAGTATGCACAAGCTCCAATTTTTTCTTTTTCTTTTCCTTCCTAGTCTTCACAAAACTCACTCTCTTTTTTTTTTCCATATACACAAATTTCAAAAAAATCCATATTAACACATTTTAGACTTGGTAAAAACATTCTTTAAATGAATTAATTTAATACCTTTCTCACTCATGTGGCCAAGTCTGTTGTGCCATAGCACTGTATCAAAATTTACAACAACTATTTGTTCTCCCTACTCAAGTGCAACAATTGTTCTTGAACATTCATTTTTCTTTGAAACAATTAAAGTAGTAGGAACAATATGACTTTTACAAAGATATAAGGTTCCTACTTTCACACCTTTTTCTACTACAAGGGAACCTTTTGAAACCTTCCAATTTTTATCATTAAAAATAACTACACAACCCTCATCACCAAGTTGCCCTACTGAAATTAAATTCCTACTCAGCCTTGGAACATGTCTTACCTCATGTAGTAGCCAATGATTCCCATTCTAAAACTTAATCTTAACTTTTCCCTTTCCAATAATTTGAGAAGGTTCATTATCCCCCAAATAAACAAGTCCAAAATCCCCTTGGACATAATCAATGAAATAACCTCTATGAGGTGTAGTATGAAATGAAGCACCAGAATCTAAAACCCATGAATCGTCAACACTTTATAAAGATAGAAGCGAAGCATCCTCTTCCTATTTGTCACTTACCACATTTACCTCCTTGTCTCCATCTAGTTTATCTCCTTCAGTTTTCTTTTGATTCTAACAATCTTTCTTTTTGTGCCCTAGTTTCCCACAGTACCAGTAGTCACTCGATCCTCTTGATTGAGACCTCCTCCCCTTTGACTTTCCTCTTAATTTCTCACAATTTCTAGAGTTACTTCCCCTCTCAATCATTCTACCCCTACTTTATATATTCAAAGCACTTCTTGATGTAGATCCACCTAAGGTTTTCCTATGAGTTTCTTCACTAAAAACAACACCGATCACATCTTCACATTTTAGGGTACTAGATCCAGGAATAGAATTACTCACAACCATTACCAAGCCATTCTAGCTTTCAAACAAAGAACACAAAATCAAGAGAGCCCTAATTTCTTCATCAAAATTGATACCCACAGAAAATAACTAACTAGTAATAGTATTAAAATCATTTAAATGATCTGCATAAGATCCACCTTCTGCCATTTTCATATTAAATAAATGCTTCATGTGAAATACCTTGTTTGAAGCATAGGGCTTTTCATATAGTTTCACTAGGGTTTGCATCAATATTTTAGTCATCTTCACTTTTGTAATATTAAATAACATTGATGGTGCTAGGCATAACTGAATGCTTTCGAGTGTCTTTCTATCTAAAATATCCCATTTTTCATTTGACATAGATCCATGATTCTTGGTTTTTCCTTCCAATTGCTTCCATAAATCCTTTTGATAAAGATAGTATTCCATTTGCTTCTTTCATAGCTAGAAGTTCTACTTATTAAACCTATCATCCTTCAGCTTACCTTTGTTTACCATTGCTCCCACTCAACCATGAGACTCCTACTCAACCATGAAACTTTCCTATAGAGGATAACTAACAAACAACCTTTCTCTAATACCACTTGTTAGGATTAAACTATGGATAGAAAAATAACAATTACCTAAAAATATAACCAGTAATAGAAAATAATAGATCACATAGAAAAGAACACAAGGCACCAAGATTTAACATGGTTCACACAGTCCTTGGTCTACATCCACCAAACAACAAGTTTGATATAATTACAATCCAGTGATTACAACCTGATTACAATTCATAATCCCTTATCGCTCAATATTGCTGCAAGAACCAATTTCACATCACAACATAATGAAAATACCTAACCCTAAGCCCTTTTATAGAAGTAATTTTATGCCACTTTAGTGTTAGAACATGTCAGCCATATATCGGCCATATGTCAGCTACAATGTTGGCCATGGCCTAAAAAAACATTTTGGGGCTTACCTGAACCCCAAAGAATTTATGAAGTATGTACAGTACTTTCCTGATCAGTCACCACAAACTATCAGGCACCTATATAGGGTCCAATTTAGTAGCAAGTGTAGCAGCTAGAGGGACTAGCTAAGCAAGTTAGACACTGGGTCTGGTAGGTACAGATCCCACCCAATAGATGGGCTAAAATATAGGTGTTGGTGGTAGTGGGGGAGAGTAGGGTTGGTGGAAAAGATTGCGTATAGAGGAGTAGGCATAGATGGAGCAGCAAGAAGAGATGTTGGATGAGGAGATGTAGGATCAACCTATTGCCAGACATGAGGATGCTCTTAGGAGAGTGAGAGAGCAGATATATCAAGCCTCTTGATGACTAGGAGAGCTCTAGATAGAGCTAGTTGTATGGGACACACAAATAATAGAGTGAGATCATGAGATCCTTAGATTATGAGAGCAGGTCCAGGCAGTTGAGTGAAGAGAAAAGTTGCTGAAGGATGAGGTCTAATTATAGAAAGCCAGAGAGGCCTATTATTTTGTAGCTTACTTGACAATGGTGCCCAATGAGGCTCAGCAGGTACCCAGATTCTCCTAGTGTGCTTGATATTTAGGAGGTGCATGCCCAATAGCCAGGCTAGACATGCTACCACCTCCTCCTCCTCCTCTAGGTGGTGAGGGTACTAGACAGAGCTAGACATGATATATTTTGCCTCTGAGTTTTGATTCTGGCTATGTATTAATTGGTGTGCTAGCACCATTTTTTACCATTTTTGATCAACAACACTCGAGCAGTGCCCATTTTTGTACCAATGTATTCATGGATATATATATATATATATATAGATATATATGAATATATGAGATTTTGAGTCAAGTATCATTTGTACATGTCATTGTCATTATCTGCCTTTTAATTTGGTTTACATGAGATGTTTGATGCTATGATTATGAGATGCAAAAGATGATGTGATGTATGGATGCATGTTTGATTTGATGTGTATATGTAGTATAGATGAAATGAATGAATAATTTGTGAATGGACTGATATCTCATCTTGTGTTTCATGTTTTTTCTTGACAATGATAGGTATCTCATCGAGGAGTGTGGGAGGACTAACCAAAGAACCAAACTCTTGTGCAACCATGAAGAATCGTGATACTTTGAAGAGACCAACAATCCCTCATCATAGAAGATGAATGTATATTGGCAATCAAATCATATGCTCAACCAAGTAATCTATGCAATGCCATCCTATGGTAGATGCAACCTAAAACTAGATGCAACCTTGTACCAAGCTTCAACAATTATAATCATTGAGTATATAGCATAACCCTAGATGTAATACAATTCTTAGTTATATTGTAATCATGAGACTATGAATATGACATCTACTCTAGTTTTGTCAGGATGACATGTAAGCATTCAAAGCACTAGAAGCTAGAATGACTACAACATTTATCCATTTTGATATAGCAAGTTAACATAAGCATCAAAGCATAAATTCTAGGATGACTAGAATGTTGCTTGTGTCTAGACACACTAAACACACAAGAGATCTATCTTATGCTAAGTATTCTATAAGTATTTTGTCCGTAATGGCCCTTGCATTTGTAACCTGAGACAAAAGTGTTCTAGATATACTCGTAGTGACCCATACATTCACTTAGCAGGATGAGTATTAGTATTTACTATAGCATGAAGAGTTCACTTCACCAAGTAAGTAAAACAACCAACATTATTGATGCATCCATATAAAAGGAGTCAATCTACATCCAGCCATATAATATGAGATGGAGGCTCTTATAGTGGACACCCTTCTTATATGAATGTTTCAAATTATTGGAACTAAACCACAAATAGAAAGAAAAGAAAAGATCATGCCCCAAGTCATTGTTTCTCTAGTCAAGAATGACATTATTGAGTTGCTCAAAGAGACATGATAAAATGAAAGTCAAGCATACAAAGAAAAGCTCTACATATCCAAACAAGTATATCAGTTTGAGTTCAGATTTTTGTGTTATAGGATTGATGTCAAGTGTTAATGTCCAAAACATGGATGAAAGAAATCTCTTCAGTAGGGTGACAAAAGTTGACAAACACAACCAGAATGACTGGTGACTGAGGTCAAAGAGGAATCTTCAAGGTGAAGAACCTAAGGGTAACTAAGTGATAGTAGATAGACATAGTTAGAATGATTGGTTACTAATGCAAGAGAGATCTTTCGTAAGGGAATCTTGAAAAGTGATACAAGCAAAAGTAGACAGATGGAGTTAAAACAACTAGTGACTGTCATGAAAAAGATTCTATGAGGAGAATATCAAAAAGAGTGACACTAGCGATAGTAGGTAGATGTAATTAGAACAACTAGTGACTGTCACAAAAGAGATTCTATGAGGATAATCTCAAAATGAGTGACACTAGCAATAGTAGGTAGATGCAGTTAGAACAACTGGTGACTGTCACAAAAGAGATTCTATGACACTAAAAAGTGGTGCCCCTGGGTTGTGACAAGATTCAATCCATGGATACATGAGCGAAAAAGTAAAAAGCTAAATCAAGAAAGCAACTATGCAAGAAACCATAAGATGCACTGCAAGATGAAGCATTGAGAATAAGAGGCACCTATTTGCCAGGTTTTCACCTTCTAGGTAGAGCTTCTATTTTTTTTCTAACATGATGCTTATTTCCAGGCTTTCATTAATGACACTTTTCTTTTCTTTTCTTTTCTTTTTTTTTCTCTTTTTTTTTTTTTTTGTATTACCAAGGTGCCTATTGCTAGGTTTTCATCAAGGTAATAATTTTTTTTCAGGATGTTTTGTAATTTTTAGATATTTTTTAGGACATTTAGATATGTACATAGAACTTCTAAGACCAGATCAGCTATAGAACTACTTCAGGTGGATAGTGTTGATAGGCTCCTTGAGTACCTCTCCCTCGATTGTTGAATGCTACTAAGCACCAGACCTATACAATGCAGTGATTATGTAAGGACCAAGCTAGTTTGGTTTGAACTTCCTTTTCTTGACCCATTATTGTTGATTAGTAGGATTTTCTCTTAGGACAAGATCACCTAGTTGGGAGTCACATGGGTTAACTTTCTTATTGAAGCTTTTGGATGTTTGTTGCTGATAAGCTCACAAATTATTGTATGCCACTTGTCAACATTCATCTAATAGTACTAGCTCTTGAAGCTAAGATATTCTATAATCATCATCTGTGATGAGGCCTTTCATAGATATTCTTAGAGTAGGAATCTCGACCTCTATTAGAAGCACAAAATTTGCTCCATAAACTAAAGTGAAGGGTGTTGTACCTGTTGGAGTATTGATACTTGTTCTATATACCCATAAAGCTAGATTAATCTGGAGGTGCCAGTCCCTCCTAGATTTTTTGATTGTGCAATGGAGGATCTTGAGAATTGCCTTTTTGGATGCCTTTGCCTGGCCATTACCCTAGGATAGTATATAGAAGACCAATGTTGTGTGATTTTGAATTTTTTGCATAGATCCTTGAGGTCTTTATTTTTAAACTATCCTTAATTGTCAATAATGATGGGGGATGGTACACCATACTTTCATATGATGTAGTTTGTGATAAAAAGAGCTATAGTTTTTTCTTTTGCTATTGTGAGAGGTACTACATCTACTGACTTCATAAAGTAGTCTATAGCTATAATAATGAGCTTATGTCCATTAGAAGAAGATTGGTGAATTTGAACCACAAGATCAAAGGCCCATTGTTGGAATGGCCACATTGTGATAGATGGAATTAGCTCCTTGGCTGGAGCATGAATCAGATTCCAAAGGAGCTGACACTATTTACAAGACTTGGCATAATTTATTACCTGTTGCTCCATTTTTGGCTAATAGTAACTAGCTCTAATGTGTTTGTGAGCTAGTGTCAAACCATTTCAGTGAGATCTACAAATGCCCTCATGAATGTCAATTAATGCATGTTTTGACTCTTTGGGTTCTAGACACCTAAGGAGTGTTCCATTGAGACCTTTCCTAAACAAGTCATTAGCAATAATGACATACCGTGAAGCATTATAGATAAGGTAACATTTTTCATTCTTGGTTAGATCATCTGGAATGATGTGGTCACAGAGATAGGAGTAGATGTGCTGGTAGTGGGATGAGTCTTATCCTACAATAGAATAGATCATCCTTGAATCAAGGGTATCATAGGTAGGGTAGAGCAACACTTCCACCAAGAAATCATGTTGGAGATCATTTTTGGGCATTTGCAGTAAGGATGCTAGAGTAGCCATGGCATTAGCTGCTTTGTTATCTACTAAAAGAATTTGTTGGAAGGTGATGCGAGTGAAATACTTCTTCATTTCATCAACCATGTATTTTTAAGGGATTAATTTCTCATACTTTTTTTGATATACATCATTAACCTGGTTGATTTTGAGTTAAGATTCCCCAAAGATTTTTAATTGGTGCATTCTCCATTTAAAAATAATATTTATGTCGTTAATTAGAGCCTCGTATTCTAAATTATTGTTTGTACAAGTAAATATAATCTTGTATGCTTTGGGAAATGAATATCTCTGTGGTGTTATGGAGAGTAACCTAACATTGGATCCCTATTGTGTAAAGGACTCGTCAAAGAACATCACCCACATTTGGTGTGTGAGTGTTAGAATTGACTGATAAGGGAAATCAATATTCATTAGGAGAAGGCTCTGCATAGGTTCATCTACCAACTAATCTACAATCACTTGTCCCTTGATAGCCTTTTGTTCAAAATGCTAAATGTCAAACTCAGTGAGTATCATGACCCACTTAGCCAATCTACCTATTAGAGCTACTTTGATGAAGAAGTACTTTAGTGGGTCAATTTTAGCCACTAGTCATGTAGTGTGAGCAAGCATGTAGTGTCTCAACTTTTGGGAAGTAAAGACAACTGCCAAGAAAGCTTTCTCAATGATTTTGTAATTCATCTCATAAGAAATTAGTGTGTGGCTCAAATAGTAAATAACTCTTTTCTAGTTATTGTTGTCCTCTTCAGCTAATAAGATTTCCAGAGCTAATTTAGTTGTTGAGTTGTACAAAATCAAAGGCTTCCCATAGATAAGAGGCATCAATATGGGTGGATTAGTGAGATATTATTTTATCTATGTCATGCTTTTCTCATAATCTTGACTCTAGTTAAATTTCACACCCTTATGTAGAGTCTTTGTAAAAAGTTGTGATCTATCCGCCAGCTGTAAGATGAACCTAAGAATAGATTGGAGTCTTCCTTGTAGGCCTCTCATCTGAATGATGTTACAGGGTGGAAGCATATCCATAATTTCTTGATCTTTCTTTTGATCCACCTCGATTCCTTTCACAGACACAATGTATCCCAGTAGTTTCCTAGATGTGATGCCAAATGCGCACTTCTTAGGATTGAGCCTAAGACTAAACGTTTCCATGCGATCTAGGATAGGTCCCAAATCTTGTATATGAGTATTGCATTTCACACTCTTGACCAAGGTATAATCCACATAGTCCTCCATGGCCTTATGCATCATATCATGGAAAATTGTAGTTTTTGAGAGCACCAACATTTTTCAAGCCAAATGGCATTACGTTCCAATAGAAGGTTCCCCATGCATGTATACAAGTAGTCTTGTCCTGATCTTTTGGCACAATTTTGATCTAATTATAACCAGAAAAACCATCCATGGGTGAGTAAATCTCATATCCTACTATCATTTCCACTATCATATCAATGTTGGGAGTGGAAAATCATCCTTAGGACATGCTTAGTTGAGATCACAGAAGTTAGAAAAAACTCTAATAGATTTATCATGCTTGGAGACTAGAACAATTTTGGATATCCATTCAACATAATTGATAGCATGGATGAAACTAGATTTTAAAAGCTTCTCTAGTTTAGCTTTGATGAGAAATGCAACATGAGGATGCATTTTTTGAAGTTTTTGCTTAACTGGTTTAATGCCTGGTGTGATGGACAAATGATGCATAATGAGATGAGGATCTAGTCCTCGCATGTCAGAATATGTCCAAGAAAAAGTTATCTTCTTCTCTCAGAAGAAGGCAATGAATTCCTCCTTTTCTTCTAGAGATAGTGACTATGCCAAATGTATTATATGAGGATGTTCTTCTATGCCTAGGTTGATCAGTTATGTTTTCTTTATCAACGTTGATGATCTCTCCTGAAAGTGACTTGGAAGTGTATCAAATATCTCATCTGCAAGTGCCTTAGAGAGGTTTTCATGCTTGGATTTGTCTTTTATTTTTACTTTTCTAGGTTTTGACACTACCACGTAGTGGTTTTCACCATTAGACCTTCTATTTTTTTTCTTTTTAATTGTATGACTAAGATATTTGATGTTAGCTTCAATCATGTTGACACTTTGTTAGTTGGTGGAAGACATTACTAGTTTGATAGCATTCAAGTAGTAAACAAGAGAATAGTCATTATGGAATGTGAGGACTTCACTAGATGTATTAGGATTTCAGTCTATAAGCTTGGGATATGTGAGTGAAAGAGTAGTGGCAGGTTCGACTGTATTCATAATATAGTCACTAAATGCTTGGACTAGCAATTCGGGACCTAGAGTGGCTTTGTCCACAAGTGTATTTGAATGCCTTTGAGTACTAATGTCATCAACCAAAGACTCAAGGACACTAGTTCGATCAGACCCATCCAATCTAACCCTAGACACTTCACCCACTTTGAGTTGGATTTCATAGACATGAAGTTGGTTAATGTCTTTATCTATAGTTGCTTTTGAAAGGGAGTCAAATTCATATTGCTTGGAATCAATGTTGTATAGCAATAAGCCATAGAATTCCCCAACAGTGATAGGGACATACTCTCCTTCATAATCTAGATTTTTACATAGGTACTCAACATGTAATGCTCGACTAGACTCTCCCTATTCTAAATGAGCACAGTGTGGATCAACATTGTCCTCAAAAGAATCACTAGTACCATCCATAGTGCTGACACATGGCACAAAGTCATCTAGTTCAGAAAAGAATTTATCAAGACTGTGAGGAATAGGATAAGGATAATGATCCTTATTGTCTAAATTATCTTCTTGAGTATCTAACTCAGCTAGTGACTCATTTTTGGTTGAACCCTTAGACTTTGGTATAAATTTGTTAGCACCTAAATGAAAGGGAACCTTCTTGAAGTCTAGACTAGATGTATCTATGTTTCTTTGTTCTTTTGCTTTGATAGGATCAACTAGACCATTGTTATTGCATCCAATAGGACCCATTCCCTTATAGCCAAAGCAATTCATGAGTCTAAGATCAGGGCCATAATTCTCATGAGTGATCTTGCGAGCCTATTCTATGAAATCAACAGGAGTCTCCTCTTTGTAAAACCACATAGCAATGGCTCTATTTTCACTTTCATTCTCCAAGGGGACTATAGCTTTGACAAAAGTGCCATTATACTTGGTTTGAGATGTTAACAAAAATGGCTTCTTTGCCTTGGATGGTCTCCCATAATAATGAGGAGACTCAGGAAGAGATGTTAATGACAACACTAGTTTGATATGGTATTCACCCATGCTAGTATCTTTCAACTTGAGTGACTTCTTAATTTTCTCTAGCTTATTATCATGATAATCAATAGATTCCTTATTAGCAAGGACACAATTCTTAGTAGCTTTTAGCATATTGGAGGTATAGATAGTACTAGAAAGAATAGTAACTTTGGAGCCATGAAACATGAATTTTACATATTGATGGCATGTGGATCACACAGGGCACAGCTCATGTATCCATGACCTTCCTAGTAGAATGTTATAAGCCAAGGGAACATCGAGGACCCAACAAGTGACATCCCTTTCTGGAGGATTGATGTGGAGGGGCAATACCACAAGACCTAGAGACTTTCACTCGACTTCATCATATGCTTTGATAGTGATCTTGTGGTGAGGGTCAATAGAGTCCTCAGAATAATTTAATTGCTTAAGCAGAGTAGTAGAGACAATGTTCAGCCCAACACCATTATCAATGAGTACTTGACAAACACATGCCTGATGTATCATGACCTCAATGTGTAGAGATTGATTGTGTGGGTGAGTCAATGAATTATCATCCTACTTAGAGAAGGACATATAGTAAGGCTAGGTTAGATGACCTACCATAGATTGAAATCTCTCATGATAAAGATCTTGAGGAACATTTTCCTTAGTGAGGGCTTTGTCTAGAATTTTCCTATGAGCAGGTGAGATTTTAAGTAGCTCAAAGATTGTGATTTGAGTACTAGTTCATTTAATTGATTGAGAACACTATAGCTAGTGGCTACTAAATTTGTTGTGAGTTTTGCACCTTTCCCAAATGGACTAGCAAGGGTTTTATCTTTATGTTGTTCAAGATCAGGAGTAGAAGGCGTAGGGCCTTTGAGCACCAACTTGGGATGAGAGCATGTAATAGCATTAGCACAATATTGTGAAGATGCATTGTCCATTTTGTGGGAAGTAGGGTCCCTCAAGACAAATGGTTTCTTGGGTTTATCGTTATCTTGTTTGTCCTTGATGGTAATAATTTCACAATACTCAAAATCCACAAGTTCAACCATGTTGATCACATTGCTATCATTAGAGTATGTATAGTTGACCCTGTTATTAGGTTTTGGTTTTGAGATCTCTCCTTTTCCATAAGATGAGAAGGGTTCCTTGAAAGCTTTGTTATCTAAGTTCTTTTTATGTCTATCTACCATAATGTCACCATCATCAATCATGTCCTAGACTTTGTGACATAGGTTTATGCAGTTACTAGTTTTGTGTCCCTTATTTTCGTGGTGCTCGTAGAATGAAATTTCATTCCACCATGGTAGGGATGGTTTTAGATCATAAGGGTGAGAGTTATTCAATGGTGAGATGAGCTTTTTTTGTAGTAAGGTCTTGTAAACCACATCCAAAGGTTCACCTAGAGGCATATACTCTCATTTAGGGCATGTAGCGCATGAGTTTCTCGGTCTATTCTTGGATGTCTTGTTGTCAAGAGGAGGTTTCTCAACATTCTTTCCTATGTTGAGACCATGTGTGAGATTAAAGGCTGTGTTAGTAGGTTTAGGAGTGATGTTGTCAAAAACCCCATCATCTACAATTTCTCGATTCTTGTTGACATAGTTGGATTTGTCCTTGTTATAGGTGGATCCTTGTTTTGTGTCCTTCTGAAGGGTAAGTTCACCCTTCCTGACCATGAATTCCTCTATGTAGATATCTTGTGTGACCATGTCTTCAAAGGTTCATCAACCTTGAAGTTTGACTTTATACCGAAAATTGTGCAGGAGATTATCAGTGAAGATGTCAAGCTTTTCATTTCAAGAATAGTGCATGAATAATTAGTGTAAAATTTCATCCATCTTTGAAAGAACATGAGGAAAGGTTCCCCAACCTTCAACTTAATGTTATATAAATGTTGAATATTAACATAGTGTTGAATGTTATGAGAATACTATTTTAAAAAAAAGTTGCCAATTTCATCAAATATCTTGATATGAGGAAGCAAGTGTGAAAACCACTCCATAGCCTGACCACCTAGACTTCTTGGGAATAAACACATGAGATATGTCTAATTATGCATAACTTGCATAGACAAGGCATAAAATTGCTACAAATGATCTTGGCGGTTAGTAGTTTGAAAGTATTTATCATACTTGGGTAGCTCTACTCCTCTTGGAAAAGGAGGCATGTCTAGACTCTTGTCAAATAGAAATGGACCAAGAGCATCTAAGGTGTATGTTTTTGTGGGTTTGTCTTTATCATACATCATCTGAGCTAGTTGGTCTTGCATGATTTTCAATTATTTTTGGAGTTTGGAAGTCTCAATTTCCTCTTTAGGTGTGATGATAGTTTCCAGATTGAAATGATGGGGTAGCTTAGCGGCTTCTAGGGAAAGTTTGAGAAAGTATTTTTCTCTCTTCATTGAGTAGGATTTCCATGACGTTTTGAATTTTTTTGTCTTTGCAGAATTTTTCAATATGTTTAGGAAGTATTTCCACCTCTTGCTATTCCTCATCATTGTCATGGTCTTTTTCTTTGTCATTCCTAGGTTGATCATGGTTTCTGTTGTGATTATTCATAATCAGCCATTGTAGGAATGTGTTCTGTTTCAGTATGTTGTGATTCCAAAGGACTCTTGAAAAAGAATCTAGAAGTTTTGTTTAGAGACGTGGGACCTTTTCTGGTCTCAAGATCCTCTTGATACAAGGGGTTCCTAGTTTTTTGTAAGTTTATGTAGAATGTTTGAAGGACTTGAGCTGATTTGATAGGTGAAGGAAATTGTGAAGATTCATCACTGGACGAACTGGATGAAGATCATATATAAAATGGAAGGAAACCTCTACCATGATTATGACCTCTAGCTCAACCTCAGCTAAGTCTAAGGGGATGAATCATGTTTCCACTTCTTGTTACAATAGGCATAGACAAGGACAAGAAGCAAAGACCAAGACAAGGATCACATTAAAATGTAGTCTCGAAAAACAAAGGGAATAGTGTTGTATACTAAAGTTCAAGTAGTCTGAGGGAAGGCTAGAACAGCCAAAGATTATGACTATCATGACAAGGAGTATAATGAACACTGGAGGATGAGAATAAGACAATTGAGAGATAAGACTAGTTAAAGTATAGATCACAAGTCATCAGCGAAGCAAGATGCCACTATTTGGGAGCATTTACAAATAGAGAAGAGGTAAACTGATGCAAGAAATAGACTAGACACAAAGTTCAAATATCTCTAATAGATCAATTTGGTAGGTCTAATTCAAGATTCCATGCAAAGATCCTCTAGGAGGCACATGAGAAAGTGCACAGACACACACAAAGTCTCATAAGAACAATATAAAATCACATGAGGATCAACTATAGGCCACATGAAGAAGTGCTAAGATTTGGAAAGTGAAATAGAATGTTAATAGCAAGATCTTGAGTGGGGATGTGCATGTGCTTATGAGAGGATCTAGATAGAACCATGCAAAGAAGTGATAGGACAAAAAGTACTTGTTCGAAATGTTGCAAACTATGTGCAAAAATTGAGACTAGACTAACAATTGAACTAGATTTTGAAGAGATTTAAAAAAATTTAGACTATTTTAGACACATTATTGGTTGATTTTGATTGATTTTAGATGAACAAAAAGGTTGACTTTCAAAGTGGAAAATAGCATTGGGTTTCAAATAAGACAAAGTATTTTCAAGAAGACATGGGGAATGAGTAGTAGTCAAATACAATCCAACTAAGGACAAAGCAACTCAAAGGGATGAGGGAGTCTTGACCTTCAATTTGTTTAGAAAGGTTTGGACATGTTTCAGACTCAATAACAGACACATTTTATCCGTAAAAACCAAGAAATGCTAGATTTAAGGTAAAACCTTTGTCCCACAACTTATGCACATGTGTGCACCTCACATAGCCATGTCACTCCCAAGAGGGCACCCATGTTTTTGGTGTATTCAAAGGGCTCAATAACATATATGTTGAATGAACACTCTTGTGGTAGGGTTCAAGCATGTATACCACCTTCTAATGCCTAGTAGCATGCTTATGGTGAGTTCTATAGGAGAGATTCTTCCCTCTCCTTGCACAAAGATTATGCCTCCTTTTAGAGGTGAACTGGGTAGCCTCTAACTAAAGGTTTTTAGTTGGCTTCCATTCATATTAATCCCTAGTGGCTCCGCAAGTAGAGTTAAGACTAGCAACCCACACTAGCATCTGAAATTACACACACTTTCCTAGCAAGACTGGGGTCGAGGCCGACCAGTACAATAGACAGACCCTCCCCTTGATATGTGATATCAAGAATCAAGAGGAAGAAATTAATATGGCTTTGGAGTCTTTCACTCTAAAAGGATTCTTTATTGTAGTGAGTTGGAATCTCCAATGAAAGGAGTGTTCTCACTTGGGTCATTCTCGGAGGTTGGATCACTCTAGCAGGCCCTCTAAAGGATTTACTCAGACTGGTGGTTCAAAATTAAGGGTCAAAGTTTTTTATTTCCTTCAAGGGGAAAGAGCATACTCCTCTACCTTATTTCCTCACCCAAACACACAAAACATGTTAATCATCAACTTAGCTTAATCAATCTAGACTTATCCTTTCTAAAGATTATGATCCCCGAAAAGGAAATCATCATCTCATGATAGAAGAGGATTCACACCAAAGAACCTCTAAGTTGCTTGCCTCCCTCAAATGTCATCTTTTAGAGGCTTCTAGGTTTCTGATTTAGCCTTGGTGATGACTTCCAAGTGGCGAAGAGCATAGTTCCCTATTCCTCTATCTTGCACCCTATGAAGTTCACAAGCCCTAATTAGACTATGTTTGGAAAGAAAGAAAAAGTCACATTGTTTTAGTGGGTTTTAAAATTGCTCTTCAACAATTGAATATTTGACAGCGTCCTACAAACACACAGTCAGTTCATGTTTGGGAAAGTTTGTGTAAAGGAGTCTTTTTCAAACATCTTGCAAACAACTATTAGGCTTCAAAAAATCAAGGAAATCGAAATAACGTTGCTTCAGAGAAAATATATCAGTGAAAAATGATAAACAATATACTGAAAAATTGCATCTTAACTATGTTGCTTCAAGATTTTGCACAAAAATCTTGCGCAGGTCCATGTGAAGTCTTTCACTTACACACGCTAGAAAATGAGGTGCCAAATGAGAATCCATGCAATAGGGCACTTTTTCATGAAAGAAAGTGGAGAGACAAGGGAAAAAAACTTAAATCTTTTGCATAAAAATTAGGTTTTTCGCATGAAAATCAAGAATATTGTATGAACAAGTACTATAGAATGATGAAAATTATCAGAAAACCAGACAGGTGAGGCTATAATTTTTTTTTTTCTTTTGTCCCACAGTGGGCACCAAAAATTTAGATGTGAAAATGTGACCTTGGATCTTTCACCTACACTTCAACATAGTGATTATATGTGGATTCATCCTAGAATAAACATGGAGTCATTTATCCAAGAGGCCCAACAATTTGACCTATTGCCTTCTAACTAGAAGGATTATACCTATATGCTCTAAGAACAAGGAGCAGAGAACACAACCTTTCTAGAATGAAGGATTTTATGTAGAGTATGATTATGCAATTAATCTATATGAAGTGCAAGCATTAATCTAAGAAATAGAAGATATTGAGGTACATGTATGCATTCTTGATCTAAAATAATATCAAATGCTAAACTATGTGTAAAAGCTAGAACTTAAATGAGTAGTTATTTTGACAACAAATCAATATAATTGAAAATCCAGCCTCTGTAATGAGGGATATGGGGTCCCTTAAATAGAATCCAAGGATTGATTAATGGTCAAGATCAATTTGGATGGATGGTTAAGATCAAAGAGAAGATTCAGTTGAAATGGAAACTTCCTTGTGCAATTGAAGTTAACTATGTCAGATCTAAGTGTGATGAGTAGTTAACTCAGCTTTTCATGAGTGTGAGAACAAGTTAACTAAATTAATTCCAATTCAAGAGATAGTTCACTCAAAGTTTCCATTTTGGAACTGAAGAGATTATTTTATTTAATAAGGTGAGATATGAACTCACAAATTCATTTTTTTATTTAATTTAATAATCACATTCAATTAATCAAAGTGAGAATAATTATTAAATTAAATTAAATCTGAATCAATAAGTTTAATGTGGCTAATTCGAGTCAATACTTTAGGAATTAAATAAGTAACATGATTAATGCAGATTAGGATTTTTTGCATTTGACAATTAAGTCAAGTAGCAAAAATTAGAATTAGAATTGGCTATTAAAATAGGACTTAGGGGTTGATCAAAATAAACTAGAATTGGTTATCATGGCAATGAGCCAATTTTGGGGTATTACACATCCCTACCTAATAAAGTAACCTAAAAGCTCACTCCAGACCAATACTTTGATGTGGCAAGACAAGTGCAAAAATTGATGGACCAAGCTCTAATTCAAAATAGCATAAGCTCATGTAAAGTCCTCATTTTGCTAGCATCCAAGAAAGGAGGAAAATGGAGATTATGTATACACTCAAGAGCCATAAATAGGATTATAATTAGGTATAGGTTTCCCATAACTAGGATTGAGGATCTCATGGATTCCCTTGGAGGGGCAATGTTCTTCACCGATCTAGACTTGAAGAGTGGATATCACTAAATTAGGATTAAGGAGGGAGTAGAATAGAAGACAACATTTCAGATCATAGATGGGCTTTATGAATGGCTAGTGATGCCATTTGGTCTCTCTAATGCTCCTAACACATTTATGAGGCCCATGAATGAAGTTCTTAAAGACTTCATAGGAAGATTTATGGTAGTCTACCTGGGTAGAAAAACCAAAGAGAAACACATCAAGCATGTGGAGGGAGTATTGTAGAGACTTCATGAGGAAAAATTTGCTATCAACCTTGAGAAGTGTGACTTATTCAAGCAAGAGCTTATGTACTTTGGCTTTGTGGTGTCTAAGGGTACCCCAAAGATGCATCAAGAAAAGGTTGCTACAATCCTAAATTGGCCACCACCTACTACATCAACTAAGGTAAGGAGATTTCATGGTCTTGCTCAATTCTATAGGAAGTTTATTATAAATTTTAGTGGCATATGTGAACCTTTACTATCGACCATAAAGGGTGTGGCTGAGTCCATGTTTAGATGGACCTTATAAGCTAAGAATTCATTTGAAATGCTTAAGAAACAAGTAGCTACCCAACCTATTTTGCAATTACCTAGTTTTGAAAAACTCTTCTCCCTAGAGTGCGATGCAAGTGGCCTAGAAATAGGGGAGTTTTGAGTCAAGAAGGTAGGCCAGTAGCCTTCTTTAGTGAAAATATCAATGAAACAATAAAGAGATATTCTTCCTACGACCTTGAACTCTATGCCTTAGTTTAGTCCCTTAGGAAGTGAAGGCACTATCCATTGCCCAAGGAATTTTTTGTATTTACTAATAATTAGGCCATATGCTACATCAACACTGAAGAAAAGTTGAGTAATAGGAACTTGAAGTGAACGGAGTACTTGTAGGCATTCACTTTTGCAATCAAGCACAAGACATGGCAATTGAACAAAGTAGTGGATGCTTTAAGTAGGAGATTATTAATTATCCAAGAAGTTTAGCTACATAACATTGGCATAGAGAACTTTAATATTCTCTATAAGTAGGATGAAGACTTCAAAGAGGCATACAAGGTATGTTCTAATTTTGAGAACCACTTTCATAGTACATATTCTCAATTTACCTTACAAAATGGGTTTCTGTTTAAGGGTAATCAATTGTGTATGCCAAGGGGATCAATAAGAGAGAACCTAATATAGGATAAACATAATGGCAGTCTAAGTGGAAACTTTGGTGTGAGAAAGACTCTAGACTTGGTCCAAAGATTCTACTATTGGTCTAAATTAGTCAAAGATGCAACCAAGTGTGTGGAACAATACATGATGTGTATGAAAGCTAATGGAGGGATGAGTAATGTAGGTCTCTATCAACCCCTACTAGTCCCAAATAGGCCATGGGAATGTGTGAGAATGTATTTCATAGTAGGATTACCCAAGAAAAAATATGGTTATGAAAACTTCTATGTAGTTGTTGATAGGTTCAAAAATATGGGACACTTAATTCCATGCAAAACTACTAATGATGCAAGCCACATTGCCTATATATTATTCAAATAGTTATGAGGATTCATGGCTTTCCATTAAGAATAGTTTCATAAAGGGATGTAAAATTCACGAGTCACTTTTGGAAGACCTTGTGGAGTGGACTTGGCACAAACTTGCAATTTGGATCAGCCTACCACTCCTAAATAGATGGTCAAACTAAAGTGGTTAACAGGGTGTTGGGTAACCTCTTAAGGTGCCTAACTAAGAAGTATGGACAAACATGGGATATGGTTATCTCCAAAGAAGAGTATGCATATAATGATAGAAAAAATAGGACCACAGGAAGAATCCAATTTCAAATTGTCCATGACATACATCTTAGAGGTGTATATGAGTTGAGAGAACTTCAAGGTATCAAACATAAGAGTGAGCATGCTAATGATTTTGACCAAAAAATGAAGGAAATATAAGAGAAGATGAAGAAGACCATCCAAGACAACATAAAAAAGTTGAAAGAAAAGGTAGATGCAATGAAAAAGGACATCCAATTCTCCATTGATGATTATGTCATGGTGTACTTAAACAAGGATAGACTGCAAAAAGGTGTACCCACTAAGTTGTAGATGAAAAGGGTAGGACCTTGCAAGATCATAAAAAAATATGGGGCAAATGCATACAGGGTTGATTTACCATTAGATTTGGGCATATTTCCAGTTTTTAATGTGAAAGACTTGGTTCAATTCAAATGACCATGGCCTATTGATCTTCACAAAAATCAAGGCCTTTAGCATGATTTAGAGCCTATAGTAGTCCCTTCCACCAACAAGTTGGAAGCTAAAAAGGTATTAGACTAAAGAGTCAAAAAATCCACTAGACAACAGGTGTACATGGAGTACCTCATCTAGTGGAAGGGAAAACCTGCATCAGAAGCAACTTGGGTAGCTGAAGTAGATTTCAAGAAGGCAGGCATCCCTCAAGACCTATTGTCCACATGAGTGACATAGTTTTATGTTGTTGGGGAGTATGGTGCATGGGAACCTAGGTAGGCTTGTGAAAGAGCTTAGGATCCTAGGGTATTTTGGCTCCTAATGTGAGGTCATTTAGGTTAAGTTGCTCATAGTTTCTCATAGTTGCTCATAGTTGCTCAATCAGACTATATAGAGAATTTTTGGGTTTTGAAGGCTAGAATGGTACAAATAGTGTTTGAAGGGCCTTATTATATATTTTACAACAATTTAAGGACTTTGGCATGGTTTGACATCATTTGGAGCAAGTTCGAGTGTCAAATGCTCAAAATTTGTCAATGTTGTCATTGACAACATTGACAACTTTTCTTACAATTGGGAAACTTTTTAGTTGGAGCCTTTTCACTATTTGAAGTAGTTGGTTTAGGATTTCAAGTAGGTTTCTAATGCCATTCTTGACCTTTTGGTAGTGCTGGAACTTGGAAAGAATTATGGTTGTATGGACCAAGCAACAAGCTTAATAACACAATTTTATGCTTTCAAGTTTGATTGGATTATAATAGATTAGATTGGAATATTTTGTGCTTGGAAGTGTTAGTTTAGAATTTTTAAGAATATTGTACAGTGCTAGTTTTATGTTTTTTAGAGTTCTAGTTACTTAAATAAATTATTTTGGTTTTGTCATCTTGTTGTTCAAAATCTAGTGACTGAACAAGATGGATTCATAACTGCCTCTCCCACCATAGGATCTATATAGACTATTGGGATTTGGGAGGTGACTCCTTTTACATATTTTATAGAGAAGGAGAGACCTTGCAAAGAAAACCAATTTTTTTATGGTTATACCCTAGGCGAGCCAAAGTTGCATGGCTAGGGATCATAGTCTATTACAAAAGTGTTAGGAGTGGTTCAATGTGTGTAATACTTCAACCCAAGCATAGAAAGTGTTGAAGGAAAGAGTGGTGAAGTCCCATATTTAATTGGAGCCTTTGGAAAGAATCCTATGGAGGGTAAATCCTTCTTGTTTTTAGACATCCAGTAAAACCCCTAAAACCCTTGGTTTTAGGCTAAAATTATGGTTACACTATACGGAGAAGTTGGGAACCCTAAACCCCAAAAATCCTTAAGCTATAAAAAGGGTGTTAGGAGTAGTGATAGTTTTTACCTATTATTATTAAAATTTTCAAATTAATTGAGTTTTACCTCATATGGAGGGCTAATTGCTTGTAGTGCTTTTTCAAGAAATTTTAGGAAATGTTACATCAACTTTGGAACTCGAGTGGGTTATCAAGATTTTTGGTGCTTGTGGACTTTGTGGAGAATAAAAATGGAATCTTAGGAGCCATTCATCTCTTAGTGGTTTCTTTTGAGGATTTGGAGTTATTTGAAATGAGGAGAGTAATTGATCTTACATTGGTATGCACCTAGTTAAATTACCTAGGACCACATTGTTAGGTTCCTAAGGAAACTAGCAAAAGTATTCAACCCTATTAGATCAAGTAAGATACCTAAGGAGACCCTAGAGAAGGATAGGGTAGGAGAAATATTGGGTGTCACATCAAGAATCTGGACCCCTTTTCCAATCCTTTGAAATCCTTTTATAGAACAAGGATTACAACAAGCTTCAGGCTAGAAATGCTTACACCTATAAAAAGACCAACTATAAGAATGATATTTTACAAAAGACAAAATAGTTACATGAAAAGTGGCTAGAGATAGCCAAAATATGAATTGTTATCATTATAGGTGTTCAAGATTGACTTCATTGTTTTTAAAGTGAGACTACCCACAGTAGGTGAACTGTAAAGATAAGGTACCTCATTGAACTAGTTGTCCTTCCTCTTCTTGTTATTTCAATTATCTCCATCTTATCTAGTTTCTATCTCTAGATGGTAATGCCTTCATGTTAGCCACAACCTCTCAAAGAGTAATATCAATGTCTAAATCTAGCTAGGTGGCTTCTCTAATGTTATTCAATTCACTTAGACACATCTTCCATTTTGCATCTATTATGGCTCTAACTTCTACAACTATTTTATTCATATTTGCTTCAATTTTATACATGATATCAATCATATCATATACTATTGAAACATCAATTTCACTATTACAATAAGAAATAAATCTATCATGCTTCAAAAAATTATCAAAGGAGGTAGACCATATTATCCATTCTCTCATGTTAGTCTCATGATCAATTTCTTTTGGAATGAAACCATGTATTCCTTTGGTGATGGTCTTCATCTTGTTTTATATCATTCACATATTTCCCTAAAGAAACCATTTAACTAATTTTCCTTATTGATTATCTTCCTCATGTGGATTATAACCTATTATAGAAATTCTTTCTCTTGTATCAACATTAGAATGAGCTTGTCAAAGAATGGTATATATAGGCCCCACTTAGTAAATAATGGAGAAAGTAAAGATATTTTTTTTGAGCATTGGTACTCTACACTTTGCAATGAAATGTAACTTCTGTGGATAATTTGTAAAATCTGTTTTAGGACATTTAACATATGTGCAAGAATGTTTTCCATTTTCCTTACTTCTACTTTCTTATGTCTTTCCACTTCTTCTACATCCACATCCATTTGTTCATTTGTTGCTAAACCCAAGTTTGCCATATCAATATTTGTTTGAGTGTCTTTGTCTTTTACCTCTATAGCAAGCCTAGCAACAATTCTGATTGTTTTCACCTCATTGTTCAAAGAAGCATTTCTTTTTTGTAACACATATATTTAATCCATTGCTTCTTCATAATGCTTCATTGTTTCAATGTATCTGCTATAAATCTGATACAACCATTCTTGTAATAAATCAATTTTTTTCTTTCACATGAGCCACATTGTATTCATAATATTGAAAATTTGGTCAATAGATGTGATAGTAACATTCCAAAAACTTATATATCCCTGTGAAGAATCTCTAACCTCCATTAGTGTTCACTTTTCTGATTCTCAAGCTAAACTCCAAATATCATTATTTCAACATCTTGATATTAAAACCATCCCCTTGTAATATTACAATGACATCAACATCTTCAAAAGAGATAAATCTTTCAGGCCTTCTTATTTGATCAAGAGAAAATGTGAGCTCATTTCCCAACTAGAGATTATTAGCATTCCACTTCTTTCACAATCTCTCTAGCTTCATCCATAGTGAGTGTTTCACTGGATGGATCATACTCTTGTAACATTTTTACCAACTCTGTTACTTTCTCATCTAAATTCCCTAGTTGTAATTGCAAAATTAGTTCATTATGCTTTAGGTTAAAAATGAAACTTTTATATTCCTAAAAATTAATGAAATCATCATCCTTCATAAATTCTTGATCTTTTATGATCCTATCATCAATCATTCTAGCCTCAATATCAAGTTTATTAGGGATTCTTTCATTCTCAATACCTTGTCTCATTAGAAAATTGTGGCTTTGATCATCAAAAAGTTGCCTTCCTCTTGGAAAATTTTGAAGGGACTTTTCTATTGCTTTATTTGGTATCTCAATTAACTTTTCCTTTTTCCTTCTAGCCTAGGCCCATGATGAGATTTTTGGTTTCTCCTCCTCTTAATCAACTTTGAGCACAATATCTTTCTCAGGAGGTATGGGCTCCAATTTGTTTCTTATTTCTGGGGGTACTTGAGATAGTATGTCTTGATAATTTTTAATACATTTATTATATCTATTGAAGTATCTTTCCTCATGATAGAAACCTTTGAAAGAAGGATATATTCTCTTCATTTACTCTTCAATGACCATTATTTCCTTCTATTTTCTCTTCATTTACTCTTCAATGACCATTATTTCCTTCTATTTTCAAGGTTCTATCTCTACACTCTTCAATTTCCAAAAAATCAATCATCACATCTTCCTTCCATACCTATTTTGTCAAGGACAAGAAATTTGTCTCAAAGCATGTCTGACAAAATCATTGGGATAATAGTTTCTGGTAGGTGCAACAAGAAATTTAAATCCCCTCACAAATTCATCTAGTTCCTCTACTACATCTTTGCCTATGTTGAAATGTCATACCTTGAAATTTCTACATATAAAAGTTCCCCTCTTGATGGTTGGTCCCAAGTATTCTCTATTCATCAAAATTAATTGCAAGAAAAATTCAATAAAATCTATTGGGGATGTCCTTGGGTAGAAGATGAGGTAGCTTAGGGCACCCATAAACCCTTATTATGGAACAATTATCAAATAGAAAAACACTTCCCCAATCATATTCCAATTTCCTACCATCATCATAACATCCAGAGGGTTTAATCAATTTTCTTACACCCCTTGGGACCCTCTAAGTAATATCTCCTAACATGCTTGAAATAGGATGCACAAAATCATTGCAAAAAGATAGAGAATTAGAATAAGGGTGGAATATTTTTCATACCCTAGTCCATCATTGCATTGTTATTTTTTCTCCCATCTCCTATGTTGCTTCAATGAAATCAATGTTTATGTATCCTATACTCTTACATAGAATTATGTACATTAACAGTGAATAATGATGGAACTTGAAATTTCCCATCTCTCCTTCTTATGTTGCCATGATTTTGTTATGGATAACATTGGTTATATGAGTAAAAAAAATCATACCATATAGTGGTATGTAGATCCTATATATTGAAAGCCATAATATATATGCAACCAGGGGCATTCATGGTGCTAGGAAAAGCCCATCTAGCCATAAAGTCAACAATACAAGGTAATTAAAAATCCACTCTGCCTCGTCAATAGGTGCCCAACTTTGACATGCACCTACCACATGACCACAAAACTAGGTCAAAACACTACTCACTTCCAACAAAAGTTGGAATCATGGGGAATAACCATCCCAAAATTCCTAAGAATACTATCATCTCACACATGAGCATCCTTGAATCCCTGTAAACTCACCATTTAAACATAGAGGATGATGGTTTACTAAAAAAATTACACACTCCAAAATGATACTCACCACTAGTAACCACCAAGTGTAGGAGCACACAATCTCTATGGTATAAAAAGCTTAACTATCATTGTGAACTAGTGTTACATAACCCAACTAGACAAGGTATCACCTTTCCAAAAGGTTGCAAAGAATTAAATAGTGGAAAAAATCATGTAATATCTTCATACCAACTCATAAGATGGAACAACATGTGTCCAATCATACCATGTCCCTCCAACACCATACTGTGAATACCACACCCAACCTACTGCTAAGCTCAATCTCCAGCATCAAGCCAACTGCTAATGAGCAACTTGACTGAGACACTCCTCTAGAAGATAAAAGGTTAGAGAGATCGAAACTATACAACATTAGGTCTTAGAGGGAGTCTCTCTCAACCTCTGCACTAAATCAGCCCATGACACATTAGGGAATCTCACAATTCCACCAATCATCAGAAAACTCATCCAACACTAACTAAGCTATGGGCATAACTATGCTAGCCTACTTTCTCAAGAGAGAAAAGGATACAAAGATGTGCCAAATTCAACATCCAAAAGGTATATCTATACTTATCAAAAGACTGAGTCCTTCTGAAATGACATGGCAATGTTCACCTCTAGCAAGAAACACCCATAGTCCACACTTCTTCTTGCCAAGGTGGGATAGTGTTAAAGGAAACACACAAATCCAAGCATGAATCCCAATACCTAGTAGATTATGAAGATTTGTTAACATCTCCCTAAGAAAACATGAAGGGTTAAACTTCTCCAATGGCCATAAATGTGATATGTCATGATTGAATTGGCCTCTGCTAGATAAAGGGTACTAGGAACATCGATCTGCACCTTTAGAAGTGTGAAGGAGTTGCTAGATGTTCCCAGGAGAAATTTTGCATTAGTGTAGTCTTGCATGAAGTTTTTCATCAAAATAGGTGAGAAAATGCAATGAACCAGGTGAGAAAATTCATAACCACTTGATTCTTGTGCAAAATTTCAAATCAGCACAAAAATTTCCTTCACTTTGGAGGCCATAACTTTCACATCTAGAATCCAATTGACTTTTTTAAAAAAGTGTCAAAAAGATATCAAAGAGGTTCACAACAAGATGGGGCTAAGAGAGTCCTATGACCTAATATTTTTAATCACCACTAAATATAATACATCATAGGAAACTCAAACCATCTCGATTACCAAGATAAACAACATACGAAATGTCCAAAGCTTGGCCCAAGATAACACATGCCAAAAATGACATAAGAGATGAAATGGAATGAAAGGTAATTTACATAATGAAACCATCATTACTTCTCTTTCATAGATTTCATTAGTTAAACATAACAAAAGCATTAATGTCTAATGAAACTAAAAGGTTTTCAAAGCAAGGGTTCAAGAGTCATGTGCCATTTAAGCAAGTACATTTCTTTTTAAGTTTAATTACAAAATAGCATTATGTTAAATCACCATTTAAACCATCCAATTATATTAACAACTTTACATCTACTACAAGCACACTAGCATGTTCTCAAGGATATTATCCCTTGTACGTACTACTAGAGCTTTGAGATGAACATGATAGAGTCACAACACACAACTAGGTAGAAATAAAACACATTCAGAATAGTCATCATGAACCAAAACAAAAAATCCAAATGGGGAATTGTCAACTACAATAGTAAATCACAATAGAGCTCATTTCAACAATAATTCAATTGTGACAATGGCCATAAAGAGAGAAATAAAGAAAATTTGATGACTAGTCTAAGAAAGGAGGATATTAAAAACCAATGCTAGCCCAACAACATGAGGAGAATACCTCCAGCCAAATAAAATAAGGCATCAATCAAATCACATAACATGTGATGATTGAGAATAGTCAAACAAGAGGGATAAACCACCACATAATGCAAATGGATACATCACCATAGTAGTGTTAGAGAACACAATCACACACATCAACCAACATTCCATCAATAACCCCATGCATATGCAGACTACAATAATCTTCTTAATTATTTTTCCATGCAATACAACATCTAGATATCCATAAAATTAATAAAATTTCCATAAACTTATGAAGCAATCAGATTGGGGACTTAAGTCATTAACCCAAAGTATAAAATGCAAAACTTAGTTCTTTGCAATGATTCCCAATAAACACTTATTTCTCAATGAAAGGAACCATTTCATTACTATATGACATAACATAGAATCACAAATAAGATTCATTTATTTACTTACAATAGGATAAAATAGAGAAAAAAATTCACCTGACTCCACAAGGCAAAACAAAAGAGGTACTCAAAGCCAACACATGGACACCAATCAACAGTTCCATCCAAAAGGGTCACACACATGCAACCAACAAACCAAGGTACATCGACTCTATCTACAAGAAAGGAAAGATTCACTTCCTTCTCCTCACACTACTCTAGTTACATCTACTGAAAAGGAACTCCAACACAAGTAGATACCAAAGCAACAAAACTCACAAGTTCTCACCAAGACACTCGCACTCATACAATCGCAACATTAACCATATGGCCAACATATACATAGAGATCCCAATGTTTGAAAATGGGTGTTGATACAAATGTAATGCCCCACTAGGAGATCCTTGGAACAAGGATATATAAAAGCCAAACAACTTTTTTTTTCAACAAGTATGGAAGCACACAACAACCAACATACAAAGATCACAAAGATCACAATGGAAGACTTAACCACAATCCTAACAACCAATGAATCTTCAAAAGCCACTACCAAACTAACACACACAAACAAAGACCAAGAATGGCCACGCATAAGATGAGGGCTCGAAGTTACAACTGCTCAATAACTAAACATCATGCTAGAAGATAAAATCAGACTCCTAAAATTTGGCTAAGTATGAGATCCTAAAGCCCTAAAATTTTCTAGAATCTTTATCTTATCTCAAAGAAGTTTGAAACCTATCTCAAAAGACTCATTGCACATATTAAAATATATCTTAAGTATAAGGAATTAAATATACATCAACTTATGCTTGAACAATATATGTTAAACCCCATAGGAAATCTATTTTGAACTAGGAAGGTGTAAACCATAACATGGTGTCCAAAACAAACTTCCAAAATCTCCCTAGCCAAGCCTAGATAACCCCTAATTTTTGTGCAAGGACAATAGACTAACAAATTGTTGCACAAGGATGTGCAACAAGCCATGTGAGAAAGCACCAAACAACATGAGGAAGTGCACCAAACTGGTGTGGAATTTTGTAAGAGAAAGTGCGAAAAGCCATGCAAGAAAACCCAGCACACCACATGAGATCTTGCATACTCATGTGAGAAAGTAAGATTTTGTGCAAGAAAGTATAATTTTTGCATGAGGATATGCATCAACAAGCCAAAAAAATAAAGGGAAAAAGCTAAGGAAATATGTTTCCTCCACACCATGGAGTATCTGATCCACGTGGATCAAGGAATGAATACTCAAGTGCATAAACAACAAGATGCCATGAAACAAGAAAGTGGAACATCTATCCATCTAAACCATAGAAATAAAAGAATGTATAGATAATATCATCACATTGTACACAACCAACATTTCAATATATAGAATTAACATCACAATAACAAAACAACCAAACTAAGTAAGTGGTTCCTCCCAACCGTAATCGCATCATAAGACCATCATGGGATCTAGCCATCTCCCATGCGTAACATCCCAAACTACTGACCAAATTGTCAGTTCTATCTTATGAGGACACCACTACTAAAATGTACTACAACATAAAAATAAGGAAATCTAACATGCTAGAGGTAAAGCATAAGATAATCGTACAAATCAAACTCATCGTCTAACATATGCTAAACATCATAATAAGGAAATATCCCAATAAACAAGCATCACCTAAACATGATATACAAGCATTCCAATGAAAGCCTAAATCACAAGAAACAATACTCTAGAACCCAAAGTACCAAGTGAAAATATCCAACAATGGTCACGCTAGGACAAAAGACCGTCTCTGTACACTAGTCCCCACCAGTGGTAAAGGTAGCTACACCTCCTAACCATGTGAAACCTATAGGTCCACCCCTACTATACAAATAGAGATAATGATCCAACCAAAAACACACATAAAACACAATGTCCATGGCTAACACTCATGCCAAACAATAATGATGACTAAAACCAAGAACATGAGACAATACAAGTACTACAAGTCCTGGTCAGACACTCAAAGGGCTACTATGTAGGGGCTGAAATCATGGAGATTCACTTGGCATCAAAAAGCCCAAGCCATTGTTGGAAAATGCTCTCCCCAATGGAAGATGCACAATCTAGTTTTATTACCACTTACACATTTTATTTAGTTATCACTTACTTAAAACTTCCGACACAATGCTCTAAACATGGACACCAGGTTGTAGAAATAGAAGAACCCATCATATGCTACACTACCCTAGCCATACTCATCCAATGATGAGTTTCCATAGGCATGCATATTTCTAACCCAACCCTAATGATCATAGCTTTCAAAAATACCATGGAAGATTGGGACTCACAAGTCACTCGATAAATGTACGCACACATACTCGTGTGTGGTGCACCACCATCATAAGATCATATTACAAGGACTAGATGAGAACACAATAAAAATATCACTCAACCAAAAACAACTTAGGAGGATAGGTTCTACACAAATCCCAAGAACAATAAAACCATACATCATGAACTCACTCAACTAGCCTCAATCCAAGAGTATGGATTCTACAAGAATCCCAATGAGGCAAAAAGACCAAACATCATGAACTCACTCAACTGACATCAATCTAGGAGGAAGGATTCTACATGAATTCTAGTGTCCATGAAACAATAACAAGGGTCCAAAGAAATCATAACACCAGGTATAAAATCACTCAACCGAATAGAAAGTTGGGAGTATGGATGTGACATGAATCCCAAAAAAAACATAAAAGTGAAATAATAGTCTAACAAACATCCTACAGATAATCCAAGTCCACAACCAACATAAGGCCAAGAAAACTTGAGAAAAATTTGCAGCATGCAAATCGAGGTGTAAAACCTCAAAATTCAAAAACTTTAAAATTAAAACACATTTGGTTGTTGGGCACAAAACCCCAAAAATACAATAAAATTCAAGTTCAAACATTGTATGCAAAAATGGCTAGCGTAACAATATGAAATCCCAAACCCCCATCCCAAAAGTGGGAAAATTGTTTATACCCGACCAACCGGGTAGAATAAGCAAACAAAAATGGAGGGGAACACTAGTTCTTAGCCTCCTAAAAAATGGCTATCAAAAATAGAAGCTACAATGGAGCAGAAACAATAAAACTGGAGAGCCCTACCTTCAGCCAAAAGGGAAAAACAAGAATTTGAACCATAAAATAAAAATCCCATAGAAGTAGCTAAAAATCGTAGCAATCCTAGGTCTCCTCAAGTTGGATCCAACGAGACCTACCTCAGGATGATCCCACACCCATAGCTCCCACAAAAAAACAATAGTAAATCCTCATGAAGAGGATTTTGGGTTTTACTCTCAAACATTCTAATTCAAAAGTGAGAAGTGAAGAATTAAATTTCCTTTTCGATGCTTATTCACTTTTTGAGTGAATAATTGATTAGGGAAAATAACCAGCCAACCTAGTTAAACCTTGAATCGACCCAAAAAAAAAAAGGCTATTCCTAGTAATAGGAATTCATCTATATAAAATCTATTAGAATTTAAAATAAAATAAAATAAAGCCCAAAAATCCAAAAAATACAGAAGTTTCCTTTACAACTTCCGCGACAATGCGAACCTTTAAATGCACAAACACATTCACTAGTCTAATCACATAATGAAAATGATTTTGGATTTAATAATCATTGAAAGGATTAATTAAACAATTAAAATAAGGATATGTTGACCATACAGGGATGACATTGGTAAAATATGAATAGTTGAATCACTAACTCCATGTCCCACTGCCAGGGATATAAATCCTACACACCACATGACATGATCAAGTGCAATTATCGATAACAAAATAGTTCAAGCAATAAATAAACTAATTTAACCATTTTTCCAGTTATACTAAAATAATCCATTTACATTAGTCATGTTCACATAAAGAATAACAATACAGGAATGAAGTAAATACCTATAATATTAAATCCACCACCTAACATAATCAGAGATATGTCCAAATTTTGGATAACCAAATATCATCATAAAATATATTGTCATCTCAAAATGGCATAATCATGCAATATAAACAACATAGTAGTCTAACATCTATGATACTAAAATCAAAGTATGACATCTAACCCTCAGGTCATCTCAAATGTAAAACATAACATGAGAAAAAGTATCTCACAAAATCAAAATATAACAAGGTAAATATCTACAACACAAAACCAATTAATCAAACATGGACAATCCATTTCTAATTATTAAATCATTTAATAATGGTTGTTTAGACAATATTAAAATAATCTTAAAACACATAAGTGAACACATTTATATACATGACTAAACATTGCCAGAGGAACCTAGTCCACTGTAGCAAGATAATAGTACACAATGCAATCTCTGCACAGGTCTCTTGGTAATCACAGAAAAACACATGATACCACATCAATCCTCATAACCACTAGCACAAACCTTAGTGAACCACAAATCACATCAATCTCATAAATCACCCATTAGCATAAACAAAGCAACTAATATAGTAACCTAAATCCAATCACCTCAATGGTGTAGACCACTCATGGTCCCAATCATGATCCCTCACTATGCAAGATCATCAAGGTTGCATCCATCAAGATGACTTCTAGAAGTCAAGAGGGAGAGGCACTATAGGATGATATGTTTTAATAAAATCTTTAATTAGGTCTACACCCATGAACACCTCTAGCATTATCAATTTAACCAAATTTAAGTTCCATGGGTTAGAAATGGGAGGCTCACATGCTCTGTTATTATAAAAGAACTAGAACAACTCATTTTTCATTCATCTCTAGTACCTTTGCATCTCTTTGGAAACTATATGGAACCCTCAAGATGTGTAAATTTACAGAGTGGGCATGTGATGAGCGTAAAAAAAATTACACTAATTCTTCCACAAATGGACTTGGCACCTTTTATTCCTCATGTTTAGCACTAGGGAAATGTTCCTTAATGTCTACCTACATAATTAGATTTCCCTCTTTTTGTGCCATACCTTCTCAACTCAAATTCTAAAGAAACTCTCTCCAAATCAAATCTTTGATTTAGCAGTAATAGTTTTGTGAATACCGGTGTGAAGAATTGTATTACATCACCCTTTTAATGGCTTAACATACATGAAGTCTTTCAAATTTTCACAAAACCATTACATTCATATTTTATGGCATTTAAAATCCAAATCTAACACCCAAAATTTACCTTTTTCATATGTTACTTCATGTTTTAAGTAGTTGTCAAGTAGAAATGACCATTTTCCCTCTTCATCTCTAGTTCTCACCAGATATTAGTAACAATTCAATAACCATTCAGTTGAAGCCATGATAGTACAAAACCCTGGCAACCTGAGCTTTTCACAACATCGTAGGGTTTGAATGCTAACCACTTTAAACTATGTTGTCATGTCACATGTAACCCTTTATCTCTAGTTTGAGAACCATCTTTACAGTAAGACTTTTGACCATGCGAAGTAGCAAACATGGGTAGCTTAACTTGATCTCTCCTTCGCAACTATTAGCTCAAACTAAAACCTTGACTGCAAGATCAAGTGTGAAACAATATTTTTTCATCATATATACCATTTCTCTACTTCATGATTGTTAACTTAAAATGCAACCATAGTCATGCAAACTTTTGATTAAGGTCAATCTCCACATCTCCATACAATATTAACACTTTGAACTTTAAGCTATGAAGAAGTGTCACAATTTTTTCTTGCATCAATCTTTTCTTTCCTACTTAACATACTTTTTGGGTCATAATGCTTTGTCTAAAATAGATCCTTGTCACATGCTTATGGATTGCTATAACATTGGAGATCTCATGTTAAGAGGTTCTTCGCAACATCCATAGCCAAGCTAGAATATTATAGTTAACTATGAAGATAGTATGAAGATTTTTTAGCAAACAATGTCACATGTTCATTGTCCAAACTAATAGTTCACAACTGACCACAAAGAAGTTGCACAAGCCTTGCAATAAGCTATGCCACATCATCGCAACCTTAAAATAGATAGGGCTTAACAAGGTAGAGATGTAGCAATTAAGTAACAATTATGACTTCATAACATAACATTTTAATGTTTTTTAAGTGCAAAAAGATTATAACAATTGAATAAATGATTTAAGACATGAAAAGATAGGGAATATGAGAAAAACCATATACAGATATGAAATTAAGGCTTTTCTAACAAGGCATCTTCAAAAAATACATGTAAACCCTAATTTCAAATATTTAACCTAAATTTTCACAATGCACTTTTCAAATTTTAGAATAGTGATAATACAAGCCATCACTCCCTCCTTTAGTGCATGCTCCCACCTTCAATCTTTGAAATTTCCTCATCAAATCTTGCAAGAGTCACAAACCTATGGTACATATAGTAGGGGGAAATGGACATAATTTTATTGTCCTTTTCTATATTTAGTGAGCCAACTAGGAATAAAATTTAATAATAGAGACTTTTACAAAAATGGGGGAGGCAATTTTCTTTCTCATATGCCACCATGTCTAAAAAAACCATTTAATATAGGAAATAGATGCATTTTTATCCACCCTTGACAATCAACTAATTAGGCACTAGTTAAAGAAACACATTTATTTTCTATCATTTTCGTTTGTAGTCCTAGTTCAAAAGGAATAGCTCATAATACAAGAGGAGAATTGTGGTAGTGGATCTCAAATGGTGAAAGTCTTGGGACTACCTCAAGTATGCCCAATTAAAACATAGCCCCTTTACTCTTTCATATTCCATGCTTGTTAGGAACTCCTTTGATATTTGTCACCATCTTCTTTTTTGGCTAATAAGATGCCAAATTAGAATTCCAATCTTCAAACTAGATTTTCTTCCTCTGACTTCAAACAGTGCCTCCATACCAATAACATTTTTCTTGTACTCTTTATTCAATTATAGGGCACTTCACTCATCAAGAATGAGGACATATACATGTAATGGCATGTTACTTGTGCTCATAGGAAAACACATATTTAATTTCCAATTAATCACCTTTGATTGCAATATTATGATATAAACCAAGATAATTTAAAATAACAATACAATATTCTTTATAAAAGATGGATAATTTGATAAGCCATGCCAGGTCACAAAGTGACCTAGCCAAAAAAAAGAAATTCAACCAAGTGACCTCCCAACAATGCTTTGGTTCATTCCTTGCATTGACTGAAATTAATTTTTTTCATGGGTTGATTGTTGAAAACTCATGTTTGACCTTCTCTAAAAACTCCATTTTGTGTCCAGATGCCTTAAAACCAGCTTAAAAAAATGGAAAAATCATGTTTAACAAATATAAACATGTGTGAAAGATCAAAAAAAAAATTTATGTTATGTCTATTATAAATATCATCATACAGCATAGGTTAGTAGATGCTAACAAACTATGGATAGGAACTATATGAGAATTAGAAAAAATAAAATAAATTTAGAAATGCATGTATCAAGAAGGAAGAAAGGAACATGTTTGAAAACAATTTGCCAAAATCAAGTAAAGAAAGAGCATCTTCAAAATGAGAAAATAATGTACTACTCACAAAATCATAACAATGGTAAAATCCTATTGCATCCCCTAAAAGATAGAGTAGTATGACGAACAAGAAAGTACAACACTACACTCAAAATTCTTGTAAATTTTTGAGTCCTGATAGTGTGCTTGAATGTGCTAGATAAACCTTGCATTTTGATTCTAGTCTTTCATTAATGTTTATGAAAAAGGTTATCTTAGAAATAACTACCTCTTCCTCAAAAAAATTAATCTTACTTATTGTATTCTCGAAATAGAGTGTTTTCCTTCTACAGTTTTAGGACACAAATTGTTCTTTACACATTATTTCACACTTAGTAAATTTTAAGAACAAGATGTCAAGTAAAACACCCTTTGTATATACTTATAGTCTAAATAGTAATTAAATAGTTAATTATGTAATTATTGTATTTATAATTGTATCTCTTCTCTGATAGATTTTACTCAAACCGATAGAGTTTAGTTTTTTTCTTATTAACATTGTTGTAGTTTCTTGTTTGTCATACTACTCTATCATTTAGGGAATGCAATTGGATTTTACCATTTTTATGATAATGAGACTAAAAAATGAGATCATCAAGCAGTTGAAGTGAAAGAAGCTATATGGGTCACTACTACGCATTTTGGTCTTAAAGTTGAACATTGCAGGAATAGAATGTCAATACTAAGGAAACCAAGAAAGATACAAAGAAATAATTATGGAAATCTTTGACTTATGGTAAGAGGGTTCAGGTTAACAAATATAAACATGTGTGCATGATCAACAAAAATATTATGTTATACCTATTATAAATGTCATGGAAAGGCCATGGTAATGGTTCCCACTTTTTGGCCAAGTTTGCAACTAAAGTAGATATTTTTAACAAAACCTTGATTTTCAAATGCATATTAAAACAAAACCATAAAGAATTTGATGATGATATAAACTAGTGATTCTTAGTATTTTCTATCTAGTTTCTAAAATTATTTTTTTATTTTTTAATAATTTCATTTGAAATCCTTTTTTTTTATCTCCTTTGAGAAATGCTTTATATGAAAGATGATAATTTCAAAAAGTTATGGGTATTTTGATCAACATAACTTTCTTTTTAAAATAGGATAATTACAAAATTCTTTTTCGGCTAGAATAGTAACATCAATAACTAGCAATTTTTTTGACTTTCTAGAAAGCTAATAAACATAGCTCTGATGATCATATTTTTAAAAAAATTATTCTTTTGTTTTATATTTTTCCAAAGGCTTCATTTTATTGAAAGGAGAACACATTTCTAAACTTAGTTTTAGAGTTTAAACTTATTTGGCCCCTCTTTAAGCCACCAAAAGAAGAAATTTTTTGGAAATTGAGCATAATCTGAAAACTTTCCATTTTTGGAGGTTTTGCACAAAGAGGACTTCATTCTAAGCTCATTTTTGGTTCTTCAAGCGAAGAAGCTTCGCACAAAGCCCCTTGGGTGGTTTACCACTTAGCAAGGGAGGGGGGGTTTTAAACGAAGCCTCATGCAAGCTAGGGGCTTTGGTTGAAGCCCATTAGCCCACCCTTCCATGGCTAGAGGACTTCAACCTCCTAGGGGCTTCATTCAAAGACCTTTAGGAATAGGTTTGAGTGGGAAGGGGCTTCAAGCAAAGCCCTTAACAACAATTTTGGGTGCTATGAGCTTCACTTGAAGCCCCTAGTTGGCCCAAAATATAATATTTGCAATTATTTTTGTTGGTATAAATAACAATTGTAGGCTCATATTTTAGTCAATACACAAAAATGTTAGAAGGAATTTTTTTTTTTGAACAAAAAGGAAGAAAACTCAAGACAATTTGAATTATTTATTAGGTTTTTGTAGACTAATTTGACAATTCAAAATATTTTGAAAATCAAAGATGGGATGACAACAAGGAAGACAAAATAAATCTACAAGATATAGTTCAACTGATGCAAAACATAGAAATCATGAGAAAACTTAAGCATATTATCACAAAAGAAGAGAAGGTATGTATATGTCTAAATTCATATGGATGTGTATATTTGCAATTTTATAATTAATTTTCTAAATTTATTCAGTTATATGCTTGTAGGTCTTAATAAAAAATCACAAGACAAGCAAATACATGTTGAAGAAGATTTGAGACATGACAATCCTGGAAATGATAGTCCAAGACATAACAACCTAGGACATGATAATTCAAGAGATGAACAAATGGAACTTGGAGAAGGGTTAGAATTAATTTCTCAAATTGGCATGGATGAATGCATAAGACTAGCCACAAGTGTAAAGAAAAATATCAATCATAGAAATTTAGATCATTTACTTACAATGGATGTGGATAAATTGAAATCACTTGCTATTATTAACTTGTTAAGTCTTTCCAGAAAAACAGGCATGAATAAGATAGTAAAAGATATAGCAAGTATGATGTTTTGGAAACACTTAAAAATACTCAAGTACTTTCTCATATTCTTTTACAAAAAAAATTGGAAGAGTCATTAAAATTGTTAGGTGTAGACAAAACATCAAAAAAGAGAAAAATTTCGAACATGCAAAGTGATATTGTCAAAAATGTTAAGAAAGGTTTGAGTTCTATAGGGAAGAAAACTAAAAGTAAAAATAAGTGCACTACAAGAAGAGTTATGTTGCAATCTATTCTTGGTAGTAGTATACATAAAAATAGATAAATATCTTCAATTTCATCACATATTGTTTTTATTAGAAAAACCATATCAAAATATATTAAGAGAAGAATGAATTTGGATGCTAGCACTTTGGAAGGAAATTGGGCAATTATGTGTAGAGCTATTTGTTGTGATATGATTGATGATAGAGTAAAAAAAATTGTAATATCATTTTGGAATGATAATACTCATCCTTCATCAAATACTAGAGATGTTCTTAGACATAGAGTTACACCTAACCATTATGAACAACATACAAAACATTGGTTGGACATAACACAACATGAACTATATGTCTCATTTTGTAGTTCAGATTTGGATATAAAGATTAGAGAGACATGATTTGAAAGATTGAAGCCATATTATGTTAGGAGAGACAAAGTGTTTGAAACTTGTTGTAGTCATTATCATATTGAATTTGATCTCCACTATCAAGTTTATCAAAAATTTATAGAAGAAAATTTTGGTATGTGAAAATGCCCCTCCTAGTAGATGAAGTGAGTTCATCTCATCTATTTTCTATGAAAAATTAGAGAATTATGTCAGTCAAATCATTTGCATTAGAGGAATATGTGACATATGTGAAAAAAATGACAACTTGAAAGGGTTACAAGTATGTAATGAATCATACTAAATCTGGGAAACAAAAATTGATGAGAGAGAAAGTTAAAGGAGAGAAGTATGAGGAGAGAGAGATTTGAAAGGAGAGATAATGTGTGAGGAGAGAGAAAGTGTGTGTGTGTGAGAGAGAGAGAGAGAGTTCAAGGAGAGGGAAAATGTGAGGAGAGATTGAGAAAGTGATGAGAGAGAAAGAGTGAGGAGAGAGAGTGAGGAGAGAGAAATTAACAAGAGAGAAGTGAGAGGAGAGAGAAAGAGATGAGAGAGAAAGTAAGAAGAGGGAGAGAGCATGAGGAGAGAGAAAGTGTTATGAGAGAGAAAGTGATGATAGAGAAAGAGTGAGGGGGAGAGAGAGAGTGAGGAGAGAAAAATTGATGAGAGAGAGAGAGAGAGTAAGGGGAGAGATGTAGAGGAGAGAGAAGTGATGAGAGAGAAAGTAAGAAGAGGGAGAGAAGTGTGAGGAAAGAGAGATTTGAAAGGAGAGATAAAGTGTGAGGAGAGAGAAAGTGTGTGAGAGATAGACTATGAAGAGAGAGAAATTGATGAGAGAGAAAGTGATGAGAGAGAAAGAAAGAGAAGGGAGAGAATGTGAGGAGAGAGAAAGTAAGAAGAGAGAGAGTATGAGGAGAGAGAAAGTGTGATGAGAAAGAAAGTATGATGGGAGATAAAGAGTAAGAAGAGGGAAATAGTGAGGAGAGAGAGTGTGTGAGGAGAGATAAATTAATGAGAGAGAAAGTAAGGAGAGAGGAGAAAGAAAGTGATTAGAGAGAAAGTAAGAAAAGGGAGAGAGTGTGATGGGAGAGAGAGTGTGAGGAGAGATCAAGAAAGTGAGGAGAGAAAAAGAGTGAGGATGGAGATAGTGTATGTGAGGAGAGTGAAATTGATGAGAGGGAAAGTAAGGAATGAGAAGCGATAGGAGAGAGAAAGTAAAAAAAGGGAGTGTGAAGAGAGAGAAAGTGTGAGGATAGAGAGTGAGGAGAGAGAGAATGAGGAGAGAGAAATTGATGAGAGAGAAAGTAAATAGAGAGAAGTGAGAGAAGAGAGAAAGTTCAAGAAGAGAGAGAAAGTAAGAAGAGGGAGAGAGTTCAAGAAGAGAGAAAGAAGAGGGAGAGAGTGTGAGGAGACAAAGAACTTGTGCAAGAGAGAAAGTGTGAGGAGAGAAAATAAGAAGAGGGAGAGAGTATGAGGAGGGAGAAAGTAAGAAAAGGGAGTGTCAGGAGAGAAAGTGTGAGGAGAGAGAAATTGATGAGAGAGAAAGTAAATAGAGAGAAGTGAGAGAAGTGAGAAAGTTTGAGAAGAGAGAGAAAGTAAGAAGAGGGAGAGAGTTTAAGAAGAGAGAGAAAGAAGAGGGAGAGAGTGAGGGAGACAAAGAACTTGTGCAAGAGAGAAAGTGTGAGGAGAGAAAATAAGAAGAGGGAGAGAGTATGAGGAGAGAAAATGATGAGAGAGAAATTAGGGAGAGAGAAGTGATGAGAGAAAGACTGAAGGGAGAGAAATTGATGAGAGAGAAAGTTTAAGGAGAGAAGTGATGAGAGAGAAGTTAGAGGAGAGAGAGATTTGAAAAGAGAGATAAAATGTGAGGAGAGAGAAAGTGTGTGAGAGAAAGAGTGAGGAGAGACAGTGTGAGGAGAGAGAAATTAAAGAGAGAAAGTTTAAGAAGAGAGAAGTGAGAGGAGAGAGAGAGATTTGAAAGGAGAGATAACGTGTGAGAAGAGAGAAAGTGTGTGAGAGAGACAGTTCAAGGAGAGAGAAAGTTTGAGGATAGCTCAAGAAAGTGTGAGAGAGAAAGAGTGAGGAGAGAGTGTGTGAGGAGAGAGAAATTGATGAGAAAGAAAGGAGAGAGAAGTGAGAGGAGAGAAAAAGTTCAAGAAGTTAGAGAAAGTAAGAAGAGGGATCTACAGTGCGAGGAGACAAAGAACTTGTGTGAGAGTGCAAGGAGAGAAAATAAGAAGAGGGAGAGAATGTGTGATGAGAGAGAAATAGTGAGGAGAGAGAGTGTGTGAGGAGAGAGAAAGTAAGGAGAGAAAAGTGAGAGGAGAGAGAAAATGATGAGAGAGAAAGTAAGAAGGAGAGAGTGTGAGGAGAGTGAAATTGTGAAGAGAGAGACAAAGTGAGGAGAGAGAAATTGATGAGAGAGAAGTGAGAAGAGAGAGAAAGTGAACAGAGAGAAAGTGAGAAGAGAGATAAAGTATGAGGAGAGAGAAAGTGAGAAGAGAGAAAGTTACAGGAGAGAGAAAGTGAGAAGAGAGAAAGTGAAGAGAGAGAAAGTAAGGAGAGAGAAGGGAGAGGAGAAAGAAAGTGACAAGAGAGAAAGTAAGAAGAGGGGGAGAGTGTGAGGAGAGAGAAAGTGTGATGAGGGAGAAAGTGTGAGGAGAGAGAGTCAAGAGAGAGGAAGTGATGAGAAAGAAAGTAAGGAGAGAGATGTGAGAAGAGAGAGAAAGTGAAGATAGAGAAAGTGAGAAGAGAGGAAAGTCTAAGGAGAGGGAAACTGAGAGGAGAGAGAAAGTGATGAGAGAGAGAATTTTTTAGATATTGAAGGTAAATTTTTATTAATTTTTATTCATCTCTAAGTTTAAAATCATTTTTGGTTTTCTACATCTAATCCTATTGTTGGTTTTTTACATCTTAGATCATTTTGTTTAGTTTTCTACATCGAATCCTATATTTGGTTTTCTACACATGGCGAATCTTATTCTTGGTTTTGTACATCTAGAATCATATTTTTGGTTTTCTAAATCTAATCATATTTTTTCTTTTTATTCTTTATCTACCTATCATTTTAAATAAACTAAACATATATTATTTCTTCCATTAACTACAATTTTAACAATAATTTCTAACATTTAAACTAAAATACAACACAAACATAAAATTAACTACTAAAAACTAAAAATAACAAAATACCCATAAAAAAGCTAAATAAATTCATTAAACTAACTAATTTGTTTTTAAACTACCAATAATTCATCAAAATAAGTAAACAATCATTAAAAATAACTAAATATTCATTAAAAATACAAAGATATACATACTTCGTATGCTAAATTCTTAAAGGAGGTTGAATATGCTAATTTAGAATGATGGTCTAATTGCAGATGGCATGAACTTTCCTCCAACCACCAGTCCCAAATAGTCACTCTAAAAGTGACACTCAAAAATGGTAAATTGGCTTAAAAGACACTGCAGTTAGAGTCTTTAAGGCTTCACTCAAAGACGCTTGGGCTTCAAGTGAAGCTGTGGGCTTCCATTGAAGCCATATGGTGGCTTCGATGGAAGCCAATGCTTTGCTCGAAGCACCCCAAAAATGTTTTTCCCACTTTTCATCTGATTTGTTTGTGATGAAAAGTGGGAATGAGTTGCATGGGATGACCCCTTATTCTATGTCTACATTTGATTTAGTTGTAGTAGAAACCATTTAAAGATTCTTTAGATGAGACATTTAGTCATCTACTTCTATACACTTCTGTTGTATGTCATTTTTTCCTACACTTATAGCGAGTAGGTTTCTTATGTTGGTCATTAATTGGTCAAAATATATCTTATGAGGCTATTTTGGATGATTCACCAATTTCAAACTTATTGTTATAAGTATAGCTATGCTTAATTGTATTGAAATCATTTGCCACTTTGATTTTTCATTAACCTTCTTCACGCTTAGGTCAAAATTAGCATTTTCACTATTTACGTCTTGTTTTATCATATGTTTCTTTGTCATGTCTTCTACTTCCTTTCTCAAATTTTCATTTTTATTAAGAAATTTTTTTTTTCCCTCATTTTCATCACTCATGTAACCATTTGATGTGTTATTTTCATGTTGTGGTTAAAGAATGACATTATCTCTATCTTTGATTTTTTTTAAAAAGATTTTTCTTATCAGTTTCAAGTTTTTCTCTATCAAGGTTTATTTATTATTTCTAGTAGTTTAGTCATTCTTAAAGCTTGACTTTCATGTTCCCTTTTAGCTTGTTGCTGAATTTCTCTAGAATAGTGTTTTTGCCTAATAGATCTAGCTATAGTGAAAACAACTTTCTCAGAACTTGTACGATTTTGGGAGAGTTCTTCAAGATCTTCAAGACTTTTTTTTAATCTTTCCAATAGTTCCTTCCTCTTTGAATGAAACTTTTAATTTTATCTTGAGTTGATCATTTTGAGCTATAGCTTCATCTAGGCCTTCTTTAAATTAGTATTCCTTTTACCTTTCAGTTTTTCTAGATCTACTCTCAAGTTGTCAAACTTATTTCAAGGGAACTAAGCTCGGATACCAATTTTTAATTATAGATTGGAAAGACAAACTACTAAGGGGGCGAGGCCTGGGAGAGGTGAGTATGAATATATACTTAAGAGGCTTCAACATTCTTTCAATGCGTAAACTGATAGTCTTTTTCAACATTAATTTGATAACTCTCACATGTAACCAATACCATCATTCTTAAGTTAACAAGTTCTATGCATGGAAGTAAAATAATAACATATGAGAAGTCAATACATACATAACACATATATTTTAGTATTGAAGAAAACCCTTGGTCAAAGGGGAAATCCATGGTGCGGATGGAACCCACAATTTTGTCATTGTAGTTAAAAGGTTGATAATAAGGCTTACAAGAATGCTTCCTTATGACAAAATCTAACTATGACTAGTGATTGATACAATATTAATTGTACCATTAGTTTATTAAGACTACTCAACTAAGAGATTCTATCCTACCTACATATGTATTTACCTTGTTAGAGAATTTGATAAAAGTTCATACATGAAATTATCCATCCTATAAAAGACTTTACAAAAGAAAAATAATTAAGTATTTTGACACTTGATAATTTGACTAGTTTCTTTCTTCTCCCTTCAGATTTTCAAACCCCTCAGTTCTTTTTATCTCTCTATGATAACCTCTTTGTTGTTCTTTATTTTTCATTCTCCCTATTTTTAACCTATACTTCAATCCCTTTTTAGTACTTCGTGCTTCCTTGCTAGCCCTATACACAATCCTAACCATAAATCTTAGGGTTAATCTTGTTCTTCATATTGTTGTCAGCTTCCAAATAATACTTCTCCCATAAGCTTAAGATTATGTTGATTATTCTCTTTTATGATAATTACAATATCTGATAACTATACATATACTCTAATAATAACTTCTCCATATTGATGCTGATAATAAGTAGGCTTATCGAGTCAATGTAGTCACCTTAGATATTTTGGCATCATTGACAAAACTTCATTATCATAAAAAATATAGAATAGGATAACACTAACTTAAAACAACTACCATGAGAAGCCAAAATCAATTATTATTATTAAGCATTAGAGATGTCAATCCAAGACCTCTGAGATAAGAGGCTCACATGTTTGTTCTACACTCTATCCTATAATAAATAAATATTTAAATAACAAATAAAACTAGAATTTATAAGTACAAATTAAAAGATAATGAATTTAATTGATTATATTATTAAATTAAATTAAATATAGTAATAACTTTAAAATAATTAATAATTAATTATCAATAATTTTAAAGTTGCACATGTACAAAATAGATATAAAAAGATAATACTAAATATGCTAATATTTAATTTTAATTTCACAATGTATCGTGTTAACTTTTCATTTCACCATTTACATTTTACAATATCTTTTTGTGAGAAATTCAAGTTCATAGAAAGCTATAATACATAAAAACAAAAAAAAAAATAGAACTATAATATATTTGAATTTTTAAGCATATTACTAGATTTACTCATTCATTACAATCTATTTTCAAGTTTCTCTTCTCCCTTCGAGTAATTTCTAAATAACATTTAGATCTATCATGGAGATAAATGAGAAGAAGAAGTGCACAATTAAAAATTAAAATAATTTAATAATTCTTCTAAACAGACAAAAAAATGTAAAAATATGAAGAGTCGGCTTGGATACCATAAAATTGTAAACAATAACTCAAAACATTGAACAGAAAGCCAAATGTGCAGGTCTAGAGGAAAAATGGTACTTTTTATAGAAAACACTTAGGCTCTCTTTGTAGCAGTGATGGAAACTAACGAATAAATAATACAATCAAAAGCCTACAAAGAAAATCTCAAAAAGCCCACAATAAATTATTTTGTCGATGAAATTGACCCCTGTAGTATAGAAATAAAAGCAAGGTGTTAACTGTTTTCTGAGTTAATTAACCTTCACTGTTGATTGTTCGCTATTAATTGTCCACTCACAACTCTCCACATGTTATACCATAATGCATCCTAGAACAGTTCTTCTCATTTCAAGTCTATTACATTTACACAATAAATATTACTTTTTTATAGTAGCGGTAGTAAAATTACTTGTTTGTTTACATGATTTATCGTGTACTTTGTAGAAGGAAAAAATGAATAATCTGACTCAAGTTGAAACGCCTACTTAATAGGTATCTTTAGGTGCATAATATGTAATTGTTACTCAAACATTTTACACAGAGTTTAATTATATTAATTAATTGGAGGGAGAGAGATTAGTTATAAAGGAAAATTAAATTTTCTCTTTCCACGTACTAAATTTTTTAGATAGAAGTACGGGGTTTGAGTTAGAGTTTCATTCCTCTTTCCATTTTTTCTCTCTCCATGTACTATAACCTTTAGAGAGAAGTACGGGTTAAGTTTTAGTTTGGGTTTTCACTCTCTCTTCCAATTTTTCTCTCTCCATGTACTTTTCTCTTCCACGTACTAAAACCTTTTAGAGAGAAGTACATGGTTTGAGTTTGGGTTTGAGTTTTCCCAATCAATTAACCTTTTAGAGAGAAGTACATGGTTTGAGTTTGGGTTTGAGTTTTCCCAATCAATTTTTCTCTCTCTACGTACTAGTCATTCTCTCTCTCCCCGTACTCCAACTTTTTTCCCTAATCTTAACCCGTACCGAAAATCAAAACAAGAACCAAAGTGTGTACATTCAGACAAACATGAGAGCTTCTTTTTATAAACGAGGGTAGTTGATGAGCATAGAGCACAATAGTGGTAGGGTATGCAAAAATGAAATTTCTACATTGCCATTTTAATGCGCTACAGATCTCAGCAAATTTAGATACCATGCTTTCCCTATGCTAATTCATGGATTCACAGAATGCCAAGACCACCGAAATGGTTGTGGAGAAGCAACGGCAACTCTCTTAGTTGGACAGGGTAGATTTTGGCAGTGAACAGAATTATGCAATGCCTCTTCAAAATGGGAAATTAAGTGGAAGAGAATAGATTAAAGCAGCGAGAAATTTGAAGCATTTCTGCAAGATTTGCCAGTGGGGTTCGCAGGCAGAAGGGCTCTTTAATGGACATATGAAAGTTCACGGTAACCTTAGGAAATTAAATTTGACATAAATTAGTACAGAGGCTGCCATTGATGGTGCTCTAAACGTCTGAAACAAGAACGGGGTGAAATATCAATGTGAATACCATTCCCAATGCAATAAAGGAGAAGACATGACTAACTACATGGTAATTTTCATCTTGGTAGGAACAAACAACATGGAGGAGAAATCAACCAAGTAATTCAAGCTCAAATCCACAGCTTGATGTACAAAGATCCCTGCCACGATGGCACAAGGAAATGTGAAATAATATGGCAGTGGCATTCGATGGCTTGATTAAACCAGTTGTTTCTAAACTGCTAACAAAGACTTTAGACCAACACACAAATTGTTGAAGGCAAGTGATCTGTTTTCCTAAGCCACCAGTACAAGTCGTGGAACAATACATGGGCAGACCATTTGAGGACGATTCAGAAGCCAAACAAAAAGAGGCAACTGCACCTACAGGGAAGAAGCATATATTTCTCAAGGTGCCTACTCTCTGTTTGACATAATGCTCTCAATGCAGTAGCAAGTGTCAGATATGTGAAATATTTGAATTCAACTATAAACAAGGCTGCATTGTCCTTCAAAACGTATTCAATAAGCAGGCTTGAGCTTCTGAAAGCATGTTTTAACCATGAATGGCTACTTATGAACATAAACTCTTTCCTTTATGTCTTCATGTTCGTTCAGATGGTTGTAATGGCCTTAATTACGATGTCGGTTTTCATTCGAATGAGAATGAAAATTGATGTACTACATGGAAATTGTTACTTGGGTACTCTATTCTTCTCACTCATTATTATCATGTGCAATGGTTGTGTTGAGATTGCAATGACTATGGCTAGGATTCCTATTTTCTTCAAGCAAAGAGACCTTCTACTCTACCCAGCATGGACATATACTATTCCAACATGTTTGCTGAAAATTCCTCTAGCAGTGTTCGAATCTTTTGTTTGGACTGCCTTATCTTACTATGTTATTGGTTTTTCTCTTGAGGCTAGTAGGTTTTTTAGGCAATTCTTAGTCCTCTTTTGTCTGCATCAAGTGTCAATATCACTATTTCGTCTTATCGCGGGGATCTGTCGCACCATGGTCATATCTCATACCGGAGGCTCATTCTATCTGTTGATCATTTTCATTCTTAGCGGATTTATCATTCCAAAAAATAGCGTTCCAAAATGGTGGATATGGGGTTATTGGGTCTCACCATTAGCCTATGCAGAAACAGCAATCTCAGTTAATGAATTTCTTGCTCCCCGATGGAAAAAGCCATACTCTTCAAACACAAGTATAGGGCTCCACGTGCTAGAGAGTAGAGGTCTCCTGGACAAAGCTCATCTATATTGGATTTCAGTGAGCACTTCGATTGGCTCCACAATTCTCTTCAATGTTTTGTTGACAATTGCCCTAACGTATTTGAATCCTATTGGGAAGGCACATGTAGTGATTACATAAGAAAAACTTTGATAAATACAAAAGGCAGAGGGAGATGTTTCAACTGATCAAAACAGGCAACTGAGTTGTACAGAGGCGGACATCCAAGTAGATAACCTCTCAAGTGAATCAAGAAGACACAATGCGGTTCATGATATATGTACAAAGAAAGCCAAGCAAGAGATGGTCTTGCCTTTCCACCCACTTACCATATCCTTTAGAGACGTGCAATACTTAGTTGACATGTAATCAGAATATAGAAGCATATGGGAGAGCACACACGCAGTCAATATGCATAGCATAGACATGAACTTTAGTATCGATAGAGGTACCATCTTTCCTACCCGAGTCATAGTGGAAGCACTCAAATGATGTTTAGGGAGCCGTTGGAAGACCTTTATAAAGAACTACATTTGATAAAGCTCAAGAAAGTAATTATTCAAAGTGTTTGATCAAATTTTACCATGCAACATGTATTTAAATGAGCTCGTCCAAGGAATCATCCAATATGATTAATGTTATAGAAGACTACCTCAGTAATATCAACATTGTGGTCTCCTCTCTGAAGTAGAATTTTAATTACCTTACAGTGAAAAGTGACCTATGTCACTTATTGTAATTGCAGTTATGATCTAGAGTTTTAGTGATACAAGTTAGAGTTAGAGCTAGTTTTCAAATGCATGCCAGATTCAAAACTCTAACTTTTGAGGTAGTTACGAACCCGATAAGTTGGTTAATCTAGGATTGGCTATAAATTCCTAAATCTCAACATAATAAGGGACTTTTTGGGACTCGGATACAAGGAACACTTATGCTCTAATAAGAAAGCAATTTTTGGAAGGTGTGTACAATTGTTGTTTTCATGTAATCGGTTATTTCTTTCTTTCTTGGTGCAAGAAATTAAGGGAAGTACATTTGGCATTCTCTCTTCAAGGGTTTGAATTGTTGAGGTGTTGATTCATTTATGAGTATTTTCATGGTATGGTGTGAGTATTCATGAATGGTTAAATTAGCATCGTGTTGGTGAAAGTTCTCAAGTGTAGTCCTTGATTGCTCTACTTAATAGTTTACAACATTTTTATGAAAACTTTGAAGGCGTGTGGTGCATTCTCTCTCACTGGTTTTCCTTTCTATTTTCGAAGTTCTACTTATCTTTATTGAAAAATCACATATTTTATCTTACGAGGGAGTTGCCCCTCTAAATGCAAAGGAAGGCCGCATATCAAGGTACTATCCAACTGTTGTGAACAATTTGCCACACACTCTGTTGGGCAAATTCTACTATGACAAATCTGTTTACCAACAAATTTTTGGCGACTCTACTGGGGAGACTGAACAGGAAAGATTGACATTCGCTTGTAATGAAGCACAATGGTGCTTCAACATTAGAATATTTTTCCAGTTCTCCAACCAAACCTTGGCTTCCAAGACACCTAGGAGGATATTATTTCAGACTTGAACACTCTAGCTTGGAGGTGTAGATGAAGTGCTCAGCAATATCATCAAGTGAATCAAGTTCTTGAAGAAGAAGAAGAGTTCAAAGAAATCTTACAGAGAGCTCCTATTGGTCATAATGTTGTAGTCATTGAAAGAATAGTAGTTATCCCCAGAAGAAATTGGCAAAATCTTGGTCATATCCAAAACCAAGTGAACAATAATCAACAACATGGTTGATAAAAGGTACCTTCCCTGGAATGAAGGTTGGTGACTCTATTTTAAAAGATCGATTATCAGTGACTCTATTTGAAGGTGGAAATTCAGAATCGTGGTTTGGTATAAGGGAAAAGTTGAAAGTGATAGTGATAGCAATATTGATGATGAATACTTTTCATATCCTAAGAAACAAATTCCTGATGAGCCTCTGCAAGTTGAATTCTTGAAGAATTTCAATGGTGACAGGAAGTTGGACCCTAAAATAGTTCATCTTGAATTACTTTAAATTTTTCAAAAAATCGAAGAAGAGGATGGAAAGGATTATGGTTTTTTTCTTCATGATCAAGGATTCTTTTTAGAAAAAGATTCAACGTATAAAGATAAAGAAGGCTTTGCTAAAAAATGTGCTTTATCTAAATCAGCAATGAGAAATACTAAAAATGTCTCTCATGCACCTACATATCAGCAAAATCAGATTGATCCTAAGCAAGCAAGCTTCTTGAAAAGTTTCTATGGTGGACGAAAACTTGACCCAGGAGTGATTCATCCATCTTTGCTCCAAACTTTACAAAAGATAGATGAAGATGACGGTAAAGATAATCAATTTTTCTCTCATAGACCCAAATCATTTTCAGAAGGCAGTTCCACATGTGAGTATAAGGAAGAACTTGATAATAAAAGTGTTTCTTGTCAATCGAAGATGGATAGTGGTGGTCAAAAAGGTGTCCCCATGCTTGCATCTATTACTCATCAAAATCATACTTCCATTGATCCCAACCAGGTTGAATTTTTAAAAAGCTTCTATGGCAATGCATGCCTAGAGCCTAACAAAGTACATCCTTCTTTACTTCAAATGCTGCCAGAACTTGAGAAAGAAGACCCATGCAAGAATTATTTTCTTGATAAGAAAACATCACCTGATCGAACTATTAGAAAGGATTCATCTAAATTTTCTTGCATGAAAGAAGATAAAGGTTCTATGTCTAATCAAGGAGATGATTGAGAAATGGTGCTTATAGAAGAAAAAGGGTCTAATAATGTATGAAGGCATGACTTTCAAGGTTTCAAAATCCAGGAGGAACTATTCAGTCATCTCAATCATAATGGAAAAGAAAAATAAATATATGAATCTCAAGAAATCACACAACATATGATTGAAGATGAAGAAACTGCGGATCAAGGTGAATTTCATACTGCTTTTATTCCTACTTGGTGCTTGGATGTTTTAGATGATGACTTCCTTTGTGGAGAAAATCTTCCCAATCATCATTCCATGATCATTCAAGTTGATGAATCTATTGATGACATCAATACGTCAAATGTCATGGGAAAATCTGAAATCACTACCATCGATGGAGATAAAAGCACCCATGAACTTCTACAAATATCTACTTTCCCTGAATAAATGGAGACCTTTACATTTGATGATATTGATGAACTTGTGATCAAATGGTCGATTGATGAAAAAGTTAAAAATCAGCTTCTAGGAGAAGAAGATGAACCATCTAGCTTTCATTCTTTAGCACACATACCAACTTCTACATTTCATAAAGGATGTCTTGTACAAGAAATGATGATTCAAAAGGGGATAGATATCATTGAACATATTGAAGATGAAAGCTATATGGACATGAAGACAAGTTCCTCTATTCCAATAGAATTGAAATTAAATTCTTATGGAACATTCAAAGTTCAAGGAAATCCTCTTTTTCAGTCTTTTCATCAAATATGAAATTCTATGCCAAAGGACTTCGATGAGAAGAATAACCATCATGAAGAAAGTAATGAGTTAGCAGGGGATCTCGTGGAGGAATTCAATAAACTAAACCCTTATGATGTATTTACTCCAAGATTGTGCTCAAAATCCTTGGATGGTAAATTTATCTATGAAGAAAATGTTTACTTTAATCCTTTATTCTTAGAGAAAAGCATTTCTATTGATGATTTTCAAGTTGGTATTCGAAGATAAGGTTCAATGACTACAACTCCACAGATTTCTTTGCATAATAGCTTGGATGAAGGTAATCCAATACAAGATTTGATATCTTTGAGTCTCCATAACCAGAAGGACCTTCAGAAGGAGAATTTTGATATTAATAGAAGGGAAATTGAGGTTTTGACCAACTATGTTGACGATGGTATCAATGTAACTCAACAGAAACTAAGAATTCAGGATGATCTTTTGGAAGATAGGGAAGAAGAAATGGATCGTGGCAACATTCAACCTAACGTAGATGTGCATCTAAAGTGGAATAATTTTATAGAAGATTCAACCAGGATCATGGTAATGGAAAAAGAAGAGGGTTTGCCAAGCACAAGAGAAAGATCAAAAATGCATTGAGAAACTCAAGAGCCTTATACTTCAACTCTTTCAAAATGAAGTCATCTATGACATGCAACAAGAAGCAGGATTGAGTTTGAAGTCTGAGATTTTTTATGAAGCTTGGTTATTTGGATATGTTCTTTCATCTAGAGATGTGGGGCATGCTACAAATCTCAGAGTTAGAATTCAAGGAGCACACTTATATTCGAACCCATGGAAGCTTAAGAGTTGTCACATTTAACACTATGGAATATACTTTTCCTAGCTAGTCAATGGGTTTGCATGAATCATTTGGAGCTAGAGCTATCAAAGGTAGGGGTTTTCCTACCATGTACATAGCTTAGTTAGGAGTTTTTGTTTTGCCTTCCTTTTTTTTTTTTCTATTTGGTTGTGTTCCCATTTTTTTTTGCACCTAGTCCCTTTTTACTGGATTTATCTCCTTTTGGGGTGACTATATAGCCCTTGTGATAAAGCACTGTCACTTCTTAACTCTGGGTTCATTTAGCATCCTAGACAGTCCTTGTTCCCAGATAGAGCCAGCTATTACCCAAACATTTTAGAGAGAGTTTAATTATATTAATTAATCAGAGAGAGAGAGAGAGAGAGAGAGAGATTAGTCATAAAGAAAAATTAAATTTTCTCTCTCCCAGTACTTTTCCCTCTCTATGTACTAAAGCTTTTAGAGAGTAGTATGGGGTTTGAGTTAGAGTTTCATTCCCCTTTCCATTTTTTCTCTCTCCATGTACTAAAACATTTAGAGAGAAGTACGGTTTAAGGTTTTGGTTTGGGTTTTCACTCTCTCTCTCTTCCAATTTTTCTCTCTCCATGTTCTAAAACCTTTTAGAGAGAAGTACATGGTTTGTGTTTGGGTTTTAGTTTTCCCAATCAATTTTTCTCTCTCCATGTACTAGCTATTCTCTCTCTCCCCATACTCCAACTTTTTTCCCTAATCTTAACTCGTACTAAAAATCAAAACAAGAACCAAAGTGTGTACATTCAGGCAGACATGAGAGCTTCTTTGTATAGACGAGGGTAGTTGATGAGCATAGAGCACAATGGTGGCAGGGTATGTAGAAATGAAATTTCTACATTGCCATTTTAATGCACTGCATATCTAAGCAAACTTAGATACCATGCTTTCCGTATGCTAATTCATGGATTCACAGAATGTCAAGACCACCGAAATGTTTGTGGAGAAGCAACGACAACTCTCTTAGTTTGACAGGGTAGATTATGGCAGTGAACAGAATTATGTGATGCCTCTTCAAAATGGGAAATTAAGTGGAAGAGAATAGATTAAAGCAGCGAGAAATTTGAAGTATTTCTACAAGATTTACTAGTGGGGTTCACAAGCAGAAGGGCTCTTTAATGGACATATGAAAGTTCACGGTAACCTTGAGAGATTAAATTTGAAATAAATTAGTATAGAGGCTACCATTGATGGTGATCTAAAGGTCTGAAACAAGAAGGGGGTGAACTGTCAATGTGAATACTGTTCCCAATGCAATAAAGGAGAAGACATGACTAACTACGTGGTAATTCTCATCTTGGTAGGAACAAGCAACACGGAGGAAAAATCCACCGAGTAATTCAAGCTCAAACCCTCGGCTTGATGGACAAAGATCCCTACCATGGTGCCACAGGGAAATGTGAAATAATATGGACAATGGCATTCGATGGCTTGATTAAACTAGTTGTTTCTAAATCGCTAACAAAGACTTTAGACCAGCACACAAATTGTTGAAGGCACATGATCTATTTACCTAAGCCACTAGTAAAAGTCATGGAACAATACGTGGGTAGAACATTTGTGGATGATTCAGAAGCCAAACAAAAAGAGGAAACTGCACCTACAGGGAAGAAGCATATATTTCTAAAGGTACCAACTATCTATTTGACATAATGCTCTCAATGTAGTAGCAAGTGTCAGATACGTGAAATATTTGAATTCAACTATAAACAAGGCTGCATTGTCCTTCAAAATGTATTCAATAAGTAGGTTTGAGCTTCTAAAAGTATGTCTTAACCATGAATGGCTACTTATGAACAGAAACTCTTTCCGTTATGTCTTCATGTTCGTTTAGATGGTTGTGATGGCCTTAATTACGATGTCGATTTTCATTCGAATGCGAATGAAAATTGATGTACTATATGGAAATTATTACTTGGGTGCTCTATTCTTCTCACTCATTATTATCATGTTCAACGGCTATGCTGAGATTGCAATGACTATGGCTAGGCTTCCTATTTTCTTCAAGCAAAGAGACCTTCTACTCTACCTAGCATGGACATATACTATTCCAACATGTTTGCTGAAAATTCCTCTTGTAGTGTTCAAATCTTTTGTTTGGACTGTCTTATCTTACTATGTTATTCGTTTTTCCCCTGAGGCTAGTAGGGTTTTTAGGAAATTCTTAGTCCTCTTTTGTCTGCATCAAGTGTCAATATCACTATTTTGTCTTATCGTGAGGATCTGTCGCACCATGGTCATATCTAACATTGGATGCTCATTCTTTCTGTTGATCATTTTCATTCTTAGTGGATTTATCATTCCAAAAAATAGCATTCCAAAATGGTGGATATGGGGTTACTTGGTCTCACCATTAGCCTATGCAGAAACAGAAATCTCAGTTAATGAATTTCTTGCTCCCCGATGGCAAAAGCCATACTCTTCAAACAGAAGTATAGGGCTCCATGTGCTAGAGAGTAGAGGTCTCCTGGAAAAAGCTCATTTGTATTGGATTTCAGTGAGCACTTTGATTGGCTCCACAATTCTCTTCATTTTTTTGTTGACAATTGCCCTAACATATTTGAATCCTATTAGGAAGGCACATGTAGTGATTACAGAAGAAAAAGTTTTAGAAATACAAAAGGCAGAGGGAGATGGTTCAACTGATCAAAACATGCAACTGAGCTGTATAGAGGCGGACATCCAAGTAGATAACCTCTCAAGTGAATCAAGAAGACACAATGCGGTTCATGATATATGTATAAAGAAAGCCAAGAAAGAGATGTTCTTGCCTTTCCACCCACTTACCATAGCCTTTAGAGACGTGCAATACTTAGTTGACATGTAATCATAATATAGAAGCATATGGCAGAGCACACACGTAGTCAATATGCATAGCATAGACATGAACTTTAGTATCGATAGAGGTACCATCTTTCCTACCCGAGTTGTAGTGGAAGCACTCAAATGATGTTTAGGGAGCCATTGGAGGACCTTTATAAAGAACCACATTTGAAAAAGCTCAAGAAAGTAATTATGCTAAGTGTTTGATCAAATTCTACCATGCAGCAAGTATTTAAATGAGCTTGTCCAAGGAATCATCCAATATGATTAATGTCATAGAAGACTACCTCAATAAAATATACATTATGGTCTCTTCTCTGAAGTAGAATTTTAATTACCTTACAGTGAAAAGTGACCTATGTCACTTATTGTAATTGCAGTTAGGATCTAGAATTTTAGTGATACAAGTTAGAGTTAGAGTTAGTTTTCAAATGCATGCCAAATTCAAAACTCTAATTTTTGAGGTAGTTACAAACTCAAAAAGTTGGTTAATCGAGGATTGGCTATAAATTCCTAAATCTCAATGTAATAAGGGACTTTTCGGGACTTGGATATAGGGAACACTGATGCTCTGATAACAAAACAATTTTTGGAAAGTGTACATACAATTGTTGTTTTCATGTAATCAATTATTTCTTTCTTTCTTGGTGCAAGAAATAAAGGGAAGTACATTTGGCATTCTCTCTCCAAGGGTCTAAATTGTTGAGGTGTTGATTCATTTATGAGTATTTTAATGGTATGGTGTGAGTATTCATAAATGGTTAAATTAGCATCGTGTTGGTGAAAGTTCTCAAGCGTAGTCCTTGATTGCTCTCATTAATAGTTTACATCATTTTTATGAAAATGTTGAAGTCATGTGGTGAATTCGTTGTCAATGGTTTTCCTTTCTATTTTCTAAGTTCTACTTATCTTTATTGAAAAATCACATATTTTATCTTATGAGGGAGCTGCCCCTCTAAATGCAGAGGAAGGCCGCATATCAAGGGCCTATCCAACTATTGTGAACGATTTTCCACACACTTCGTTGGGAAAATTCTATTGTGACGAATTGGTTTACCAACAATAATGATATTAGAGACTACATAGATTGTCAAAATATTTCAAAAATTGTTTCAGACCTATTGGTAAACTAATTTATCACTTGAAAAGTACATGATTTGGTCCAATGGGATATGTGTGGAAAATTAATTTCTCTAAGAGTTGGATAGGTCCTTGGTATACAACCTTCACCTACATTTAGAGGGGCAAATCCCTTGTAAGATATGATTTTTAATTTTCAAATAAAGATGTACTCAAACATAGAAGATCAAAATAAAGCTATTGATGATGAATGCACCACATGACTTCAAATATTCCCTTAGTTAACATAAACCGCTAATAAAAATAATCAAGAACTACACTTGAAGGTAATTATTAGCACAATGTTGTTCCAAGATTAATGAATAATTACATAATAGCATGAGACACTCACTGCAAAGTGAATGAACACCTCTATACATCAACAATTCAGAATTTTAGAAAGAAATCACAAAATGCACTTTCCTTTATTTTCTTGCACAAAGACAATAAGAGGAAATTTTGATTACAAGGAAAAAATTTATACACACTTTCAAACAATTGTCTTATCACCAAAATTCTAACATGAGTGTTCGCTAATTACAAAATCCAAAAAGTCCCCTTATTATATTAATATTCAATAATTTATAATCCATTCTAGCTTAACTAACTTTTTAGGTTCATAACCACTCAAAAAGTTAGAGTTTTGAATTTGGAATGCATTTGAAAACTGACTCTAACTTTAACTCATGCCAAATTTATCTTCTAAAGTTAACCTTAACCAGAGAAAAGTTAGATTCTAACTAAAACCCAAATTATTCCTAGAGTTGACACTTCAATTACAAGGAGTGACATTTAAAGTCACTTTAGAAAGGAATTATTTGACATTCATATCATCAAAATGAGAACAAGACTTTGGTGTCACTAACGAATGACATTAGATGATTCCAAATCTAATCCCCACTATTGTGCATTGATCCATTAATTTCCTATTCATTGTCAACTATTTTTTCTAAATTGTCTATTCCATCAAATTGTTTGAAGACTTTCCAAATACTTCCACACTATTTATTTGTCATGCATCTATAGACACTCTAATCAATGAGACAACATCTACATGTACATTTTGTCAAACAATTTTCTACATTTCATGAGACTCATCATGATTCTCTTTGCCTTTTTAAAATCTGACAGTATGTCTAGATAAGTAAAAGGAGGCCATCTCGGCAATTTGTTTTATTTTAAAAGATCCATGAATTGATGACAACCATATTATCTTACCTGCAGGTGACAATAGTTTGTACACTCACCAATAAACTCTAATATGATCAACCATGGTCACATTGAATACAAGTGCTCATAAGTGGATCATGGATTTGATTGATAAATTTGGAATAGACTATCAGACCTACTAGTTACCAATCAAAACTACCACATACTGATGAATCTACTTACTAGATTCCTCTAGCTTTACATCTCTCTTCAATTTTTTTTAAACTTCATATGGATACCTTTGAAATTCATCTTAAAGATTCCCTTTTGTGATAAAATTTCTGATTTGAGACAGAAAAACAAATTGATCACAAAGATTGTGATTTAGCCTCACACATGCTATTATGTTTTGTAAAATATTTCTAGAAATTATTTATTCTGGAATTTGAGTTTGGGTTTGGATTTTTAGATTTTATTGATTAGGATTATGGTACACATTTTGGGAAGAGTTGAGATCCCAACTCCAACTTCTTAACCTTAACTTTAAGGAAAAAATAATTGTAACTTCCTAAAAAGTTAAGGTTGATAGAGAGAGAGTAAGTTGTAGTTGATGGAGAGAGAAAAGTTGGAGTTAATGAAGAGAGAGAAAAATTATTCATTTTAAAAGTATCATTCCCAAATCAAATTTACAGTGAACATTTTTTGCATGGTAAAATATCAAGGTGAAAAATGACTTATCAATGGATAAGGAATATGTAGGACACTGAACGAACCCAAAGTTAAGAAAGAAAAGTGATTTATGACAAGGGCTATGGAGTTACCCAAAAAGGAAATAAATATATGAAAAAAGACTAGGCACAACAAAATTGGGAACATAAGCCAAAAAAAAGTGAGGGAAAGGTATGATAAAGTCTCCTAATGAACATATGTACATGATAGGAAACCCCTACTTCTGGTAGCCCCAACTCCAACTAATTCATGCAAACCCCTTGCTTGGCTAAGAAAATTAAATGTGATAGCAAGCTAAAAGGTGACAACTCCCAGCTTCTAGCAAACCCAAATGTAGGGTTGCTCCTTGGATTCCAAATTTTAGATTCCTAACATGTTGTATTGCTTTCGACAAGGAAATGTATACAAATAATCATGTCTTCTCAAAAACCTCTAACTTTTGAATCAATTTTTCTTTATATTTCATGTCATCAATAACATCATTTTGAATGAGTTGAGACATTATGTTTTCAAGCTTCTCAAAGAAATTATGACCATTTCCTCCATATGGAAATCCCTTTGCTTGGATTTCTTGTGATTGGTCATCATGAAGCCCTTAACTCTTTTTTTGATAAATGTAGGCTTTCTTTCTCAATTGTCATAGTCCTAGTTGGATCTTCTAAGAAGTGATTTCAATTTGAAAATGCATGTCCTCCTTGCATATGACCCACATTATTTAGGATTCATGATCATGTGAACCAGGGATAAGATCCCCTTCTTCACATTTTGATTGTGGGTCAGTTGGGGTAGGGTTTGCTTCTACTTCCTCTTCATATTTTTCCATTTCTTGATTTGAACATACCTCATGAAATTTTGATCCCTTAGTAAGCTGATATAAGGCCTTTAGGTCATTATCTATTCCATGTGAATGGTCTAATACAACATGATCCTTTTCAATTTCTATATTACTCTATTGACTAAATGCCTCCTTGGATGTATGTACCTTTATAAATGATGAATCATAATCATGATCAACAACCTAGGAGGTCTTACAAAGGGAGTCATTGTTGGAAATATAATCTGAGGAGTAATTGAGAGGGGAGGGGTGAATCACTTACCACTAAAACAATTACAAATCCCTTAGATGTCAATACAAACTTCCTTTTAACTCAATTTTTTTCACAACTTGGTTAGAACTAGATATTCACTATAACCCAATTAACAAAGAAATCTTGATATATTAATGTGTATTAGCCTCTAGTAACTTAGTTGTAGAAAGATAAAGCAATAAGAAAATAACATGAGGATAAGAGACACCAAGATCTATCATGGAAAACCAATTTGGGAAAACCACAAAATAAACTAGTTACAACATTTAAGTCTTTTGATGTGAACCCTGTTAGGAGCCAAGCCTATTAAAGGTTACAAAACACACTGTAAGTTGTGACCCTATTAAGGGATTTGAATCACCTTATTAGGAGTGGCCTTGTTAGAGGTCTTAAGATACTTCACTCTAGTAATTCCATGTTGTTACATGATTTACAAAAATGACTATTAAGTCAACTTTGCAAAGAGATTTCTTTACTGCTACAATTGTTAGAGAGTAACAATTATTGACCTAATTGATGAAGGAACTAATTTTTAAGATTCAGATCACTGTTCTGGTTTATCCTCTAGATCCTCTCCAATCAAAATAATCTTTGCATCTCCTTGGAAATTCTTCCTTTAATCATATATCTTTCTTTATTTTTATGTTATCTTCTTCCACAACTTCCATATTTCAATTCACAAATTGAACTTTCATATATATTAAATCCAATGTCAATTTGGCTTGAATACTCTTAAAAAGAAACAAATAGCATCCACTAAGTCAGCTTGCATAAACCAAATAATAATAAAAATTATTTTGTTGTAGGTTGGTTGATATTGAAATTGGGTCACTTAGTTACCATTGAGTTCCTTGGTAACCAACTTGACTCAGTTTACACTGAACCCATTTGGTAACCGACCTAATTTGGTTTACACAAGACTTTTTTGGTAACCAACCTTGCTCAATTTTTAGTTGATCACTAAACTTGACTTCTTCTGAAATTTTTCTTAGATGATACTGGAATCTTCTGAGCTTAGTTACAAGTGGTAGTGCTTAGTTAGATTATAAAATTTGTGTAACATCAATAAAAATATACAATTGAATAATTGATATTAAAAATATCCCTATTTGGTATTGATGGAAACACAACATCTCATAAGTAAATAAAAATTTGTAGCAAATATCCTTAGTTTAATTTTGATTCTTCAACCATGATAACTCCCTATGAGATTCTTCCTCTGCCATCTTATATTTAGACACCATCAAATCAAGTCCTCCCTCTTGCTGACATATAGATCACTTCCTCTAATTCTTCTCTAATTTCAATCTTTTCCTCTTTGACATCATATGCCAAAGACTTGATACAATTATTTTCTAATGTACTTGATGTACTAATTCATATGCAATGACCTTTGACTTCTTTGCATCAACTTGATAGATCTTCAATGCAGTTTGTTTGATAGATCACTCTAATGTACTCTAGTGAGCATTAGATAGGGGAATGAACTGAAGGTTTCCTCTTCAACAAAAATGCATTCTTAGATAATGGTTTGGTAAATATGTTAGCAACCTGCTCCTTTGTGTTCACATATTCTAGCCTTACCTCTTTATCTTGAACTAATTCTCTCAGAAAATGATACTTGATTGCAATATGCTTTGTCTTGGTGTGCATCATGGGATTTTGGATATATTGATTTAACTTGTGTTATCACAATAGATAACCATTGGATCAATGAATTCTTCCTTCATTTCTAACAATAGTTTCTTGATCCACATTATGTTGGACCAATTAACTACCATAGAAACATATTCTGCTTCTACTATAGACCAAGAGATGTAATTCTTCTTTTTTCTTGTCGATGATACTAGCCTCTTTCCAAGAAAGAATGATCCTCCACTGGTGGTCTTCATGTTATTAATGCTTCTAGCCAAATCAACATCAGTAAAGGATTTGAACTCAAAGTTTCCTCCTTTCTTGTACCACAAACCATAGTCTTGAGTGCCTTTTAGATATCTCATGATTCTTTTGATTGTCATCATATGATTTTTTCTAGGATTTTAAGAAAAACGTGCAACTATACCAACTATTAATGCAATATTAGGTCTTTTTTGAATAACATGCTGTGGTTTACCAATCATGGATTTGTAGGTAGTTTAATTTACATCTTTTGAATCACCATTCATGGATAGTTTATGTCCAATAGACATAGGTGTTTCAACTACTTTTGAATCTTCCATTCCAAAGTTCTTCAATATCCCCTTGATATATTTTGACTGAGTAATGTTAATGACATCATTCATTTAATGAACTTGTAAACCAAAAAAGAATTTTGTCTCTCTAAACATTGACATTTCAAAAAATTTCCTCATTTCTTCAGACAGTGAGTTGCATAAGTCATCATGGCATATTAATACAATATCATCCATAAATATTTCTTCTAAAAAATATTATAGTTAGAATATATAGTCAACCAATATAACTAAGAGCAGGGGGGTGAATCAGTTGTCCAACTCATTTTACAATGAGAAAACTTATTAAACTTTAATCATATGAGCAATATAATAAAAAACATCAAGATGATGTACTAATATAATTATTCTTTGTTAGAGGATGGAACCTATTAGGATTCTATAAAAAAATTCAGTTCATATATCAGTCCTTGCTAGGAGACTTTGAATCCCTATTAGGAGATTCCAACCCTATTAGGAGTTGTGGAAGAGAGTTGGACCCACTGCCCAAACAACTTCAAGGGAAATATCAATGAACCCACTGTCAAAATTATCTCTATATTATTCCTTACAAAATAATAGAAATGAATTGTAGTTCCTTCCTCTTTCCCTATTCTGTTGAACTTCTTCTTCTTCTTATGAACTTTTAACTAGATCATAAAACATGCATCCAATAATCCCTTGGACCGCTTACTTGCATTTAGTAAACACTTTTCTCATTTTCATACTTCACACTCAATACAATACTTGATACATAATTGAACATTCCATTAAACAAGGAAAATATCTTTCCTTTATACTATATCTTAAAAAAACATCTTGAGTTGACCTTAAGTCTTTCCAAATTAATTATAATAAGATAATTAATCAATTCACAATTAAAATAACACTATTAGCTCATAGTGTCAAAAAAACTTCATAGGTGTGACTTCAGTACCTACACACCTTTTGGTGTCACCATTAGACTATCCTTTATAACTCGACGACCATGCATCACCAGATTATATCATTGTCAAAGGATATAATGCAAACATCAGAAATGACTTCTTAGGTACTATGTCACTATACTACTCTTTGTAAATCAAGTACAAATTTGTGACATCTTTGACTTGTGTTGTGCATTAAAATTCATCATTAGGATACTATATTGAACATGCCCATCAATGATCGTCACTAGACACTAAAAACCTTACCCATACAACTAAGATCTCTATTTTTTACTCTACCAGTCTTCACAAACTTACTGCCATGTTGACATAACTAAAAAATACAATTATGAATGAAACAGTTCAATACTTTCCAATGCTTAGAATGGTCCCCAATGTAGTATCATCAACATTCATGCTAATAATATCCCCCTTAGGCATTGATGACAACATAGATGAAAATATCTAAGTTCCATGAATACCAAAATAATACTCTAATGTTGCTACTGATCTTATCATCTTCTCAAATCCTCTCCATCAATAAAATCTAAAATCTTGTGGAACACTACTCTATTCTTCATCTTCCTAGGATTGGTAACAGTTGTTCAAAGTAAAAAACTCACCATATATCAAAATTCCTCGTGCAACATATCTCCCCCCATACAGATATTCCTCCTTTCTTCCATGAATCTTTCTAAATCTCCCTAATAAAGTAGAGACTTCCATGCACTCTCCCCATACATACTTAGGAGATGTTTCTCATGCATATTTTCCCTCATTGACATCAATGGAAAAGGCCCCATTTTTTCAATTACTGCTCCATGTCTTTAACCAGCTCAAGTGTCCAAAGACATTGTTCAAGACCAAATACCAAGAGTCCTTAAAGACTCATCTTATCTCAGATACTCCCCCATAATGGAAGCATCAATATTTGGTCTAGTCTAATAATATTGCTCTATACCACTGGACTTATGTAATCTATGCATTATCTACTCAAAAGTTGGCAGGGGCATAACCCCAAGCATACCTCTCAAGTACTCAAATATATCTTTAGGTAAGGGCTTCATAAATATATCTCCAATTTGATCTTTAGTACTCACATACTCCAATCTAATAAATTTTTTATGTTTCCTTCTCTCCTAAGACATGATATTTAATAAATATATACTTAGTCTTATAATGTAATATAAAATTCTTAGACATACTTACTATAGCTATGTTATCATAGTATATAATAATAGGTTCTACAAATTCAATTATGATATCCTTCATCATTTGGTTTATTCAAATCACTTGATTACAATTATTTTCTACTATGCAACATACTATACCTTAGTTATACTCTAGGAAATACAATCATGTTTCTTACCTAGCCAAGAAACCAACCTTCCTCCAAGAAATAATTATCTACCACTAGTTCTCTTTTTCTCATCCATATTGCCTACCCAATCTACATCAGTATATGCACATAGAGTGAAATCAATTGATCTATTATACCAAATTCCATAGTCAAATGTTCCTTTCAAATATCTGAATATCCTCTTTACTTCTACATAATGATACTCCTTAGTATCAACTTAAAATCAAGTTACAATCGCAACTACATTTTCTATATCTAGTCTAGTGTGAGTGAGATACTGCAAAACTCCAATCATGGATATGTACATCTTCTACTCAATGGTAGGTGTCTAATCTTTGCTACATAACTTGTGATCAGTTATCATAGATGTACCAACAAGCATACAACATTCCAATCCAAATCTCTTCAACCAGTCTTTCAACTACTTAGCTTGTGAAATGAAAATACCATCACTATTATACACATTCTACAATCTTAGGAAAAACTTCATTTCTCCTATCATGCTCATCTAGAACTCAGTCTTCATCTCTTAAGAAACTTTATCACTTGCTTCATTATATCCTCAAAATATGATGTCATCAATAAATATTACTATTATCAACCAACCGTTCTCAATTTCTTTCAAATACAAGTTACTATCTATTATACCTTTAGCAAATCTAAGCTTTTCCAAGTAGTTTTTCAACCTTTTTATACTAGGTTTTAGGTGCTTTCTTCAAAACATATAGAACTTTCTTTAGTCTTCATACAATATCTTTGGCTTCTATCAGAGGAAAACCTTCAGGCTTCTCAATATAAACCTCTTCTTCAAGATCTCCATTTCGGAAGGCTGATTCAACATCCATCTAATATACTTTGAACTTCTAATTTTTTGCATAAGCCAGGAACATTCTTACTACTTCCATTCTAGCTATAGGAAATATGTCTCCTCATAGTCTATGCCTTCTTGAGCTATGAGTAACTATTGAGCTATCATTTTGCACATTACTTAATGACAAGAATCCTTTTGAACTCCTCTCTTGAAAAGTTAATCTAGGACCAACTCAAAAGTTCCAAGTGATCTTGTGACCTATTGGAATCCACTCATTAGAAGATAAATGCGAGGGTTCATAGGGAGGCCTTTGCTGGTTCAAACCAATTTCAGATAAGATGACCAATTTGCTTGTTGCTAAAAAATTAACAACAAAAAGAGATATATTTTTGGTATTTTCTATTTTTTATGAATGCAATTATATGAATTCCTACTTTAACCAAGTTTTAGTAAAGAAAATAAAAAAGATAAGGTAAAAAGAGATGAAAGCAAATAACATGAAAGGAAAATTCCTAACGGACATAAACCACGATAACATGTCTGTGAGTTTAATTGTTGAAAAGATTGGGTAGGAAACCAATGAAAATAGGAGCAATGCTTCCTCAAATCCATTGATGCAATAATCAATGGAAATTTAGCAAAATTGAAAGATGGTTCACTTCTTATCAAATCACAAGGCAATGAAAAGTGGGCTCATGTCAGACGAGAAGCTATGCAGAAACAATAGGGTGGTCTCTTCTCCAACTCTATACATCAACAAAATTCATCAACATGTGACAAACACAAAAAGGAAAATATTGCACAATCAAATCAACAAAAAAAAATTATTGAATCCATTATTATCATGAACAAGAATCCAAAAAATAATAACACACTCTGACAAGAATAACTAAACTCAAAATGAAAACACAATTAACATATATTATTGCATCAAAATAACAACCTGGAATACATATTATATTCTTGAATTTATAAGAAATCATCTCCTCAATTTTTTTTGAGAGTGACAGATCTCCTCATGCAAACATATGGTTCTAAACTAATAAAAGAAATCTAATTATTTACAAACTAACTCTCTAAATGGTGCTAAGTAGGACTCCACCCTCGTTTATATCAATTAATGGGCACATGAGCCTTTACATGTCTTAAAATAAAGAAAGAAACAATAGATAGGAAGAAGGAAGTTGTAAGAGGATCTGGGAGTCACTAGGAGCTCTAAAAATGGAAGCTTGGCTTTCTTTGAATGTTTCTAGGAGTTAAATTGTCATTAGAATGCATTTCTAGTGCATGGAAAGCTCTAAATTTGGAGCTTATGGTTAACTATTGGTGCACCTCTGACTTCGTAAAAATTTCCAATGCACCCTTGGAGTAGTGCACCTTGCACACCTTTGGAGAAATTTGTGTAAGGTACTCGATTCACCAAAAAATCAAAGTTCTAACTTTTGAAAATGGTTTCTAGGATTTTCTTAGACGAGGTCTCGGAGCACTCTAGTGTACTTATATTTTCAATTTTTATGATTTATACCCTCTTTGTATACAAACAAATTCATATATTTGAACTCCTACTTCTTCTATCTAAAATCCCAAGGTAGCTATGTTGAATCTTGTCATTAATAGTTACCTAAGATGAGGAACCCATTCTAGTTCATGTGGCCAACCTCTGTATGTTTCACCTTTAGTTCAAATTCATGAATCAAAACTTATGCATGACTCCTTTGAAAATGAAGCTTACTAACCTAGGTGAGATCTATAGCAGTGCTCATAATATAGATGCTATGATAATCTGTACACTTGTGTATTATACACCACACGTTCATGTTATGCACATATTCGTGCACTATGAAGTCTATTCATTGATTTATTTTTCTTTCCAACTACCTAATCTTTCTTGGTTAGAGACTCAGTGATCTAGATTACCCAAAAATGGTCAAATGTTCAAAACTTTTTAACAAATTTTTCTAGGCACTTTGATTTAGTTTTTTTTGGAGGTCTTCTACTCAAAATTTCATGTGAAACTTCATCAGTCTCTAAAACTTAATATTAGGTTTCAACATGAAGTTTTTTTTGGAGGTCTTCTGCTCAAAATTTCATCAGTTGAAAATTTAAGGCTTGCTAATATTAGGAGATTCTAACCCTATTATGAGTTGTGCCAACCTAGTTAGGAGTTATGGAGGATAGCTAGACCCCTGCCCAAACAACTTCAAGGGCAACGTCAATGAACCCATTATCCAAATGATCTTTGTATGATTCCTTCGAGAATAATAGAAATGAATTGTACTTCCTTCCTCTTTCTTTGCCCTATTAGCTAGACTTTTACTTCTTCTAATCTTGTCATCAGATTACAGAACTCGCATCCAATAATCCATTGGATCTCTTACTCACATTGAGTAAACACTCTACTCCTTTTCAGACTTTGCACTCAATAAATACTTGATACATAATTGAACACTCTTACAAACAAGGAAAACATATTTCCTTTATACCATATCTTAAAAATAATTCCTTGAGTTGGTCATAAGGCTTTCTGAATTTATTATAATAAGATATTTATTTAATTTTCAATTACAATAACACTTTTGGCTCACAATATATAGAAAACTTCATAAGTGCAACTTTGAGACCTGTACACTTGTTGACATCACCATCAGATTGTCCTTTGTTACAAGATGACCCTACATAACAAGATTATATCACTATCAAAGGATATAATGCAAATATTAGAAATAACTTCTCACTCACTATGTCTGTGTACTTCTCTTACTAAATTAGGTACAACTTCTATATGTCTTCAACTTACGTGTTGTGTATTAAACCTTCCCATCAGGACACTATACTAAACATGACCATGAATGTGCATCACCAAAATCTCAAAACCTTGTCCATACAACTAAGATCTATATCTACTACTCTTCTAATCTTTATAGATTTAATGCTATATTGACATGAATGACAAACATAGTCATAAATGCATCATGTCAATACTCTCTATTGCTTAGGATACTCCCCCAATGTAGTATCATCAAAATTCATGCGAATAGTTATGTGGTTCCTCTTTAATATACAAACTACTATTATATTTTTTTCTTTGAAATCCAATATTTACCAAATTTCCATGTAGTCTCTCATACCATCATCTAGGAGCTTTCTTTAAAACATATAAAGCTTTGTGTAACTTGCAAACCATGTCTATTTTATTTGGATCAATGAAACCTTCAAGTTGGTCAATGTAAAATTCCATTCAAGAAAGTTAATTTTACATCAATTTGATATAATTAAATCCTTTAAATGCAACATATGCAAGTAGTGTTCTGACTCCTTTAGGTGTAGAGACATGAGAATTTTTTTCTCCATAATCTATACCTTCTCCTTGACCATATCCTTTGCACACTAGCCATGCTTATTCCTTTATACTTCAACATTTTCATTCAAGTTGTTTCTAAATACCCACTTTCACCAATTATAGTTTTTTCCTTGGGTCTAGGAAAAAAAGTCCAAGTATTGTTCCTTTCAATTTGATCAATTTATTGATTAATTACCCCAATCCAACTTTCATTATTTAATGTGTCTTTAACAATTCTAGGTTCAAGTTAAGTAAGAAAAATGTACCTTTTAGTTTTTTCCTTGTCATTGTGCCTCTTGTCTGATCTCCAATAATTTGTTTAGGTGCATGATGCCTTGTTACATATCTAGCAAGTACAAGTTCCTTCTTTCTAGATTTTGGAATTATTTTACTTGGTTCACCACACACAAAGGTTTTGTCAACTTTTAAACTCTAATCTATTTCCTCTATTTGAGATTCGGTTCCCATAGTCTATGACTTGGGTTCCTCTCTCTCAATCTCAGTTTGAACTATTTCCAACTCAAGTTGTACTAGCTGCCACTCGGGTTGCACTAGCCACAACTTAGCTTAAACTACAGACTTAGGTGACTCAGGTGGTGTTATCTCCTTTTTCCCAATCACATTTTCTTGTACCTTTGGTAAAGTATCAGGTTCAAAGTAAACAAAATTTGTGTAGTCTTCATGTTCGTTGTTTCTTCAATATTTACTCTTTTCTACAAATTCTTCAATTTTTACATGTATTCTTTCTATAACCTTGTGAGTAGTAAGATTCAAACAATTATATGCCTTGTTCTTGTTGGAGTAACATCGAAATATGCATTCATTTCTCTTTTCATCAAACTTTCCTTTCCTTGATTCTTTCAAGATATAACATTTTCTTCCAAATATTTTGAAATAAAAGACATTAGATTTATAGCCATACCATAATTCATAAGGTGTTTGATATGTACCGCTCTTTAGTTGAGATCAGTTTAAGGTATGAACTATTGTGCTAATTGTTTCCTTCTAGTATTTGGTTGCAACATTTTTTCTCTATCATCAATGTTCTTGAACAATCCATGATGGATCTATTTCTTCTTTCTAATATGTCATTCTACTAACGTGTACTCGGTGTAGATACTATCTTTGATTCTTCTTTCATTACATAATTCATTGAATTCATTAGAGATGAGCTCTCCTCCTCTATCTGACCTTAGACATTTTAACTTCTTTCATGTTTCTTTTTCAACTCTACTCAGATACAACTTGAACTTTTGAAAAGCTTTAGATTTTTCTCTTAAGTACATTATTGTCATCATTCTAGAATAATCATCAACAAGAAAAATGGAAATTTGTCTCTAGTGTGGTTCTCTATACCTATTGGTCCACAAATATCTATATGAACTAGGTCCATGACTTCTTGAGTAGTAAAATTCTTAGTTCAAAGCTAGTTTTAACCATCTTTCCAATTTGACATTATTTGCATATGGCCATTTTAGGTTTTTTCAGATTTGGAATGCCTCTTACTCTTCTATTCTTATATATAGTAACTAGATTATCAAAGTTTACATGAAAAATTCTTTTATGTCATAACCAACTTTCCTCTACTTGTGCAAAAATAAAATAAAAAAATAGTGAGATCTAGATAGAATAGATTACTGTTTATCTGATTGCCAGTTCAAACTAGGTTTTCTTTACCATCCAGAAGCTTGGCCTTCCCATTCATGATTCGACCTTATATCCAATGTTGTTCAACTATGCCACACTTAGAATATTGTGTCTTAATCTTTCATTCTAGTTAGCATTGTCGAATTTGATTTCATCAGTTAATGCAATGCAATACATATTTTTTCCTTTACATAACATGGTTCATTATGTCCAAATTTAACACTTCCACCATCATAGTGCTCCAAGTGTTCAAACTTAGTTTTATCACCAATCATGTCATGAGAACAACCATTGTCAATTATCCATTTGTCATTCTTTCTAACATGAGAAATAAGTGCCATCCTTTCATTATCTTCATCATCTTACTCATCTTTAATGGCAATATAAACCATTTCATCTAAACATCAACACTATTAGAATCTTTAGCAATGTAGCAAGATTTCTTACCTTTGTGTTTGTAGTCTTTGTAGCACTTGAAATCTTTCTTTCCTTTGAACTTGTTGAATTTTTTGTCATCTTTTCTTTCCTTGTTTGGACACCTTGCAGCTATGTGACCAACTTCTTCACAATAGAAAAATAACAATGGAATTTTACCTTTATATTTACCTTTTCATTTTGGTAACCTTCTTGCAAGTAGGGCTTCAATAGCTTAGAGGTCATTAGATTCTTCTTCTTCTTCACTATTATACTATTTGCCTTTTGAGTTTCTTCCCTTTCTACCAAGAGTTAGTTTGGATTTAAAGGTTGATTCTATGTTCCAAAAGCTAAGAGTATAGTTATGAAAATCATCCAACTCAAAGATGTTAAAACCTTCCCACTAGTGCATCTAAAGTTATATCATTTAAATTGGGATCACATCACATCACTTGAATAGATGAAATTTTAATTGCATAAATATGAAAAAGAGTTCTTAATACCTTATTGACTACTATCAAATCATCTATTGTTCCTCCTACAACTTTGATTTCACTCACACTTTCTCTTATTCTTTCACTATATTTATGAATTTTTTCATCTTCTTTCTTTAACATCTGATCAAATTGGCCTCTTAGACTTATTTCTTTGGCTCTTCTCACATTGTCACCTCCTCCATAGATCTTGTCTATTTTGTTCCACATTTGATGAGTAGTAGGACAATCTTTGACTTCATGAAATTTAACATAATTGAGAGCAGAAGAAATGTCAATCATCATTGTGTTGTGATTTTTTTTTATCCACCATATGATCCATAGTCAAAGGATTAGGAGATGCCACATAGTCATTCTGAAGGAATTTTAGGCTTGTATCTCCAATGGTTCCCAAATGCAACTTCATGAGTTCCTGCCATGATTTGAAGTTATCTATATATAATTTTGGAATCTCTCTTCTATAAGACATCTTGATCTTTAGCTTAGCTCCTTGAAACCTTTTATATAAGCATGAATAACTCTAATACCGATTATTGGAAATATAAGGAGAGTAACAAAGAGGGGAGGGATGAATTAGTTAAAACTAAAATAATTCCAAATCGCTTAGATGTCAATACAAACTTTTTTTTATCTTAAATCTTTTCACAACTTAGTTAGAACTAGATATTCACTATAACTCAGTTAATAAAGAAATATTCAGATATTAATGTGAATTAAGCTTTAGTAACTTTGATGGAGAAAGATAAAGAAATAAGAAAATAACATGAAGACAAGAGACACCATTATTTAATGTGGAAAACCAATTTGGGAAAACCACCAATGCAACTAGTTACAACTTTTCACTTAGATTCTAAATTGAGCCCTATTAGGAGCCAACCCTATTAAAGGGTACAAAAAACTCTGTTAGGTGTGACCCTATTAAAGGACTTGAATCACCCTATTAGGAGTGGCCTTGTTAGAGGTCTTAAGACACTTCACTCTAGAAATGCCACCTTGTTAGAGCATTTATAAAAATAATTGTTAAGTCAACTCTGTTAAGATATTTATTTGCTGCTATAATTGTTAAAGAGTAACAATGACTAGCTTGATTGATGAAGAAACTAATTTACAAATTTAGATCACTAATTTGGTTTTTCCTTTAGATCCTCCTTGATTAGAATATTCTTTGCACCTCCTTAGATATTCTTATTTTAATAAGATATCCTTCTTTATTTGTATCTTATCTTCTTCCACAACCTCTATATTTTGATCCATAACTTCACCTTTCATACCTATGAAATCCAATGTCAATTCTTCATGAATAACCTTACAAATAAATAAATAGAATCTACTAAGTTGGCATGCATAAACCAAATAATAAAGAAAAATATTATGTTGTAGGTCAGGTGATACTAAAATTGGGTCTCTCAGTTACCACTAGATTCCTTTGTAACCAACCTAACTGAGTTTACACTAAACTCCTTTGGTAAACAAGCTAACTTGGTTTACACAACAGTCCCTTTGGTAACTAACCTAGCTCAATTTGCACTTGATCAATGAAATTGGATTCTTCTAAAAAAAATTCTTGGCTGATACTAGAGTCTTCTAAGCTTGGTTACAATTGGCAGTGCTCTCTTAGAGTAGAACATTTATGTAACATCAATGAAAATATGTAGAATTAAATAATTGTTATGAATAGTCACTTCCTAAAGCATTAGGACTTTGAGTTTATCAACACTCCCACTTTCCTAATCACATTCCTTGAGATGGTCTTCAGTATCTTTGCTCATACAAATAGAAGGATCCTTTCCAAAATTGACTCACTCTTGATATTAGCATTGTTTGTATCTAGATATTTATTTTCAATTCTAGGATCTATAATTTGAAATGACTATAATGGAAAAATATCTTCTAAATCATTATGATAAACTACCTCTCTAATATTTTCAATGGCTTTCAAAAGATCATCATAAGTTTCATTGTTTAGTAACATGTTAAAGGAAGACATACATGAGCTTGTGCATTGACTTTTATCAACATTTGTCTCCTCTTTAATGACCATTTATGGATTGATAGAAATATCTTCTCAACATACGAAGTCATTATCTAGAGTATCAAAATAGCCACTTGGAAAAAATGACCACTTTAGATTCCACTTCTAATACTCTCTCTTCATCATTCTTTTTAAATTATGGGTATGAGAATTTATGTAAAGACTTTGATGCATCTTCATCAAGATCATCATTTTCAAATTAATGAGTGACTTCTAGTTCATTCTCAAGATATTTGAAAATATCATAACAAGGCTAAACATATGCAATTATCCATTTCATTCACTTCTTCTTGATCATCCTCTACACATGCACTTTCTGATAAATTTCTTTTAATATTCTTCTCACAAGCTATTCCATCAGGAAGAAAATGATTTTAACCTTCATCTTCTTGTACAATTTTCTGCAATTTTTGAAGCAATGAAGGGTGTAATCTAGTAGGATCAAGTCTCTTAGTACCAATGTTTTTTTTCAAAAACTTCATTTTCTTAGGATCATATAAATCTTGATTTTCTTGAACACAAAGTGTAGTACAAGGAACATCATCATCACTAAGGATTAAATGATCATCAGATAATATCTAGTTCTTTCCTCTGTCTATTACTTTAATATTTCTCAAAGTTTTAAGGAGGGAAGGGTGAATCTTTTTTGCATCTAGTTTTTTACCACTATAGAAGTTCTTTAAGAATCTCTTTTATCCAGGCTTATTTGGAATCTCAATTTGTTGAGACATATTTGTGTGAGAACCATATGTATTATTCTCCATCTCTTGTTTTGATGAAAGACAATTTTCAGCAATGCCTTCTTTGTCTTTATATGTTGAATCTTTTTCCAAAAAGAAATCCTTAGTGATAAGAAAGAAAATCACAATCTTTTATCTTCTTCTTTGATCTTTTGCAAGACTTAAAGTAAGTGGGGATGAACCATTCTAGTATATAGCCTCCTTTTGCCTTATAAACTCTTCAAGAAATCAACCTTTATTGGTTCATGAGGAGCTTGCTTCTTTTGGCATCCAAAATATTCATCATCACTATTGATATCTCTATCACTTCCAACTTTTCCTTTGTACCAAACCATGATTCTAAATTGACACTTTTGGATAGAGTCAAAAATATTCAATCTTTGAAATAGAGTCACCAACCTTCATTCTATGAAAGGTACCTTTTACCAATCATATTAATGATTATCATTTTTTTTATCTTGAATGTTACAAAGATTTTTCCTATTCCTTCTTGGAATAGGAATTATTTTCTCAATGACCACAATATTCTATCTGATAGGAGCTATTCACAAGATTTCCCCAAATTCTTCTTCTTCTTCTAGAACTTGATTCGCTTGATGATACTATTGAGCACTTCATCTACACCTGCAGGATAAAGTATTCAAATCTTAAATTATGTCTTCTTATGTGTCCTAGAGACCACAATTTTTCTAGAGTACTAGAATCACATTCTCATGTTGCAATACCATCTTGATTCATCACAAGCGACTGATTAATCTTTCTTGTTCAAATCCCCAATAGTTTTTTCCAAAAAACTATTGGTGAAAAAATTTGTCACTTGAAAATGTACATGATTTGGCCCAATGGGATATGTGTGGAAAATATTTTTTTCTTATAGTTGGATAGGCTTGTGCTATACAACCTTCCTCTATGTTTAGAGGGGAAGCTCCTTTGTAATATATAATTTTTTATTTTCAAATAAAGATGTATGCAAACTTAGAAGATCAAAGGAGAGCTATTGATGACAAGTGCACTACATGACATCAAAGATTCCTAAATTAACATAAAATTGTAAGATGAACAATCAAGAACTACACTTGAATATAATTATAAGCACAATTCTAAATCACACAAAAATGCCAAACAATTATTCGTAAATAGATTTGTTATTATGAAAAGTATGATTTCACCCAATGAAAATGTGTGTGGCAAATTAGTTTCTCCAACAGTTGGATAGGCCTTTGGTATATGACCTTCAACTACATTTTTAGGGGCAAATCTCTCATAAGATGTAATTTGGATTTTCAAATAAAGAGGTATTCAAATATTTAATAATATGAAGAAAGCTATTAAAAATGAGTTCACCAAATCATTTCCAAGCCTTCCTAAATCAACTTCTATTGTTAACAAGAATGATCAAGAACTATGCTTGAAGGCTAGCATTAGCTCAGTGATGATTCTATGATTCACTAACATATACACAATACCCTGAAAACATTAATAACAACAAGAATCCACACCTAAACATTTTAGATTTTGTAAAAACAGAGAACACAAAATTTACTTTTTATTTATTTGCACCAAGAACATAAGAAAAACATTTGATTACATCAGCAAGAATTGTACGCACTTTCCAAAAATATCCTTTCCTTCAAATAATTCAGCATAAGTATCCCCTATTTCCAAAATCCAAAAGAAATCCTTGGTGACATTGATATTCAAGAATTTAAATAAGCAATTCTGAGTTAACTAAATTTTCAAGTTTGTAACTACTCAAAAAGTTACAGTTTTGAATTTTGACTACATTTGAAAATTGACTCTAACTCTAACTCATACAATATTTGAATTCTAAATCTAACCTTGACCAAAGAAAATTTGAGGTCTAACTAAAACTCAATCTAGTCCTAGAGTTGACACTTCAATTGCAAAGTGTGACCTAGGTCACTTTACAAAGGAATTACTTGAAGTTCATATAATCAAAATAAGAAAAAGACTTTTGAGTCAATGAATAATGACATTAGATGATTCCAAATCTAATCCCCATTGTTTTGCATTGATCCATGATCCATTTGTGATTTTTTGTCAATTTTTTTTCTAAATTACACATTCCATCTAATGGTTTGTAGACTTGGGAAATACTTCCACACTATTTATTTTGAATGAATCTACATATATTTTACTCAATGAGATGACATCTACATGTCTATTTTTTCAAACAATTTGTTTCATTTCATGAGACCCACCATGATTCTCTTCACCTTATTCAAATCTGACACTATGTCTAGATAAGTAATAGGAGACCATCTTGGCCATTTTTCTTTCCAAAGATCCATGAATTGATGACAACTATATTATCTTGCTTATTGGTTACAATAGTTTCTACACTCACCAATAAACTCTAATATGATCAACCATGCTTACATTGTATAGAATTGGTCATAAGTAGATCATGGATTTGATTGATACATTTGGAATTGACTGTCATACCTACTAGTGACCAATCAAACCTGCCAAATACTAATGAATCCACTTACTAGATTTCTATAACTTTGCATCTCTCCTAAATCTTTTTTGAACTTCCTATGCATATCTTTGAAAGTCATTTTAAAGATTCCATTTTGTGATGAAATTCCTCATTTGAGAAGCGCAAAGAAATTTCTCATAAAGATTATGATTTAGCCTCACACTTGCAAATGCACTTTCTAATATGTCTGTGGAAAGTAGTTATTCTGAAATTTGAATTTGGGTTGGGATTCTTAAAATTTATGGGTTCGGTAGGTACAAATTTTGGGTAAAGTTGAGATCCTAACTCAAATTTCTTAACCTAAACTTCAAAAAAATAAAATCTAGGTTGATAGAGAGACAAAGTTAAGGTTCGTGGAGAGAGAATGAGGAATTCCAATCTCTCAACATTAACTTTCTAAAGAGATAAGGTTCATAGAGAGACTAAGTTGAAGTTGATGGGGATAGAAAATTTGGAGTTGATGGAGAGAGGAAAGTTTATACATTTTAAAAGTCTCATTCGCACATTAAATTTACATTGAACATTTTTGGGCATGGTAAAATATCAAGCTAACAAGGCCTACAAATCACCATGACTATGTTTAATGAGGAAAACACCTATTATGCATCAAGCATGAAGCAAGGAAGCTATATCATGGATATTTTAGGTTTTTTCCATTGCATTTACATTTTGATAGTCATACTAAATGAAGAAATTATTAAATATACTTCAAAAATACACACAAAGATTTCCCTTTCTATCTTGTCAATTGAATGGAATTTAAAAAAAAAAAACAAAAACAAAGACAAAGATAGAAATTGATGCCACCTCAACATAATAAACATTTTAATGTTCTTTACAATTATAAAAGAAATATTTATTTAGACATGTACTACTAATATAAAGAAATTATAAAACAAATCTAAAGATAACTAAATTCTTAAATGTGTGTAATTTTAAGTAATTATAAAACAAACGTAAAAATAATTAAATTCTTAATCGCGTGACTAAAATTTGCAGAACAAAAGAGTAGTGCTTACATAAAATCATGTATATAAATCAGCCAATCAAATTAATTTAGATGATTTTATAATCTAGAATTTTTTAACATGTATATTTTACAAGAATCTAAACAAACATTAAAAATTAAAAAATAGTGCGTAATTAGCTCAAATTTTTTTTTTTAAAGTTGTTAGTGACATGTGGCTCTAACTAATAAAAGAATATAAAAAATTAAATAGAATTTCTAATATTATACACACACACACACACACACACACACACACACACACACACATATATATGCATATGTATATGTATATATGTACATATATGTATGTGTATACATATACATATATGTATATGTGTATATGTATATGTATATGTATACATATACATATACATATACACATATACATATATGTATATGTATACACATACGTATATGTACATATATACATATACATATACATATATACATATACATACATACATACATACATATATATACATACATACATACATATACATACATACATACATACATACATACATACATATATATATATATATATATACGTATGTATATGTATTTGTATATTTTACAAGAATCTGCACAAACATTAAAAATTTAAAAATAGTGCGTAATTAGCTCAAATTTTTTTTTTAAGTTGTTAGTGAAAAGTGACTCCAGTAATAAAAGAATATACAAAAATAAATAAAATTTCTAATATTACATATATATATATATATATATTATACATATACATATATATGTATAATATATGGATACATACATACATACATACATACATACATACATACATACATATATATATATATATATATACATATATATGTATAATATATATCTATGTATATGTATATGTATTATATATGTATATATGTATATATATGTATACATATTTATACATATATATGTATATGTATATGTATATATATATATGTACATATAAATATATATATATATATACACACACACACACACGCATAAGGAGCTCTCGGAGAAAAGAACTAGGAAGAAAAACTTTGTTCATGATCCCATCAAGATAAAGCATAAAAGAAATGAAGGACAACTAATCTAGGTAATAAAATAAAATTCTGAGTTTAGTGCTTCCAATTTACATCTGATAAACGAAAGAAGAGAGGGCACCTAAACTATAGCCTAAATAATACATACAAGTATCCAAAAAATTCATGATATCCCTGAATCTATGACTTCCTTTGCATAATATACCCAGATATGAAGCTAGAAGACCACTAAAGTAGTAATTCTTGACCTCCATCATCGAACAAAATCAAATTTTTGTAAGAATCCCATGTAGATGAGAACCTACAAATGTAACAACAAGAAAAAGACAAGTGGCTAAAATTCATAGCATAATAATTGTCTTATTTCTCCATAAAACCTGTTGTAGGACTTGAATGTTTGAGCTTAAGAGTAAGATTGGGAAAAGGATGGGAAGAGGCTGAAATCTATGGTGATATGAGTGGCTAAGAGGATGGGGCACCAAACTAATCATGTTCCAAGAGATCCAAGATTGCAAAAACAATCTGATGCACACTATTAACACAATCCCTTGATAAATGCACACCATGTTGTTGCAGAACAGTTTTAACACGATGGAAGGACGGTCTCTCAAGATCCTTTTTAGTACTCTCCAAAACCACATAAATACCATGATTTTTTAAAAGTTCATGATGATGAAAAATGCCTCCTATGAGAGTAACACCACCCCAAAGATCATATTTCTAACAAGAATTAGCAATCTTGCCTCCCTACGAAAAAGTAGGCTTGAAAAATCTACTAACAATCAACTCAAGATGAAATGGAGACTGCAAGATATCCAAAGCATTTGATAAGAATATTGACAAAATCTGAGAAGGATAAATTATTCTCTTTCCTAGAGGGAAAATAATGTCATGCCCAATGATCCTCTTTTTACCTCTTCAAATATGTAGGTATTCATAGAAGAAAATAGATGCCAACATATCATCTTTGACACAACCAAGAAATGAAATTTCTCATTCTTCAATTTCAGGGAAGACTCTATCGTTTCTAGCATAATAGTCCATATGTAATTTTGAATAGATAGAACAAAGATCAATGGGATAACTAACCAAAGAGTTGGGAAGGCTTGAAATAATGCTGACCACAAAAAGATCAGACCACAAAGCCACATACAAATCCCCTAGCAAAAAGTTAACAATAAAATAGCATACCCACAAAACCAAAATGACTCCTACTCATGGCAATAAAAAGCCTTAAATTTTCTATGATAACTTTTGTCACAAAAAGATATGGAGTCTCTTGAATTATATGAAAAAAGTAGAAGGCACAGATGAAGTACATTTGCATGAAAGAAGAGTAATGCTTGCACAATTTTGCACAAGTGACTTAAGTTAAACCACCCAATGACACTCAAATATAGTACACAATTCTAAACTATAGGAAGAAAATCATAATCCAAACATCAAATGAAAGCTACTATTTTCCTCCACGTAATCATTTGAAATGTATAATGATAAGTCATCTAATGGCTATCAATTAAGATACACAAGTCTAAAATATGGAAAAAGAGCCAAAATCCAAACATTAGATGAAAACTATTGGATGTCACCATGTAAGCATACAAAGTATAGCTAACCATTAATACCATCATCATCTCACCTTAAACTATCCACTAGCCACTAGCTACTAATCCTATAGTACCATGCTTAATGCCCCCAAATTAACATCATACAGGGCATACTCATAACCATAACTGCTTATACATAGATTATATAACCAATTATGCATAAATATAACACACATGATGGCATTAAACATACTAAAATAAAACTAGTAGCCTACAGTTAGCAAAACTAAGATGACTCATTCTTTATGATGGAGATAATGGTAGGGAATTTTTCTAACAAGGTAGTAGAAGAACAAGAGTCCAGAATAACTCTATCACATCCAAAATTTTCCAAACAGTCTACCAAAGAATTATATTCTCTATAGAGATGAGATAAAAAATAGCTATGCAAAGAATCAAGGAGATCCCAAATTTACTAGAGCACATAGCTGAGATGCTGGTTGTTACTGTTCATGTGGATGCAAACATTAATAACAAAAATTGAATCACCCTTAATATGTGGGTAAGAAAAAGATATTCTCTTAAACATAATTAAACCTTCTAAAAAAGAAGTAGCTTTTGTAATATTATTAGTACCAAGGCTAATAGGAGCTGCATAAAAAGCCAACAGTTTTCCTAGATGATTTCTTAGACAAGCCCCAATACCTATCTCACTAAATTTCCCTCTAGATGAGCCGTCAAAATTAAGCTTGATGAAAGAGGAATCTGGAAGCTTCCATTTTATTGAATCTCTATGTGTTCCAATATTTCTAACATGTGGAAACATAGGGGAAGAAGGAGGTGAGATAAGCTTCTAAGAGTGGACTATTAAACTATCCCAAGATGATAAAATGGCATTCACATTAAAATGCCCAGAATTAAAATTATTCACTTTTTTAGAAATGAGTCACTCAAATGTGGCAATTACTATAGTTACATTTACCACATCTTTTCTAAAAAATCTTTTATTATACTCCCACCATATAGTCCTGATGACCGATTATGGAATAATAATCCATCAGTATGCAAAAATTAAATTTATAAATAGTATGGGCTAGGTATGAAGCATATCCCATAAGGATCTAGGGAGAGGGAAGGAAATAGACAAATTTTCCATTATATAGTACCAACATTGCAAAGAGAATTGACAATGCACAAAAATATGATCAATTAATTCCTCATATAATCCACACAGAACACATTTAAAGGGGTCAGCTATATGAAATTTTCCTAATTTATCACTAGTTAATATTCTTTTTTGAATAGCCAACCAAGAAAAAACTCCAGCTTTTTGGAGGAAACATTTATCCCAATAGAAAATAAAGGTTCAGTGAGATTTATGCTGCTCAACCTATTTTCTAAAGGGCCTCATACCCAAATTCAACATAGTACAAGCTAGTTTTTGTAGGACACCATAACAATTTATCACATCCTTTAGACAAAAATACCAACTTGTTTGCTAGAGCATCTGCAAGTTTCCTTGCCTAGTTTCTTCTTATAGGAAGAGAGAAAGGATCTTTACAAAATACCTTGTGTGACACAATATCAATTCAATTCACATAATCCACTAAAAAATCCCCCTAAAATAAAAAAGACACCCCTATAACCTCATTTAATGAAATAGTGAGACATAATGGAGGAAAACCATTTTAGGAATCCTTCCAAAAGGAGACATTTAAACTACTGTGAACCTACCAAGATAGGAACTTGGTGACAACTTCTCTAGAAGAAATCATAAAATGCCAAGTAGATGAGCTTGAGGGGGGATTAGAAATAGTAAAGACTCTATGAGAGCAAGAGGAATCTAAATACTTGGCTTGCATAATTTGGCACCATACTGACTAAATTTTGAAATACATATTCCAAACTAAATTCCCACCAAAACCTTTATTTTGAAGAGATAAGTTTTGCACCCCAACCCCTCCATAAACTTTAATGGTTCGAGAAAGCTTCTACAAGGACACAAGAGGAATCTTTCTGGTGTTAGTCATATTAGAGGACTATGGAAAATTTTGAATGATTTTTTCAATCTAACTAATTACAAATGATGGTGCTTATACAATAGAAATATAATAGTTAGGAATAGCTGAAAGAAAAATTTTGATCAATAAAATTCTACCAAAAAGAGATAGCCACCTCACCTTCTAGGCTGAGATTCTATTCTTAAATCTACTAATAACATTGTCCCAAAATGTAACTTTCACTTGTCCAAGGAAGAATAGGATCCCAAGATAGGTAGATGGTAATTCATCTATCGAAAAGCCAAGGCTGTTAATTATTCTTTTATTAACTGAATTAGGTGTAAAGAGAATATAGAGTTTAGACTTATTTGGATTAATGACCTGACTAGAACTAGAAGTATATGTATCTAGAATCTACTTAATACATTTGACCTCAATTATAAAAGATCTTCCAAACAGAAGCGTGTAATCAGCAAAGAAATGATGGGTCACAGAAATCTCTATATTTGGTATACGTATACCCTTCTAGTTGGAAAGAAAGTTTTGTCTATTTATAGATATACTAAGGGTTTCAAACATGATAAAAAGAAGGGTGCTAGTGGATCCTCTTGTCAAACTCCCTAGGTTGCTTTGAGAAAAGATAGATGTATGTCATTAATAACAACTGAAAAAGTCACCCTAGAAAGACACTTCTTAATCTATTTAGAACATGCAGCCAAGAAACCAAACTTAGTAAGGACTTCCAAAAGAAATGTTGAATCCACTTTATTATAGGCTTTCATCATATATAATTTTTCCAGGAAAGAAGGAATTTGAGAAGTTTCAATAGTATGTAGGACTTTGAAAGCAACTAGAGGACTGTTATATGTATCCCTACTAGGAACAAAACCTACTTGTTGAGGAGAAACTAATCTAGGAATGAGGTGTTTGAGCCTAAGATAAATAGCCTTTGTTATGATCTTATATATGGAATTGCATAATGAGATGGGCCTAAAATCTACAAATTTTTGAGAGGATTTTGACTTGGGGATCAAAGTGATATTTTTTCTTCTGAAACATTTAAAAATATATCCTTTCTTACAAGATTCCTCTACAGCCATTAAGAGATAAAAACTAATGACATCACAACTTCTGATAGAATAACATAGTGAATCCATCTGGGACAAGGACTTACTCTAGGGCCATAGGTAAAACAAAAAAATGAAGTTCTTCAATAATAAAAGGCTTCATAAAATTGTCATTATCTTTACTTGTTACTCAAGATGGGATGAACTGCAGGACAACATCCCTATTATACTTATTATCTCTCAGAGAAATACTAGGAGCAAGTAAGTTTTTATAGAAACATACACCCTCATTACTGATTTCCTATTGTGACATTAGGGTATCCGACAATGATGAACTTTTAATGGTCAAAATAGATGAAGAAGCTTTCCTAATTTTAGCAGAAGCATGAATTTTTTTAGTATTCCTATCACCCTCTTTCAACCACAACTCTTGAGATTTTTGTCTCTAATAAATCTCCCAACTTGAACAAAGTATTTCCCAATAATATTGGAGAGATTTTTGTCTCTACTACTTCTGCATCTAGCCCAAAATTAGCAATATGGTCGAATATAAGACAAAGATCATGTTCAACCCTAGTATTTTCATGAAACACATTCTTGAATACTTCCTTATTCTATATTCTAACTTTGGATATCAAAAACCTATGCTTATTGGGAAATTGAAACATTTTGGTACCTTTACAAAAAGGTGCACTAATCCACCATTGCCGAAGAAACTAAAGAAAATGGGGGTGAGTGAACCACATACTTTCAAACTTAAAGAGGGAACATTTTTTAGAATTTAATAGATTACTCAATTTGAAAGTTATAGGAAAGTGATTACATTCTGAAGAAGATAGAATTTCAGCAGATAGACATAAATTTAGGAGCTTAAGATCATGGGAAATAAGCAATCTATCAAAACTAGAGGTGATGGGTGAAGCAAACCTATGATTAGACCATGTGAAGATCCCATTCAAAAAAGGCACATCACACAAGTCATTATTCTGAATAAAAAAAGCCAAACTCATCTATGATTGTGTGAGTAGTGTCATTTCCCCCAATATTTTCATTAGGTGATGTAATGGTATTAAAGTCACCACCTACAACAACTAAAAGATCTCTAAGCTTGCTAGTTTTGTCAGTAAGTGATTCCCACATAATGAGTTTATCTTGGGGTGTAGATGAACCATAGACATTAAAAAAAAAAAAAATTAACATCAAACCAAGAAAATTTAATAAGTTTCCAATTGGATTTTTCCTCTAGTATATGACCTTTCATACACTTACTCTTCCAAAGAATAACAAGGCCTCCAGAAGCTCCAAAGGATGGGACACATCCTAACTCCCAAGAAGACCAATTCCTATGAAACTTGTCAAATGACTCTTAAGAAATCTTAGACCTTTCAAGAAGAATGATATCTGCTTGAGGAGATATAATAAACTTTTTAATTCTACTACTCTTGTTAGGGGCATTTAGACCCCTGACATTCTAAGACATAATCCTCATTGGGAGGTAGGAGAACATGCTACTCTCCTGGTTCTAATAATGGGTGAAAATGAATCCAAAAGTGTTGACTAAATACCAACTTCAATTTATTTTTTTAACTTAGAAGCTAAAGTTTTTCTGCTCCTCTTTCTAGGACTTTTAATTATTGACATAGAGGAAAAGGGGGCAAGAGATCTCTTAGATTGAGCAAGGGATAGCTCTTGAGAATAATCAAAGCAATTAACAACAAAAGGAGAATTTTGCTTAATGTCTTCACTCAAGAACACACCCTCTTCCAAAGAAATATCATCAATTACCTAAGTCACGACCGAAATACTGACACTACATGACATCTGAGAGGTTTCTTGGCTAGATAACAAGGAAACATGAGAAGATGAGGCAGTAACAAAAGGCTAGCTGCAAAAAATTATGTTTTGAATGATACCATGCTCTTCAAGTGGAGGAGGTGATTGTTGCACTAGAGGATAGTCAACTCACTCAGAAGATGAAATGAGCAATCAAGATAAAGTGGAGGCCAAAGGTTCAATAGAAACCAAGGCACAAGAATTGAAAAATAAGAAAGAGTGAGGAGAAAAATAACTACCATCAACATAAGAAATCTTTAGAGGAAACATCATAGGAGATAACATAAAGTAATTAAATGATAAAGATGAAAGTACTAGAATAACCACCTAGATTATTGAAGATACCTGCAAACTAGAGCTCTTATCTAGATTAAACCAGGAAAGGGATACATCCATCTCATCCATTAGAAACCAACCATCAGCATGAGAAGTACTCTGGCTAAAAGGGACCAACTGCAAGGGGTATGATACTGATGTCGAATGAGGGAATAAGAATGGGCACATATTTGGATTAGAAACAAAACTTGGACACATATCATGCCACACTGAAGGAGAATGCTAACATTGATATGCAAAATGGCCCAGAGAGTTGACATTTTTGTAAATAGAAGAGGCCTCTAGATACTATATTTGCTACTTCTAGGTTCCAAATTTTGAGCAAGTTGAAATTTATAAATGAAAGGGCTCCATCTCCTACATGAGAATAAAAACACTTACTACCTAATGCAGCTGAGAATACATAACCAAGTCATGTTTAACAAAAACCATGAGCTTATTTATAATTATCTCAACTAGAGAGGGATCTCTCTATTCCAGGGGAAGACTTGGGAATGAAACCCACTGATGGTAAAAATGCAATCAAGCTTTAGTCACATCAAAATAAGACATCCAAGCCATAGTAGTAGTGTCAATCCCCTTACAAAACCAACCCTTAAACTTATTCACCTCTACTTTATGTTTCTAAGAGTCAAAAATCACAACAAAGGATAAAGAATGCTGCTCATAAAAAAATAACTCTATAAGCCCCTCCTAAAAGCAACTTGCCCAAGAAAGTACACATTCAAACTCTATCGAAGAATGTAATATACCAATAAGTGCTAACAAGTGTAATTGATCCACTCTAGAACTGATCATATAAAAGGAAATACAACCCTAGGTTCTAATAGCTGACAAAGCATATTTTCCTAAAGAGGAACCTGCTGCTCAATATTACAAGGAGCCGAAATAAAAGAGGGTTTTAATAATGGGTTCTAGTTAGGAGAAGACACAAAATGACGAACATGACTACATTAAGTCACAAAAATAGGCAACGAGGGTTGGGAATCTTGAAAAATATCAAAGGGGGGTTGACACACAAAGGGTTTCTTTCATTTGAATCCATGAAAAGCAAGACGAGCGGGAAATTTACAGGGCTTAAATTGACAGGGAGGATACAAACCAAAAATGCTAGCAAAAGTCTTACCAGGATGAGCCCCTGAAGAGGGATGAGGGCCAAGAATACCTCTAAATGTAGAAGCCCTAGGCAGAAATGGAGACTTAACCCTTGGAGGATTAACCCCAGCTTGTGAAGCACAAAGCATCTCTGACTTCACACTATCTCTCCATTTTCCTTGCCGGAGAACCCATTGTGGTGTATGACCAAAAATTTCCATTTGTAAATCAACTTGCTATTGTGCTGTGAGACCATCATTCTACTACTGTGCTGCCAGACCGCCCAATGCCTGACGAGAATCTCCTGCATACTCGTCACGCTCATCTCTCACAATCGCTATTGTTCATGATCACTCTCAATATCACAATCCTAATATAATAAATATTATATTGAACTTAAATATATTTATTTAAATATTAATAAATATATAATATAAGAAGCACAAACATAAATATTATCAGTACTTATATTTAAATAAAACTATAATATTTAAATAAGTGTAATCATGATAAATGCTAAGCACTTATATATTAAACCCTTGCATCAAAGCTAGGAACATAAAATGTATATAGAACAAGAGCTCTATTGGAACAAGAGTCCTTGCATTTTGTGAATAGTGAAAGAAAATAAATTATCAAAACAAGGTGATTTTCCAATTTTTTGAGGTGATTTTTCAAATTTCTTATCAAATAAAGTTGAGGGGTCTTAAATAGTGCATATTACAAGATCCCATGTATCATCATTCATCAACATAACTAGTAGATGGGTGTTAAATAGTGCATTTCGCAAGATCTCATGAATGATCATTCATGAACTTTACATGACAATAATTTTATTTTCTATATTTTATTTATTCTAATTATTATATTTAAGTTTATTATTTTTTAAATAATTTAATATATCATATTCTATTTAAATTATTTATATTAATAATATTTTAATATTAGATTTTAAAAGTATTTAAATTTTTTATGTTTTCTATTTGAATTATTTTTTAAATTAAATTAAAATTAAATTAAAATCAATTGTTAAATTTTAAATGAAAGATAATCATTCATACAAAATTTCTATTAATAAATAATAATCAAATTCAGCAATCTTAATAAGTCATAGAATGAATTTAAGTGTGATGGACATAATAAGAAAATATTTAAACATGCAATTTACTTTGAACTGAAATACCTTTGAGTTAGAAAGTATTAAAGTGGGGAAATTTATTGAGTCATATCAATTAAACGAATTTATAAAAAAGGAAATATTAGGCATGAACAAAAAAATCTATTTTAATATAGAAAGTACCTATGAGTTAGAAAGTACTAAAGTGGAGAAATGTATTGAAATTGTAAAAAAGGAAATATTAGGCATGAACTAAGTAAATTTTCTATTTTAAAAAGTACACATGGAGAAATTTATTGAGTCATAGAAATTAAATGAAATTGTAAAAAAGAAAATATTAGGAATCAACAAAAAAATCTATTTAAAAAGGTACTTGTGGAGAAATTTATGGAAATTTAAAAAAAGGAAATATTAGGCATGAACAAAAAAAAATATATTTTAAAAGTACATGTGGAGAAATTTATTAAGTCATAGAAATTAAATGAAATTATAAAAAGGAAATATTAGATATGAACAAAAAGAATCTATCTTAATATAGAAAGTACCTATAGGTTAGAAAGTCAGAAAATTATTGAGTCATAGAAATTAATGGAAATTGCAAGAAAAGAAATATTAGACATGAACAAAAAAAGTGTATTGATTAAATTATATTATGAATATATCTCTTTTGAAATTATTCATAGTTTCTTTATTGATTAATAAAGCTCATTTTTATAGTTTTAAATGAAAAAATAATAAACGTTGGAAACTACCAATCAAGAAAATTATTAAAATTAAGATAATTATGTTTTCAATGAAATAATTACTACGACCTTTAGTATTAAAAACTGACATAAGTTTATTGTATTCAATGTTCAACTACATGCAAAAATCATAAGGAAGTGCACACTAGGAACTATAGAAAGATGAAAATTTAAGAACTAAATGTGTGAATTTTGGTGTCCTGAATTGAAATATCATCCAATCCTAATCTACACTGCCTAGCCGCGTTCTCCACTTTTAAAGGGCCTCATATCTTTCTCAATATATATTTTATCTAGAAGCTTTTTTGTGGTGTGACGTGGAAGTTTTTTTTGTTATGAGGTGAAAAATTGTTGGCAAAGCTTTGGTGAACTTCTCAAGAAATAGAGGAGCATTGTTGTTCACCCCTCCTGAAATGCTTTGTCAAAACTTCCAACCAATAGCTGAGTTTAAAATCTTGTAACTGTATATGAGAGGAATGAGGACTATTGAAATAGATAATAAATGTAAATTAAATTAATGATGTCTATTCAAACCTTTTTTGGGGGCTTATTTTTAAAATAAGAAAATAATATAAACCTTAGCAATAATTTTAAAATATGCTAAGTAAAATATACAAAATGTGCATTTATCACTATGCTATAAAGTTGAGTGGAGTAAAGCTCGATTTATCTAAAGTGATAAGAATGTTCATAAAAATCTAGAAGGAAAGTGATATTTACGCCAATAAAGAGAAGTAAAAATAGGTTTTGGTTGTTAGTTTGTCAAGTTTGAAAATATCAACAAACATTATTAATCATAAGAAATTAAACAGATAAAAAATTCAAATCCCTAACTCTACCCCTACATCAACACAAGATGCTAAGTAAAATATACAAAATGTGCATTTATCACTATGCTATAAAGTTGAGTGCAGTAAAGCTCAATTCTAAAGTGATAGGAATGTTCATAAAACTTTAGAAGGAAAGTGATATTTATGCCAATAAAGAGAAGTAAAAATAGGTTTTGGTTGTTAGTTTGTCAAATCTGACAATATCAACAAACATTATTAATCATAAGCAATTAAAAATATAAAAAATTCAAGTCCCTAACTATACCCCTACATTGACACATTTCCTTTGCACCAAGTAACAAGTCACATAGTTTAGGTTACTCTAGATCAATATTTTTTTGAATCATCAAAAGTGATGTCACATTTGTAAAGCATCAAAGAGATGAATATTACTTCTGTAATAACTTGAGATAGATGTTAGATTTACTCTACTCGAAATCACAACTACAAAGGGGAAATAAGGACTCCTAGAAGTGGTCAATATGACTCCGATAAAGGTAGAAAATTAAAGAAATTCTATCTCATCAAAGAAAATGAATCAGGTGAAACAAACATTCTACCTAGGGTGTTTAGCCCTCCCAAGCTACAGGACATGACCTAGGAGCTTTTCCTCCTAATTTACCATTTGCATAACTATCCCATTCTCGATCATTATAGAAAGTATTTTTCAATATTTCTGAGACATACCCCCTACACATTATCTAATTAAAACTCAATAAAAATATAGACACCAGGTCCAAATATAGAACTTAAAAGAAAATCATATATTAAAATTTCACCCACAAAGAAAGAAAAGAAAAGAAAAGAAAAGATATACATAAACCTTTACCACAACCATTCAATGAAAACAAAGAAACCATAAATCATGAAACTTACAATATTATGGTTCCAATAATCAAAGAGATCCCATTTCAAAATAAAGGACAATCTAGGGGTTTCACAAAAGTCATGCCTAAATGTCATTTTCATCATCTACAACCATGAAAGAAAAGAATGGAAGAGAAAAACATATTCAACAGAAATGCAAGGAACAATTCTTTACCTAACTAAAATGTGAGTATGATGGAATCAAGAGAAGGGAAGCTCCAAGATTAAATTGATTTTTGAAGTGCACAGAAGACACCATAAAAGAAAAACACTTGTTAAATACACATGCTAAATTTTAGTACAATCTATGACATGCAAGAAGCCACATTTTTGAGCATGTAGATTCATGCAGCAAGCCACATTTCTGAGTACTTCTCTTATTTTGCTCTTCTTTTTTCAACATAAAAAGAAAAATGCTACCGGGAATAATGCTTTCAGCCAATCAAAAAAGGAAAGTGAAAATAATAAAATTTACTTTAATAGAAAAAATTCCTTCAAACCATAGGATAAATGAAACAAGCACGATCTATGAAAATAAAACTAATTCAAAAAAGTGATTCGAAAACTATAGTCTCCTGCCTTATGGTAGGGACTAATAAACATGACACTAGCAAGATTTTCCTTAATATCTTCACATAATGCCTCGTTACATTGTCTCATGACTGGGCCTCAAAGAAACAAGAGACACAATGTGTCATAGTTCCTGCCTAATGCATAATGATTGTAGAGGTGTAGATGAGTGAGGATAAGGTTAAATAGTTCTAAATTAACATTGTGAATGCATTATTTTTTGCCTAAAAATGCATTGTTCATCTGATAGGATGGCTCACATTTTGTTGTTAAATTCTCATCCTAAAAATGCACTTGTGTTCTAATAGGATGGCTCATATTTTTTTGTTAGGTTCTCATGTTATATTATTATATCTTTGGGCATTTAAGCCCAAGAATAAGAGGCCAAAGTCACCATTATGGCACTAAGTACTTTATATTATACTATGATCAATACATATGCTTTAGACAAATTTGTGCCTTCTACATTGACAACTTAAAATATGTGCAATGAGAAAAGATATCCATACCAATATTTGAATTATAGAACTTGAAGAAGTGATGAAGCATTTGGAGTATTACATTATATATTTAAGCATGTTATGCATGCTACGAGAGAACCATAAGTAGTTAGAAAAACTCTCCTAACTATGTATTATTCTCATCTTGATTATCAAATGGAAGTAACACTATTTTTAATCATTAGATATAGATAAATAGCAATATAGAACAATAACTACATAAACATATATGCAGAGGATATAAGGATAGATAATATAGAGGAGGAAGAGGAAGAGAGGTAAAATAGTAAGATAGAGTGATACCAACATAAGTTTTGTGTGTGTGTGTGTGTGTGTGTGTGTGTGAGAGAGAGAGAGAGAGAGAGAGAGAGAGAGAGAGAGGGAGTGTTTGAGATATATTGAAAATTATATTGAAAAAGCCAGTCTGGGGGCTGCTGATCCCACCTAAACAAATTGATTTAGTTTGAGATATTCTAGCCCCAGACATAGAGCAAAATAGATTGAGCTTCTCTTCCATGTTATTGAAATTATTTTCTGAGAGCTCTAAGACTAAAGTGGTATCATCCAAAAATTGACAGTTGATGAGCTCCTCATTATTGGGAAAATAAATACCTCTACCTTCCTGAGATATGGAGTTGTCTCTAAGGATATAATATAGAGCTTCTGAAGCAATAATAAAGAGGGTGGGAGCCAGAGGGTACCCTTTCTTGATAGATCTCCCAAGAGAGAAGGGAGCATAAAGCATACCATTTACCTCAACCTAAGTAGAAGTATCTTTAAGAAGCATAGCCAAAATATTGCAAAAAAGAGGAGGAAAACCAAAGGCATCCAACATCATAAGGATAAATCTCAATTCAACCCTATCATATGCCTTCTCAAAATCCAAAAGAAGCATGGTAGAGTTTTGATGAGAGTATCTAGACTAGTCCATAGCCTCCCAGCTGGTTATGAGATTCTCAAGGATATATCTACCCTTAATGAAACTAGTTTGGTTAGAGTTAACAAATTTAAGAAGAATATTGACCAGCCTAAGAGCCATAATTTTCACCAGAATTTTGTAGGAAACATTCAAAAGGGTAATAGGCCTCTAATTCGTAATAAAATTCTTATCCCCCTCTTTTGGGAGAAGCTTAATAATCCCTCTATTAATGTCCTGGCCCAAGGTACCATTATTTAAGGCCTCATAATAAAGGTCAAGGAGGTCTTTACATATCCAACCAATGTTGGACTTATAGAATTCAACCGGGAAACCATCTGGGCTCTGGGCTCTCTCATTATTAAGAGCCTTAATAGCTCCTTCAATCTCCTCAATAGAATTAATTTTAGCAAAGACAAAAATATCATCTAGACCTAATTTTTTAGGAATAAGATTCTTAAATGTAACTCTATGCAGCTCCACCTCAAGAGAATCTTCTGAAGCAAAAAGAGTCTCATAATAGTTGGCAAAAGCCTGAGTAATAGTCTGAGGATCAAAAATGTCCTTTTTATCAATAGAAAGTCTATCAATGGACTCTTTAATGCATTTATGCTTAAGAAGGTTTAAAAAAAAGTTTGAAGCTCTATCCCCACACTGGAGCCAGTGGGATATATACCTGATCTTGGCTCCCCAAATTCTAAACTACTGATGCCTTCTAAGAGAATCTTTGGCAGCCATAACCCTGGAATGAAGAGCCATGTTAGAAGAGTGACCTTGAATGTTCTCCTCAACAACTTGCAACTCAAAAGAAAGTTGTTTTTCAACGAACCTAAAATCCTTAGCTTTTTTATACCCAATAGATTGTAGAAAAATCCTCCATGATGAGAGGTTAGTATTCCATCTATCAACATAGGATAGGTGTTGAAGATTAATTTTATTTAAACCCCTAATAATCTAAATAGCAGCAAGGACATCCTCATCCATCAAGAGGCTGGTATTAAGGATTAACTTAATGCTTTTAGGCCTTTGCTGAATATGACTACTGATGAAGTTGACCTTAGTCAGAATAGGATGATGATTAGATAAAGTGGTCGCAATGACATGCACAATATTGCCAACACTATCAGGAGAAAAAGAAAAGAAAAGCTTATTGGCATAAAAATAGTCAAGACTGGAGTAAATCCTAGCATTTCCCTACTAAAAGTTGCACGAAGTGTGCCACAATCCAAGATTAACATCCTTACTTCCAACATAGGATCAAAAAGATACTTAGAACATAACAATTTATTCTAGAAGGATTTTTCATTATCCTTCCAATGAAAAGGAAAACCCCCTAACTTGTCCTCATGGGACTCAATCATGTTGAAATCACCTTCGAACAACCAAGGGATGTCAGGAAGGTCAAAAAGCCAATTCTAGAGCTCGATTCTTTCTTTAGGATCATTAGAAGCATAAATAGTGCAAACTCTGAAAGTATTGTTATCATGACACAAAGTAACCCAAACAGCCCTATGATAGGGAGAACAACCATTATTGATAATGCAATTCTCCCATTTGTTATTAATAATTAGGGCAATTCCATCTCTACCTCTCACATGGTTAGTGCTAAATTTAATAGCATCTTTCAAAATAAAATTAAGATTGGAATCAAAAGTGAATCCCACAACCTTCACTTCCTGCATCATAAAGAAATCTATAGAATGCAAAGAGTTCAATAACTGCTTAATAACAAATTTCCTATCAAGGGACTCTAAAACCCTAACATTCCATGAAAGACAATTCATTAGGATATAATGTTAAGGGAGAAGTCTGCCTTATTCTCATATTCAGTTAAAGCTAAAAATTTGTTGGAGGTATCCCACTATTTAGATGTCAGTGGTTTATTTTTAGAACCAGGTGGTCTACCTCTTCTTTTAGCAGTAGAGAAGCTATTAATCAAATCATCCTTAGCCTCCACAGAAGAGTCCACTTCCATGGAAGGTCCAATTTAGGAGCTAGAAGGAACAAAAGTAGCTGAAATGATCTCAAAAGCATACTCCTCACCAATCTCCTAAAAAACTTTTGTGGGGAGTTTTCGAGCTTGATCTTTAGCAAGGGGTTGATTCCTAACCTCTCCTTCCTTGGTTATGCTATGTGCAATGGTCAAAACTAGATTAGAGGCCACATTAATTTGATTATTACTGTTATCAGGGAAGAATGATTTAGGCACAAAATTACTATTACCTTTATTGCTCTCTTTTTTGTGGGGAACAACAGTAAAGCCATCATCATTGTTAAGATCTATAGCAGCATCGAGATTAGGGAAAGACTGGAGACCATCATTAGTAAGAGGCTAAACAATAATAGCTGAGAGGGGGTTTGACACTGCAGGGTTCAATTCGTTAGGGATTTTTCTAGGGAGAGGCCTGGATGAGGAGGAAGGAGGAGAGGAAAGCTCAGGAGCATTATTCTGCAATTGATTATTAGCAATAGGGATGTTAACCACATCCTTGGGAGATGTATTGGAGGGATTGGATTTTTTGTTAATGATAGGACAATTTTTGCATAGATGTCCATCCTTTCAGCAGAGGAAGCAGATATTCAAAGCCCCCAAGACCTTGATAGGACAACAATAAAATTCGTTGAGGATGTTAATAGAAATATCAATTTGAATGTCCTTACCAGTTGATAAGGAGATAAGAATTTTGGCGTCCTTATGCAGGACAAGCCTCACGGTTTCATCCATACGGATGATTTTTCCAATAGGTGCAAGCAAATGCGGCAAGAAATGCCATAGAAAAGGAGTGATATTTTTAACTAGTACCCACCTAGGTGCCAAAAGAGTGAGAAGCTCTTCATGGATGGCCTCAGGTGACCAGGCAATAGCCCTAAAGGATGTTGACCCAACATTCCAATATTGCTTCTTAATCACCTCTTTTTGGGCATCATGGTTCACCAAAAAAATAACATATAATCCCTTTTGTATTTTCCTACAGAAGGAAATATGTAGCCCTAATTTATTATTCTAGTATTTGTGGAACCAATCATTCATAAATTTTCTTGGAGGACATTTTTCTAATTCAACAACAGAAAAAAATATAGCAGTGTCTCTAAGCCTGTTTTTCTCTTTCACAATTTCTTCTAACATTTCAGGATTGGGAACTACTACAAAAGGAGGCAAGGGAGCAAAGGGAATCTTACCTGTTTCGAGTGCCCTATCATTATGAACACTTGCACATTCAAACCTAGCCCTCATGTTGATGCCCAGAGATCGAGCCACGACCTTGGAGAAAGACCTAGGTCAATCATTGCTGTGGGCATTTGAGGAGGGAATGCCATAATTCTAGTTAACTTTATCAGCAGTCGAAGGTAACTTACTTGGTACATGCTTGGTGGTCTGGTCATTAAAACCTACCTCAACCATATTGCAATCTTTAATGTTGGTAGTGGGAGGAGGATCGCCTGAATCGAGGGGTTGCATAGAGGAGGCTAGGTGTCCACCATGTGGATTGGTGTTGCTGGAGGTCGCCACCTTGGTGAAGCCAAGGTTGCCGGAAAAAAGCAATCGCAACAAGCCTCAAAGAATATTCGCAGGAACTTTCAGTTTCGCCTTTGGTCAAATTTCTTTTTTTTTTTTAAATCAAAGTTTTAAATAAATTAGAAATTCAAATAAAAAGATATAACTTATTGAAATTATATTGCTATTCACAATTAATATTGATTAGACATGTTGTGTGAGGTGGACAAAAACAAAAATCTTATCAACTTATCACAAATGTGGAAAAGATAAAGTTGTAATTAATGCATTGCATGATGAAGTTGTTAGAAAATATTTATATTTTTGTTGAAGAAAATAAATTTTCTGCCCCACCAAAAATAGTACAGACCAATAGAATGAATGAAAAATATGATTTATAAAATAATGAAAAATTAGAAAAAAATATAAACATTTGAAGTTTCATACAATCTTTTAAATTCTTTAATTTGATTTGATTGATCAGTGTTAATGTCATATTAGCACTAACATGAATGCATAAGTATTCCTGCCCATGACAAGAACTAAAAACCCAATGAGCCTAAAATAGGAAATAAATTATACACTGATCCATTTTCGTTTTGAGGATGCTCCTAATTCTAGGGTTGGCTCCGTCACTTTCTTTAACAAAATGACTGAAAATAAACAATTAAATTAAAACTCACTATAGACAGACAATTAAAAGAAAGCAGAAAGTAGTTGAAATCTTGCAGATATAATTTCTGATATTTTAGATTGACATCGAGAGAAACAATAATGTATATGTTTTACGTTCAGTGTTCCTTAATAGCCAGTGGGAAAGAGTCATTATATTGCTAATTAATGAGCTTACCGTTTTATTATTATTACTATTGTTATTGTTTATGTCATTCTTCTTCTTGTTTTATTGTTGTTTAAATGAATGCAACTGGTTGCGTCGCGTAATGAATGAAAATAAGTATGTGCATATATTTTTCCCAATTGCGAATTTGTTCATTAATAAATACTAATTGCATTTGCTGCGTGGGAAATATATGAGATGTGACGGTTTCATCGTCTCATTTTATTTATGCTTTTCTAGTATCGTGTTTCATTTAAGATTAGACGCAAATTGTGATAAGAAAAGATAAATTATCTTTATCTTTGCGTCGGAAGATACTGACTCTAGATGTTTATAAAATTAGTTCAAGGAGAGGAATAAAAAATTCGTATCAGGCTTGTTCAGAGGGGTGTATTAAAGTCATAATAAAATTATTCGAGTCAATGAAAGAATCTTTAGCAAATATAGAACAGCTTCAGCAGAAGTGTTCAAATAGCATTCCAACAGGATAATCATTAGAGAAATAATCATCTTGTAATGTGGTAGGGAGAAAATATTTAGTATATGATCAATAGTTTGAAGATATGTAATTTAATTAAACATAATATATAATATTCAACTGTCACAGCATCAGCATTGAATAGTGGTGTATATCTTAATTCAATGCTATAATGAACCTAATGTGAAACATAGAAGATAAATTAATGGTTTTGACCATATTATACTAAGTTTCGTTTCAGATGTGTCCAGTGGTCACGTGTAGTTTTCAACGATGAACATAGACCTAATATAACCTTGTTGATCACATTCTAATTTGAAGGGTAATGATCAAGAGTTATTTTGGAGGATGAAAATATATGTCAATGAACATTTGGTCTAACCGAATTGTTCTAAATAAGGTGAGTCTATAGGCTCTTTCAAATGAAGAACCATACTCTGGGTCTGAAAATTCCAAAAAAAAAAATTATGTTCACAATTCACACACAGCCACATTCATTCTTTTAACATTATTGAAACATGTTAGGTCTGAAGAGTGGTAAAGTCAAACAAAAGAGAAGCTTTTAGCTGGAATTTTAATCTCTGCTAGCTAATGATAAGCAGATATACTTTAAATATTAAATATACTAATACCCTATGTGCTCTATTATTTTCCTTTTATTTATTAAATTTTAATAATTGATTGAGATATTTAAGAAAAATATTATTAAATAGTATATAACATTACTTTGAATAAATTTTCAATAATTTAAATATTGCTTTTGTAGTATTTTTATATTTTTATAATAATCAGTTAAAAATATTTTTATTTCAAATATTTTTCTAAATAGTGTAATTATTTATCCTATTTATGCTTCTACATGTTTATCCATTCCTATATTAATTTCATATTAGTATATTTGAAGCAAGCACTATCATAGTATATTTTAGAAAATTTGCATTTGCATATTGTTTGGCTATTATATTGCTGTCTAATAATTATTTCTTATTTATCTAATTATTATTTATGAGTTTCCAATCTTTAGATTCGAAACTTAAAAATATTTTTTTTATTACAATATTTTAATTGAGATATTGTTCTTGATGTTCTAAATTTTTTGAATAATTGATAAATAAAGGGTTTATTACTCTTTTATTCCTATCTTCTATACATTGGAATTAATAGGTTTTTTTCCCTCAAATATGAGGCCTTCATCTAATTTTTAAGTCAAACTCATTGACCCATGTTTTATGAGTAGTGATTCACACCAATCCAACTCTTTGGAGGTCATCCTAGACTAGTATTCGGACCTCCCACGAAGTCCAATTGCTTCACTTCTAGTGCAACATAAATCAATGAGTTTAAAACTACTCTTAAATCATGATAGAAATGTCAAAAATTTTATAAATGAGTCAAATTATTAGTTCAAGAAGACATCTCATAAAAATTATGAGAATTATGGTTGTTAGACTATTGAAAACTTTACAACAATTATTTTATTAATAATATAAATGAATCTCTTCAAGAAACACTCCAAGTACTTTCAAGAGATAAAAATGTCAATCAAATTAATTTATCTAATGATGTCTACATCCATAGTATGTAGTATACAACATCTCACTAAGTATGCTCAGCCCACATAATACTATACTTTTTTGATGAGTAGACCTTTTCCATTAATTTATAATTTAAAGATACATATTCACAAAAAATAAGGCTAGAGGATACAAAATCAGCCCATGAGTTCAGACAACACAAGGCTAGATTAACAACTATTCATAAAAAAAAAGCTATTTAAGAAAAGTATAAAGCCTAAAGTGGCAATAACAGTGCCAGCCAAGGGAGGGTCTTTATCACCAAAACCCCAGAAGTCCTCAGGGTTAGTAGTTGGCTCAAGGGGAGCCCAAACGTCAGTAGCTACAACATCTTTATCTCCCTTAGGCTTGGATAGGGAGATAGCTAAGTCCAGTCAAGGGAAAGTCCACTTGGGATCATGTTGCACAGATGACCGACCCACAACAAGGGTAGTAGGGGGAGCCACCAGGAACTAGCCTAAGACCAACCTCCATGGAGGTGAGGCTGAGTGGCGATGACCATCAAAATCACAACTATTAGAGCAGTGACATGGCTATGACCAAGGAGTGTGTGAGCAATGTGTAGATCTACTTCGACCTTGTCGACAACCACAAGGAGGAGTGCATTCACCAAAAATTGCATCTGGAGGGACACAAGCAACTGTACATGGTACATTTTCTAATGAGCAAGTAGCTCCTGTAGGTGAGCCACCTCCAATGTGACTTTCTTAATCTATACTTGAATTTGCATCATGACATTATTACAAATATGTGCTTTAGAGTACATAGCAACATGACTATCAAGAAAGAAGTGAGAGAATAAAACAACATTTTTGTAATTCCAAATAATAATAAAAATTTCCATTCTAAAAGCATGCCAAATATGGACATATCTAAAAAGAAGTATAGGCATATATCCTAGCACCACCATATGCCAAGTGAATTCCCCTAGATGGAAAGGCTTGAAAACTTCATGAAACTAGAGCCAATATCTCTGGGCTCGCTTGTAGAACCAAAAAATGTGCAATAAGCTTTTAGGATGACCACAAAAGGGGCATCTAGGATCTAGAACTCCCAAATGTTAAAGTCAAGGGCCCAAAGACAAGCCCTAGAAGGAGAGACACTAGCCAAAGTGAGCAATCTTTGGCTTTGTAATAGCATTCTAGACAATAGTAAATCTAATAGTCCAAGTCTTATGAGAAGAATGCAAATGCAAACATTAATTGAGGATATCAACCATCGGAAGATGGGGCACCGACCACCAATACCCCAACTTGTGCTTGTAGTTAGCCATAGGAGTGGTTGGATACCACTTCAAATCCTTCCACCAAGGGTGAGAAGAGTAAATAGCAAGCTTGTGTAACAAATTGGGAGGCACCACAAAAACTAGAAGATCAACTATCTATCAATCTATGTGGATTAGCTTGAACTGAACCTACAGATCCTCCCAAGAGAGAAGGCTCATAGTAACTCTAGAAAATAAGTCCTTAGGAGTTTTAATACCCCTACAGAATAAACGCAAAGCACTAGCTCCCTGAATCTTAGCTTAAGGAAAACATTGAGTGGAAAACAAAGGACACCACCAAAGGTTTTGTTGGTTCATTGAGAACCCATCTCTGAACCCATTACCAACCCAACGAAGCCATGGTTTGAGGGCTTCCAAGTCTTTCCAAATGCTCTTCACAACAAAAGTACCCTGAATATGAATAGGTTCAAGAGTCACAAGAAGGGTCTCAAAACCAATCCCCTTCTAGGCAAGTTGGTTAATCAAGAAGCCTAAAGAAATATAGTGTCTTACAAAAATTTATATGCCTCATCTCTAGTGAGAGCCCAAATGACTTGCTTTCCATTTGGCAAAAAGGGAAATCTTGTATTTTTGAGTGGAGAGCAAATCAAGCCCCCTGAGGCTTTGGGCAAACAAAAATAATCCCATGCAACTCTATGAAAGCCATGATGCAAAACATCAATGGCCTAGAAGAAGTCTCAGAGGAGACACTCCAGGTTGAGATGAGAAGGTTTAGAAGGAGCCCAATAGGAAGAATAGTACACATGGGTGGCAGCAAGCACTTTAGAACAAATTTGAAAATTTCTTGCAAGAGAAACTAGTAAGGACAACATTCCACAACTCCATAGGGCAAACTTGAAAAGAAAAAGGAATGCCCAAAAAATTAAAGATTTCCCCATGCTAGACCCATTTCCACCCATATTTTAGAAGTCATTGAGGGTCTAGCTAGAAGGACTATCAGTAACAAAGGGTTTTGTGCCATTGAATAAAAGACCCAGAAGCAAGACAAAAAGTATCTAGGCACTACAAGCTATTGGCTATATTGTCTTCTTCTTCAGTCAAAGTAAGGAAGGAGTCATTAGCAAAATGACCATTCACAAACTATGAAGAGGACTCTGGAAGATAAATACCATGAACCATACCCTAAGAAATGGCGTTGGTAATAAGATAGCCAAAGTCTTTAGTCACTAACACATAGAGCAAAGGTGCAAGAGGGAAACCTTGATCGATGGATATGTAAAGCCCAAAAGCTTTAGATTACCTCCCATTAAGGGTGATGCAAGAAGAGGCATCCCCAAAAAGAATCTATACAGACTGAAGATAAATTGGCCCAAAACCTAGAGCTTGTAACATAGCTAAAATAAAGAGGCCCTCAATCTAGTCATAGGCTTTGGGAAAGTCAATTTTGAGAAATAAGGCTTGCTGCTTAGATTGCCTATCCCATTCCATGCCTTCCCAAACAACAATGATATTGTTCAAAATATAGCAAGATTTGATGAAACTAGTTTGTTCAAGCCAAACAATCTAAGGAAGCAAATGCCAATTTTTGAAAGAGAGGCCGGCAATGATGTTGTAGGAGACATTCAAAAAGGTGATGGGTCTCCAATTAAAATATTCCTTTGGATCACTAGCTTTAATTATGAATTTAATATTACCCTTATTGATAATTCTACCTAGAAAATTAGAATTGTAAGCAAGTCAAGGTAAACCTAAAGCAAATCAAGACCAATATTAGCCCACAAGATTTTTTAGAATTCACAAGGAAAGCCATCACAACCAGGGTCCTTGTTAGAAGCCACAAAAATGGCAGCTTTGTTCAAGTCTACAAGCGTTAATTTTTTCTCACAAAAGGTGCATTTCTTAGGAGCAAGCTGATTATAAGTAATTGTAAGGCATTCTTAAAGAGTTTGGTGACGCATAGTAGAAGACCCTTGAGCCATGCAAGCCTACTCATAATGGCACAAAAAAGCATTAAGATTTTTTGGTAGATCAATAAGGACATGATGGTCTTCATGGATGTGCTTGATGGCAATTGTAGAATGGCAAGCCTGCATAGCATTAAATTTTTTTTTGGAAGCCTGATCACCAACCTCCAACCAACGGAGATGGGCCTTGATCTGATCTCCTCTAGTAGCATCATTTTCTGCAACTTGCTTCTAGTGCCAAATATTAGCAAGCCTAATCTAGAGATTCGTATCAAACAAATTCATGGAAAGAGCTTCTAAAGCCATACACAGATCTTAGGTAGCATCCTCATAAGATCTTCTATAGTATTTGGCCAACTATCTACCATAAATGTAAAGAAACCTTGTAGTGCAGAGAATGACATCATTCCACCATTGAATCCACCAAACATGGGTGTGGGGTTGAGGCTCAAGATTCCACACTTGAAGAATGTGGGCAATGATGAGAGGATGGGAGAAAAATGACGTGTTAAGGTCAAACTAGGTTTTAAAAGGATGAAGTTGAGATTTTTTCCAAGTGATCTATAAAAAATAATGGGGGAGTGATCTAATAGCATCACATTTGGAAAAGGGCTGACGTGTAGGGCATACTTGTTTGGAAAAGCTAAAAAGGACTACATAGAAATCATCGCCCTGTCAAGTTTCTTTAAAACTATGTTGAACCTAGCTCAAAAATTGGACCATGTATGCTAAACCCCATCTGGACAGTAGTGGCCAGCATTGGGATAAAAAAGACATAGGTTGTTCCACATGTAAAGCTAGGCCTCATGTTTTCCAGCTACCCATCTAAAAGGCATAAGTCCCTCCTTATTAGTGGCCAACTCTACCATGTTCAAATCTCCACTAAAGATCCAAGTCATAGGTGGAAAATTATCTACCAACCAATGCCATAGGTGTAATCGCTCCATGGCATCATTAGGAGCATAAACACTAACAATACCAAAAGAATGATTTTTGAAGAGACGGCAAAATCCAAACCACCCTATGTAGTGGGTTAGAACCGTGTGAAATAACATAAGAAATTAAATGAGGAGAGAGAAGAGTAAAAACTCCACCTCGGCCATCCTCATGCTAGGAAGAAAATACGATGGTATATAACCATATAACATTACAAGTTGTAGTGAGTAGAAACCTAGAAACTTTAAATTCTTAAAGAAAAAGAACATCAATATTACCAAGTTTGCACTTGGTGTCACAAACATAATATTTTTTGGGGAGGTCTATCATCACCCACACATTCCATGCAAGAAAATTCATTGTAAACCAAATTTCATGTCATCCCCACCTCCAAGAGAGGAGAAGTCATTATGCAAATATGTTGGAGCATCAAGCGAAGAGACATCCATAGAAATGACTCTTTGAATCTTCTCCCCATTATCAAAATACTCGTCATGGCCATCTGGACTGCAAGACCTACCAAGAGTTCATTTTGAGATTATCGACGCTACTTGCAGCACTCAAATCCATAAGGGACAAGGCTCAGGAGTGCAACCTCCCACTATCCCCTGTGTAGCAGGGTTTAAAACAAGAGGCAGAGGAAGTAGAGGAACTAAAAGCTCTAGTTGAACTAGGCTTTAGCTAGGTCAACCCATAAGCAAAGACAAAGTTCTTGCCTTAGGTGTAGTCGAGTCCTTTCCTTTTTCCACCACAATTGTCCATTCATTTTTTTTGGTAGACAAGTATTTAGAAGGTTAAGGTAAAGCACCTTCTAAGTGAAGGTGGTACCACCAATCTAGATATCCATAGAATCCTTGAGGTCCCAAGAGAGTTTGACATCAACATAAACCCTACGCTAAGGTTGAGCATTAAAAAACTTGACAAGTTCAAGGCATACAATCTTGCTGACAATTTGTGTAATGAATGACAAGAAGGACCTACATGGGATAGGCAAGCCAAGGAACTCCACCCAATTAGGCTCCTTAAGCTTGCTACCATAAAAAATGGAAAAATCATTTGACCAACATTGAAAAACCAAGACGAAGCACCTACCAATCAAGGGACCTCAAACAAACACATGTTCAACTTGGCCCGAAGTGCCAAAGTGAAAAAGGAAAAAGCCTTTGATAAAACTTTGCACGCCTTCAAGGTGAGCACCTCAACCTTAGAAACCCAATCCCACAAAATGCTTTCAGAAGGAGTGCAACCCACAAAATACCCAATAAGGGTTTGTTTCTCTAACTAGTTGCATGCACTATCAAAATCCTTAACATTTAAAACAATATCAGGAGAGGAATTACCTTGTGGAACAACTTGGGAATGCACTTGTATGAATGTTTTTTCAGTGGTGCCATTCTCTCCCTCAACAACATCTCCAGCTCCAACATCAACTACTAAGCTAGAGAAGGATGAGGCCATTATAAAGGAAAACTTATTTCTATAGTAAATGTAGTATGTTAGGTAGCAAACTAGCAAGGGCTTAGACAAAAGCCATATAAACCCTAGCAGGGCACATTTTTTATCCAAGTGAGCTCATATCGATAGAATCTTGACAATTCTATATTAAAACATCTTTCACTAGAGAAGCTACTTAATTTTTAAATTATGTGATAGGATGTGCTCATTTTTTCTCCAAAGAAGTAAAGTTTTGTAAAATATCAATCAATACATTGGAGTCATTTCTCTCATGTAGTGTGCTCTTGTCATATTATTTCACATTGTCAAAATTCTCCATAATGATATATGTGAATTTTATTTGAATGAATAAGAGTTTAATTAAATATGGATTATGTTAATATTAATTCTTTTGGATACAAATCTAAATATAGATAGATAATTTTTAAAGGTTTATATAGATTCATGTAGGCATCAATGAAGATAAATTTATTTAGTTTTGGTTCCATGTAACTGATGTTGGAGCATCTTGGGTGTAAGAGAAATCTTGCATCACCAAAATAAAATATTTTCCTTTTTAGTCTTTTCTATTTTAATAAGGACTAGTAGATAGGTGGGTTGCTATTTCTAGGAGCTTGCTATTTTTAGTAAGTTTGTCATATGAGCTCAGAATGTTCTCATTTTGAATAGGAAGGTTCATTTTAGAGTTGTAAGCATGCCTTAAAAATCTCATTGCTCAAGCATAAGTATCAAAGAAGTTTTTGTAGATTTTTAGTGGAAACATTTGTAGAAGAATCTTCAAGCTCATTGTTGGAGGCCTTAGAGTTCCCTGATGAGATCTAAAAACTTGATGGAAGGGTGCTCACACAATTTTGCACCTGTAGATCAAGAGATGGAATTTTTGAAAAGTGGTTATTATAGGCAATCAGAAAAATAGTTCATGAGTTATGGCCTTTCGAAGATGGGCTACCCGAAATATCTAAAATAATTATCAATGATGTATTTCACTGACCCTATATGTACGGTTAGGGTTTTTCGACCCTAAGTATTAGGTTTAAATGTTTAGAACCTTTCTAGGCAGCATAAAATTTCCTATTTAAGAAAGGCCCAAACATTGTCTAGGGCAACTTTGGGTGGTAGTTAATAGCTTAGTGTTGCAAATTACTATAATGAAGGCATCCATATGGGTTAGTATATTGTAGTTGTGAATTCTGTAATCCCATATTTGAGCACAAACAAGAAGTCCATATTTTATTCTCGTATTTTCTATTATTTCTTTGTTTATTTTATGTGTTAATGGTATTAAGGGGAGCACAATTCATCAAATGGTATCAGAGCTAGAGTTCTTGAGTGTGTGGAAAACTCATTGACTATGAGGTAGTTCGCACCAGGACTGAGGTTTGGGCTAAGTGTGTAGATAGATCGCCAATTGTGAGTCAATTTGCACCATGGTTTCAACAAAAGCACAAAAATGCCTCCATAGAGAGAGTGTAACAAAAGAGCTATAGGTGTCACACCTAAGAGTTTCCTATCCCGCCAATGAAAAATGAAAGCATTGGAAGAAAAAATGCATAGATTAATAAATCTTCCCATATGAGATGAAAACGAGGATGAGGAAAAAGTAGAAAAAATGTTGAAGTAGAGGTAGTTCTAAACCCATAAGAAGAGAGGCTTTTTAGGGCCATCTCCAAGATTAAAAAAGAGCTATGTTTTAAGTTTCCACATTTCTTAAGAAATCTTAGTCGAGAGGACCTAATCGATTGGATCAATCAACTAGAGGAGTACTTTCAGTTGGAGCGAAATAGAAAAGGAAAGGAGAAAATCAGTAGATTGGAATGGATGTTAGCTAAACTAAAGAGACAATTCATTCGCATGGATTATGAGCTTTATATATTGAAGAAAATGCAAGGGTTAAAGCAAGCGGGAAAATTTGTCCAAGAGTATACCGAGGAGTTATATCAAGTTCTCATTAGAACCAACCATGTAGAAGTTGATAAGGAGAAAGTGGTCCATTAACTTTATGGGTTTAGGACATGTATTCAGGATGAGCTAAGTTTGGTTTGAATGAACAATATTAAGGAGGCTTACTAGTTTGCCCTAAAAGTTGAGGAGAAAATGAGCAATAAGTTTGATAATAAGAATAAAAAAAGAGATTGCAATGGAAGATCTGGTGTACAATCTTATGGAGGCCATAATGATGATTAGAAGAAAAAGGAGAAGGTTGGAAGTAGTAATCAGAACCAAAGGGGAAAAAATTCCAATCATTTCCATTATCAAGATAATATAGATCAGAGAGGAAGAGGCAGAAGACAAGGATCTAGAAGAGGAGGCTTCCATGGGAAATGTTTTCACTACAAAGAAGAAGGGCATAGAGTATTTGAATGCTCCTAGCACCAAGGAATGATAGATCAAAGAATAGAAGGCTAGGGAAGAGTTGCACATGTTGATGAAGTTGCCAAATCCTCACATTCAGAAGAGGTTGAAAGAGGAGAAGTCCTAGTTAATAGAAGAGACTTGTTGAGTGGTGAGAATCAACTTGATCAAAGAAGGAGGTTATTTCAGACAAGGTGTAGATGTGAAGATAAGTGTTGTGATTTGATCATTGATGGTGGAAGTACTAATAATTTGGTGTAAAAAACTATGGTCACCAAGTTGAACCTAAAGAGATAAAAAAACCCACATCCATACCATATTTCTTGGTTACAAGATGACCAAAAGCTCATGGTCAATGAGTAGTGTTCTATGACATGCAAGATTGGAAGCTATGAGGATGAGGTACTATGTGATATCATACCTATCGACATATGTCATATGTTGTTGGGTACACTATCACAATTTGATAGGCATGATGTACGTGATGGGTGAGAAAATACCTAAACTCTAACCAAGGATGGAGTGAAACATAAGTTGAAGTTGTTGAAGGAGAAAGAAGAAAAGGTATCTAGTACTACAAGAATATGTTTTGTTGATGGAAAAGAGTTTCTCAAAGGTATGAAGTGTGAGCATATATGTTTTTCTATAATTCCAAGCGATAGTAAAGAAGAAGTAGAGGAGGTACCTACAAAAGTTGCAGATATGTTTGGAGAGTTTTCTGATATTGTAACAGATAATGTATTTGATGGATTGCCCCCACTTAGGAAGATTAGTCACTGGATGGATTTGGTTCTATAAAAATTTTCCTTAGGGAAAAATTCACCCAAAACCAACAAGCACAATAACTAGCACAAGATTGACCAACAAAGTATGATCAAAATAACAATATGATATTCAATTGATGTATAGTACACTAGAGGTACCTCTATATAAAGGCCTCTAAGATGCATCTAGAATGTCTCTAGAATGAACTAGGAGATAAGCATGACAACTAAGCACACATCCTCCATTGTGCATGAATATATGTGCATCAATGAGAGAATAAGTATGACAAGGTGTATCTCATGTAGAGAAGTAGACACCATGTGCTAAATTAGATTTTTTGACTCCTGTGTTGTCAACATGACAACTAATATGAGTGTGCATACTCCAAGGTGTCTAACCTAATAAATAATAAAATAATGCATTTAACCTAAGTAAAATGTAAATAATAATTATTTACACTACCACCCCCCTTAAGTGCCACTTAGGGGAATGTACTTAAGCTCACAAAAGCTATGTTGAAATTAATGATGGGTCCTAGCTATGAGGCCATGTTAGGTACCCATGTACAAATGCAATGCTGAAATGCAATGAAATCTCTCTGTAAATGAAGGAAGAGGGAAAACGTCATGGGAAAAATCCTTCCCCAAAAAGAGAGATAAGTACGCTAAGGAAAGATGCATGAATGGATGGAGTAATCAATACCCCCCCCGGTAAAAGCACAAACCTGTGTCACCCTTTTTTAAGGGAAAAGGCTAACAAAAGTATAACTATTCACCTTTAATGACATAAAATTTGTATTATTATTTTGAATTTGAAAATGAGGAAACTAATGAAATGTGTAGAAATGGATGAAGTTTAGGATCATAATTTTTAATAATTATTTGGAATAAGAATTGATACATTTTCCTAATTTTTATACATGATCTTTTAGTTGCTAAAAAATGTTGAAAATTAGGGGTCTAGTTCCCACCACAAAATTATATGGAAATTAACTTATCTAACTTTGATCTTAGACTCTATTATAGATAACATACATAGGCAAAACATTCAAGAATAAAAATTGGCTTCAGAGCTATATTTTCTCTTTTATAATTATTTAAATTTAACCTTACTTGAAATCTATAGTTTTTATCCCCCACCACATTTTTCAAAACAAATCTATTCTAACTAAGACAAAAATCATATATTCTAGAAGAGGACTCTCTCCTCTAGAATGTCATATAATATCTTTTAAAAAATTCATATGATTTAATATTTTTTTCTTTGTCAAAATTGACATCGTTTTGAGTGTTTAAATACGTGGTTGTAGAGTTTTTTTAACTACAATATACTATATCTAATTAAAGCACTATAAAATCTATATGATAATGTTCTTGAATTTGAGCTCTATAAAAAGGTGTGTATATGTTATTAAGAAAATATCATAAAAAATAGTAAGAAGTATTCAAATACCACCTTTTTGAAATAAATTTAATTTTTTAAAGTGATTGAATATAAACTAGTATAAAACATGCATTTAATAGACATTTCCAATTGGGAAAGTGTGAGACCTTATATAACTTAGCTAGAATGCACTTATCTAGATCATATGCTTGAACAAAATTGATTTTTAGATATAAATACTCAAATTCCATCATTCTGATAAGTTAGCCTAAAAGGTGACACAACTTTGTACTTTTACCCCCCCATTATGACATACATCATGCATTCACAATAGAGAGCCCCTCGATGAAATCCCCCCCTTAGTGAAGGATCTCATGATAATAAGTTCTTGAAGAAAAAATAAAATCCAATGTTGGCAAAGAACATTTTTCCCTTGAGGAAGAACAAACACCAAGTATAGGTGCAAGTAAACTTCCCACTATGGATAGGAAGAAGGAAGAGGAATCCAAATGTAGCATGTGGTGGACGTTGCCTCTAAAGTCTTCTCAAATGTCGACAAGTCCTTGATGAATGTAGATGCCATAAACCAATCTAGTGAATGCCCATGAGAAGGTGGAAAAAAAGGAAGCATGTCAATGTATGGCATTGAATCAAGTTCCAAAGATGTTGAAGCATCCTAATAGGAATATGGAGGAAGAGAAGCAATGTCACCTCCCCTTAATGATGGATGCACACCAATTATAGGAGCTCCTTGATGCATAAAGAAGTTACACCACGAAAGTTGTATAATATTCCTCCCTATAAGAAGAAATGGTTCCATAGGTGTAGTAGAGAATGCTCCCCAACTGATAGGAAGAATCCTTAGAAAATATGATGTTTGAGGAAATTGGAAGACAATTTCCAAAGACTGATATGACTCCTCAGAAGTGAAAGAGTCCTTCTCCATCTATTGTAAAGAAGCCACAATGATATCAAAATGATAAAGTGGTTGATGGTAAGAGTGTGCCCTGCCAACGACTGAAGAAGTCTCCTCAACAAAGAGAAGATTGACATTATCAATGATGTCTCCCACATTTTTATTGTTAGACTCCACGAAAAAATGTGAAATGTCAAGAAGGAAGTCATCTCATGAAGATGAAGTAGGAAGACATGGTATATCTTTCTGCATTGAATCTAGAGCATTTGTGGCTAGAACTTGATCGGTTGAATCAACAAGAGTATTAGGGGGTAGGATCTCATTTAGAGTTGGAGGAACCATTACTAAAGCAACTAAAGATAGAATGTCCTCTACAAAGGGAGGGAATCATGGATCTCCATATGCTTCCCAAAGAGCCATCCAAATGTCATGAGGAAAACTTGCCATACTAAGAGGACCAAAAGATTTGTCAATTATACTTCTATACATAAAGTGAAGGAGATGAGAAATATATCTCAAAGTAGGATTTAGTGCCAATATCTTCAAAGATAGATAAGGAAACACTTCCATATGTTCTCTTCTTAAATGATCAATGATTAAGGCATTGCATTTCTAATAGTTCCTTGGTGTCAACTTTGTCTTATACTAGACTAACATATGTGACAAGAATCCATGAGATAAATAAATGTATGCACCCCCCAAAATGCAAAAATAATCAATCAACCCCCCCTAATGTATGATTTGGCACTTTATAGGTAGTGCAAATACAATGGGCCACTTTGTTAGTTTTGACCTTAGTGAACTTATGATTTTTTTTTTACAACCTTCTTTTATGGTTCAAATCTAGAACTTTACAATGTAGCTTAGAAATACAACAAATTTGAAGCAATACAAAGTAAAGAAAGGACTTATTTTTGAAAGTGATATTTTTGTCCACACAAGCCTATAATCAGATTGAAGATTAAAAAAGTAGACAAAAAAAAGCACTTTCAAAACAATTTGGAGTTCAGATGAGGCCATACAGAGCAATTGAAGTTGCAAAATGTAGGATTAGACAGGTACAGTCACCAAAAATTGTAATTTCTAACAAACTCATGAACCAAAACTAGAAAAGAATAACACCACTAAAATGTTTAGCAAATTCTAGCCAAATTTTTTTTTAAATGCACCTCATTTGGAGCCTAGATGACTGAGATATGACCTCCCAAAGTCAGACTATCAAATCAAAAATGAATCTAGAGATGGGTTTGATCAGCAAAATATGAGGTTAAATTTGACGTCCAAATAGCCATCACAATAGTTCAATTTTGCCTCCGAATGATGGTCATATAGCCATCAAATTTAGGGCAACAAAAAAGATGACATAAGCAAAAAGTTAGTCCCCCTAGATGATGTGGTTGTGTTGTCAGTGGTGACATCAGCAATATAAAGATGTATGGATGATTGACTTGGTAGTATGACAAGTGTCCTTGCTAACTATTCACCTGCATGTCACCTATGCTAATGTGGTGGATCTCTTGATTGGGCACATTGTTCATGGCCACATGTCACTGGAGGATGGAACATGTGGAGGGTTGTTATGCCATGTGGGCATGGATGTGTCCTGACTAGGAAGCTTTATCATGGCACTGGAGTATTCATAGCAGTTGCTAAGGGTTCAAGTCACTGTCATTAAAGTCTATGCAAAAGGGTTGTTTCGCCATCACCAAAAAGGCTAAAGTTCAGCGTGAGCCCAAATGACTGAGGGTGGCAGGGACCTTGGTTAGTCCCACATTGACTATGATATAGACCTTCATTGTATATAAAACTAAAATCTTGTCAAAGTTAAAACAAATTTGAGGTCACTGGTGTAATGGTAGTTGCTGGTTGTGGAGTGCTCAATGTCGATGGGTGGAAAATATGGTTGCTGATGTGGTTTAAGCTAGATTTGTTTTGAAACAACAACCAAAAATAGATAGAGGAATATTCCAAATTTGTAGTGAATATTCCCTATGGGAGCCAAGGTTTCAGCACTCAGTTCCTGCAGATGAAAATTCTCTATAGGCCTAGTAGGCCTAAAAAATAATTCAAAACATTGCTTCAAAAATCAAAATTGCAGAGAAAAATTTAGATCTAGAAAATGAATTAATAGATCTAATAAATGACCCTCAAATCAGGCATTTAGGTACCAGTTTGTAGAAAAAAATTCCGTCAAATTTGACTATCACCCAATATAGGAAAATTTATAGTCAATTTTTACCGAATCAATGCTCTAGACACAATGGTGAGGTCTACTTTGGCTCTAGACACTCCCAATAGCTGTGGATACTCTAGATCTATGCCGATGTGTCTTCAAGAGGTGAAGTAAGAGTGGTCTCTAATGGCTATGAAATGACACTCCTATGGCTCTGATACCATGTAAGATTTGTTTAGGGAAAAATTTACCCAAGACCAAGAACCACAATAACTAGCACAAGATAGACTTAAAAAGTATGATCAAAATAACAATATGATATTAAATTGATGTATAGTACACTAGAGGTGCTTGTATATAAAGGCCTCTAAGATGCATCTAGAATGTGTCTAGAATGAACTAGGAGATAAGCATGATAGCTAAGCACACGTCCTCCATTGTGCATGAATATACATGCATCAATGAGAGGATAAGTATGACGAGGTGTATCTGATATAGAGATGTTGTAGACACCATGTGCTTAAATTAGATGCTAACTTCTTTGTTGTAGATATCATGTGCTAAATTAAATTTCCTTACCATGTGCTAAATTAAAGTTGCTTACTCTTGTGTTGTCAACATGACAACTCATATGAGTGTGCATACTCCAAGGTGTCTAACCTAATAAATAATAAAATAATGCATTTAACCTAAGTAAACTTAAGTGTAAATAATAATTATTTACACTAACAAGTTGCAGAAGTTGGTTTTCCAAACAAGGAAACACATAGAATGTCAGCAATAGAAAGTGAAGAGTTGAACAGGTAAGTTTATGAGTTATTGTAGAAGAGGTTGATTTGAGAGAGTCTAAGTCCATGTGTTATAATACCTATATTAGCACCACAGAAGAATGAAGAATAGAGAATGTGCATAGATTCTTGCACTATCAACAAGATCACAATTAAGTACAAATTTCCATTACCAAGGATGGATGATATTATGGATTGTTTGAGTGGAATTGAGTATTTCACAAAGATATATCTAAAGAGTGGACACAATCAGATTCACATTAGAGAAGGTGATGAGTGGAAGACTACTTTCAAGAGAAAATAAGGACTGTACAAATGGTTAGTGATGCCTATTGGGCTAACCAATGCATTGAGTACTTTTATGAGGCTCATGAATAAGGTACTAAAGGAGTTTCTAGGTAATTTTTTTATTTTCTACCTAGATCGTATTTTGATCTTTAATAAGACATTAGAGGAGCATTTGATCCATATTTACAAGGTGTTTGATAAGTTGAAGGAAGAAATTTTTTTTATAAACCTAAAGAAGTGTAGTTTTGTAAAGGAGTTTGTGTACCTGGGATTTTTATTCTTAGTAGAAGGTCTCAAAATGGACATAGAGAAAGTGAAGGCTATCCTTGAATGGCCTAATCCAAGGAGAGGTAAGATCATTTCATGGACTGGCTAGTTTGTACAAAAAGTTCATAAGAGGTTTTAGCAGTATTTGTGGATCCTTGACTAAAATAATCAGAGGGGATAGGAAAGAATTTAATTAGAATGTAGGAGTAGATAAGAGTTTTAATCTATTGAAACATAAAGTTACTGACCAACCTATTTTAACACTTCCTAATTTTAACAAGGTGTTTCAAGTAGATTGTGATGCTAGTGGTACTACAATAGGAGTCATTATGAGATAAGAAGGTAGACATGTTGCTTACTTTAGTGAGAAATTAAATGATACCAAAAGAAAATATTTTGTTTATGATTAGGAATTTTATGCTATAGTTCAAGCATTCAAGAAGTAGTGGCACTATCTTCTTACTAGGGAATTTTTTTTGTATACTGATTATCAAAATTTACAATATTTGAATAGTCCAAGAGAATTGAACCAAAGGCATTTGAAGTGGGTTGAGTTTTTGCAGAGTTAAATTTTTTTTTGAAATATAGGAGTGGGAAGTCTAATAGAGTTGTAGATGATCTTAGTAGAAGAAAAATTTTGCTAACAAAAATACAAATAGAGGTGGTTTGGTTCAAGGAACTCAATACTTTGTATCTAGATGATCCTGATTTTGGTGAAGTGTAGAAGGCTTGTATAGAACCTGTTACACTTGATAGGACAAAGTGGTTGGATTTCAAGATCCAAGATATTATGTTATTCAAATGAAGTGAGTTGTGCATTCCAAGAAGTTCAATGTGAGAGAATCTAATGAAGGAGAAGCATGGTGGATAAAGAGCTAGACATTTTAGTACAGATAAGACCATTGCTTTGGTTGCTGAGAATTATTATTGGCCATAGTTGCAACAAGATGTGAACAAGTTTATACAAAGTTGTAGAGTATGTTAGATGATGAAAGAAGTGAAGTAGAATATAGGGTTGTATTAGCCATTACCTTCACCAGAGAAGTCGTGCAAGGATGTCAACGTAAATTTTGTTCTTGAATTATCAAGGATTCTGCGTGGGCATGATTTTATTTTTGTGGTGGTTGATAGGTTTCCAAAGATGACACATTTTATTCCTTGGAAGAAGACTATTGATGTTGTTCATGTAGCAGAATTGATTTTTAAAGAAGTGGTGAGACTATATGCTCTACCAAAGAGTATAGTTTTAGATTGAGATACCAAATTTGTTGGCTATTTTTGGTGTACATTGCAGAAGAAATTAAAGGTGGAGTTGAAGTTCAGTTCATCACATCATCCATAGAATGATGGATAGACAGAAGTTGTGAATCATAGTTTCGAAACTTGTTAAGATGTTTGGTTGGAGACAAGCCAAAAGGATGGGATCTAATTTTACCACAGGAAGAATTTGCATATAATAATTTAGTGAATAGGAGTACTGGTAAATAACCATTCTAGATTGTATATGGGATTAGTCCCAGAAATGATTTTGAATTGAGGCAGTTAGATAAAGGAGAGATAAGTAGTGTTGAAGTAGAAGAATGTTTTGAACATTTGGAGAACATCCATGAGGAGGTGAGGAAACACATCATAAAGATGAATAAACTGTACAAATCAAAGGAAGGTGTGAAAAGCAGGTACAAGAAATTTTAGATTGGAGATAAAGTCATGATTTATTTGAGAAAAGAGCATTTTCTATTGGGTGCATATAATAAGTTGAAGATGAAGAAGTTTGGACCATGCAAGATAGTGAAAAGGCATGATTTTGGGAATGCTTATGAAGTGTAGTTTCCTAATGAATTGAATATTTCACCAGGATTTAACATTTTAGATTTGATAGAGCAGTATGAAGGAGGTAATGGAGATGAAGTTGCAGAAGCACAATGGAGTCTTCCAACAACTAGTTTGGCTAAAAAGGAAATCAAGGAGATATTGGATAGTTGTGTTGGATAAAGAACCAAGAACAAAACTTATGAGGAATACCTAGTCAAATGGAAAGGGTGACCAGTAGAAGATTCATCATGCCTAGTAAGGGAGGAGGTTCACTGTCTTAGTTTTTCTCTGAACACTTGAGACACGATAGAGTCACTTCTCAAATTACCCTAGGTGTCTGATGCAGAAGCATCCTGGGTGTAAGAGAAATCTTGCATCACCCCAAAAAAGATATTATTCTTTTCAATCTTTTCTATTTTAATAAGGACTAGTAGACAAAGGGGTTGCTATTTTTGGGAGCTTGCTATTTTTAGTAAGTTTTTCATATGAGCTTAGAATGTTCTCATTTTCTATAGGATGGTTCATTTTAGAGTTGTAAGCCTACCATAAAAATCTCATTTCTTAAGCATAAGTATCAGAGAAGTTATTGTAGATTTTTGGTGGAAACATTTGCAAAAAGTCTTCAGGTTGATTGTTAGAGGCCTTAGAGTACCCAGATGAGGTTTGAAAACTTGACAGAAGGGCACTTGCATGATTTTTACCCTATAGATCAGAAGCTAGTATTTTTGAAAAGAGGTTATAATAGCCAATTAGAGCAACAATTTGTGAGTTATGGCTTTTCAAAGTTGGGCTACCTATAATATCTAAAATAACTGTCAAAGACATATTTGGACAACTCTATATGTATTGTTAGTGTTCATCAACCCTAGGTATTATGTTTTAATGTCTAGAACCTTCCTGAGTGGCATAAAATTGCCTATTTAATAAAGGGCCAAACATTGTCTAGGGTAGCTCTGGGTGGTTGTTCCCAGCTTAGTCTTGTAGATTACTGCAATGAAGGTGCCCATGTGGATTAGCATATTGTACTTGTGAATTTTTTAATCTCTCATTTGCAACACAAATAAGAAGTCCATATTTTGTTCTCACATTTGTTGTTGTTTCTTTGTTTCTGTTATGTGTTTATGGTATTAATGGGAGCACCCTTCATTAGTAACTATAGTAAATTGCACATTCCAATTGATCTTGCACAATATAAGGCCATCCCAAGAAGTATAGGATCACTTATCTATCTAGGTACTGAATGGACCTCACAATCATGACAAATATTATGAGTTAAAATATTGTTTTAAAATTACTACATGATATTTTTAAATCAATATCCTCATAGGTAGAGTCCCTATATTCAAATAAATATAGGTATATGATGTTTAGAGATATCACATTCATTTGATTCTATTTTACTCAATCTAATGTAAAAACTAAGTAAATCTTAACTAAAATGTAACTTGCAATTGCAAAGATAAGAAACACTTTTCTTACCATTCTTAGGTGTATTTTAATATTCATCAATTATGATTGTAGAAAATGTGAATTTAAATTGAGTTTGGCTTGAAATTGATTGTAATTTTCTAAGGACTTATATTAATATTTTTTATTAGTCAATTATATATATTTTTCTTCTTTTAAAATCATTTTAAAATTATTTTAAATATATTCACATTGGTAGAGCTAATAACTTACTTTTCAATACAAAAGAAAATCAAATCTAACAGAAATAAAATCCACACTTTACATATTTTCTCTTTTTTATATCTTATGTTAAGTACAATTTCAATCATCTTTTTGGAAATATGGAATTAGATCCAGAATAACTCGGTCATTACACATGTTCTATATTGTAGATCACAAAATAAGATTTTAACCCTTTATACAATCATAGGGTAAAGACATAACTTAATCAAGATAGGGTGAACAAGGTAATTCAGAGGAGTAAGCATAGGATGAGATGAAGTCTTGTTAACTTAGTTTCTATTCTATTAAGGGGTATTGACTATGGTCTAGTTTGAATTTGTAAGCAAAGATGTTGAATAGTTATTAGAAAAATGAAGAATAGACTGTGATTTTACCTTTTCTCATATTTTCATATTGAATGTTTTAATGGATTTAACTTATTTGAATAATTGTTAATAGAATTTTTCAAGTAAAGGATAAGGATTTTCCAATATTATTTTTGTTCCATTACATTGCATAAATAACTAATTAGGATTCATAGTGGGAGAATGATTGGGGGTTGAACAAGATGATTCATAGCAGGAGAATGATTGGGGATTGAACCAAGGTAGAGGGATAACTGAAAATTATATATTCTAATAATGAGACCCTGATTTAGCATAAATTCACCTTTAATCTTTCTATTGGCAATAGACAGGGAAAGAAAATAAAGGATCCAAAAAGGAAACTAAGATTAGTAAAATGAAAAAAGTGGTTTAGACTTCAGAACCAAAGGTTAAAATTTATAAATCTACCTTCCATTGTGATAAAATAATTTGAACCAACTCAATTGTTTCAAAATCACATGAAATATTTTTTTTTGTTGAACCTACTATAATTCTAAAGGACCTTCTTTGTTTGGAGTAGAAACTTTTTGAAGCAATTCTTGTAATGTCCTTTTGAATTTCTAGGATTTTTCATTCTTCATAGAATAGGAAATTTAGTTCCATAATTGACTCCATTCTAACTACTAAGGAAGCACTAACAATGGTAAGAGACACCTTCTTCCAAAATTATCAATTTTGTTTGACAAGCTTTCATAAAAAATCTTAATAACTTCTACATAAGTAGCCACATTGTCTAATAATAAAATAGCCTACATTATAGGATGATTTATTAATTCAGAACAACTATTCAAATATGTTTGAATTATTTCTACTTATATGATGATATAAAAACAATTGGATAGCACAAGGAGCCCCAAATAAATATAGAAATAACACATCGGCTTTGATTGTTTCTTTTTAAAATATGTTGATTCTATTGTGTTAATAAATGATTCAAATAGAAGAGGTTATGATGTGTACACATGTTTATACATACCCATTTTCAAACAATAATATTATTATCTTTACACCTAGGAAATAATTCCCATGTCTTGTCCTTTTCTTTCTAGTCAAGTTTGTCACTCATGTTTGTCATCTAGAATTTATATTTTTGTGCTTCATCTATATTCTTAGGTCGAAGTTGTTGTACTAAACATATCTATTCTCTTACTTTTTAACCTTTTTAGTACTCCTCTATAGGTAGTGAAAATTATTTTCTCCTTAGGATGATTCCTTACAACATAGTATTTTTTGTGTGTTCTTCTCTAAGTTCTTCAATATTTATTTATATATCATTATCCATATCATAGAATTGTTCTTTATTCATCATTATAAATTGTTTACCTTTAAAATGAACTAGCCTCATTTTCTAAATCATTATAAATAATTCTTCCTTGTATTTTAACATTTTCATCAACTTTCACATGTGCACTTTCAATTGTTATTCTCAATCTCTCATTAGAAAATTTGTATTATTTTTCCTTAGTAGATTAATCTAGAAAGATAATTTCACTATTTATAGGATACAATTTTCCTATTTCATCTTATCTTTTCGTGTAACATTTAATTGGAAAGATTTTGAAGTATATCATAGTGGGTGTATGCCAAAATTATAGTTCATAAAGAGTCTTTCAATTTCCTTGCCTAATATGAACTTTATTCATTATGTGAACTCTAGCAGTGACTACATATCTTAATTACATATGTGTTTTATTTCCTTTTAAAATCATGACTCAAGCTTGTTCACTAACATGTTCCCTTTTTTAGGCATCCCATTCTATTGTGGAGTTTTGATGGGGACACAACCCAAGAACAGAACGGACACAATAGAAAAGGGAAATTGTATTAACTGAGAAAATAAGCTAGTACAAATAGTACAGAGAAAATAAACTTCAAAACATGCCCTTAGGGCTTACAATAGCATAAATCTGGAGATAATTTCTCCTTTCAGTACCTCCTCTCAAACTCCACTCCGAACTGCCTTTTACAATGCCAAAAATCTCCTTAAATAGACCCTAGAGGGTTAAGGACTAGGAGTGTATTCTAGAAAGTGCTAGTAGGCATCCACTGACCAAATAGAAGGTTCCAGAAGCTGTGTTAGAAGTCGGTGCAAATCTAGAAGAATCCATAAATGGTAACTGAACTTTCAGGAGGCATAACTTTTGAACCGTAGCTCCGATTGACGAACCGTTTACATTTTTAGAAAGCTCTCGAAGCGCTCTATAGCCCTATGGACTAGATTCTCTCTTCCCCCATTTTTCAGCCCTTTTTGAGGTCATTTAATGCCCCAAACCTGACTTTGAAGCATTCTTAGGAGGTCTCCAAAACTCGAAAAACTGTAATAACTTTCAAACCGTGGGGCACTTCATGTCTATCAAACTACCATGGTCTACCCAACAATAGATGGCAAACATCCATCGAAATAACATCACAGAGAACTTCATCATGGTAACTCCCAATTTTGAATTTTACTAAACATTGTTCACTTACCAGGACCTTATGATAATCTTTTACCCAACCAATCCGATAGGGCTGGGGATGTTTCTCCCTCTTGAGCTTCAACTTAGAGACCATCTCTTTTGATACCAAGTTATCAGTGCTACCACCATCAATGATCACGTCACAACATTTATCCTCACATTTGCATCTGGTACAGAACAAACTCCTTCGTTGTCTTGGTTCAATCTCACCAATTAGTATGACTTTTTCATTTACCAAGTCCTCTCCTCTTTCTGCATCCTCTGAATGTGATGATTGGGCATCCTCATCCACATGAGCAACCCTAGCTTGGCCCTCATCTCTCCTATCTGTCCTTCCTTGTCGTTGAGGGCATTCAAATGCACAATGACCTTCTTCATTGCAATGGAAACAGGTACCACGGAAGCCTCCTCTTCCTTGTCCATGTCCTCTACCTCTTCCTCTCTGATTTCCAAAGTCTTGGTCATGGGAGTGGTTGAAACCCTCATTCCTGTGGTTCTTGCTAGTACCCTCATCTTCATTTTTCTTTTGGGTTTCATTGCGGCCTCTAGATGATCTATCGCTTCCCCTTCCTCCTTGACCGCACCCTCTTTGTCTTCCTTCAAACCTTTTATTTAGCTTCTCTTCAACTCATAGGGCAAACCGGTATGCTTCTTCAACACTGGTCATTCTTACCAGACTTAATTCCTCCTGGATGCTAGGTCGCAACCACTAATATAATGAGCAACCTTCTCCTTATTTGCTTCTGCATGTCCAGCTCTAATCAAGAGTCAGTAAAATTCCTCTGTATATTCTTAGACGGATCTTCCTGCTTGCGTTAACCCATGCATCTTCTTAAACAAATCAAGCTCATAGTCCACATGAATGAATTGCTTCTTCAATTTGTCCACCATGCGATCCCATCTTGTGATCTTCTCCTTTCCTCTTCTGTTTCTTTCTAGTTGAACCTCTTACCACCAAATTTTGGCATGGCCTTTTAGTTTTGCCTTTGCAAAATTAACCCTATCTAGGTCCCTGATATCCTCATACTCAAAGTATTCTTCCAGTTCATTGATCCAATCGATCAACTCATCTGTTTTCAGATTTCCTGAGAATACACCCACTTCAATTGTAGGTCTTTTCCCAAACTTAGTAATGTCCCTAAAAAGCCTTTCCTCTGCATGATTTAGAACTTCCCCATCAAATTCCCCTTCTGGTTCCATTACTTCTTCCTCATTGTCATCCTCACTGTGGTCACCTGCGGCAACATTTTCTCCTCTACGGAGCTCCTCTTGCAATGCTTGCACCTACCTTTGGAGGGCTCTAACCTCCTTAGGATTAATAGATCTAGCCCTTCCACCACACTCTCTTCATGGAGGCATCTTCTTAACTCAAACCCACAACCACACAGTCCTGGTGCAAACTGCCTCACAGTCGGCGCTCTGTCTACACACTCAGGAAAACCAGCTCTGATAACACTTGATGGGGACACAACCCAAGAATAGAATGGACACAATAGAAAACGGAAATTGTATTAACTGAGAAAATAAGCTAGTACAAACAATATAGAGAAAATAAACTTCAAAACATGCCCTAAGGGCTTACAATAGCATAAATCTAGAGATAATTTCTCCTTTCAGTACCTCCTCTCAAACTCCACTCCGAACTGCCTTTTACAATGCCAAAAATCTCCTTAAAAAGACCCCAAAGGGTTAAGGACTAGGAGTACATTCTAGAAAGTGCTAGTAGGCATCCACCGACCAAATAGAAGGTTCCAGAAGCCGCATTAGAAGTCGGTGCAAATCTAGAAGAATCCAGAAACGGTAACCAAACTTCCAGGAGGCATAACTTTTGAACCATAGCTCTGATTGACGAACTGTTTACATTTTTTGAAAGCTCTCGAAGCGCTCTATATCCCAATGGATTAGCTTCACTCATCCCCCATTTTTTGGCCCTTTTTTCAATCATTTAATGCCCGAAACTTGACTTTGAAGCATTCTTAGGAAGTCTCCAAAACCCAAAAAACTGCAATAACTTTCAAACTGTGGGGCATTTTGACCTGATTCTTTTTTTGGAATGCTCTAAATCACAATTACATTCATCTGGCCAATTCACACCTTCTAGGTCACCAAAATGATGGCCAAATTGCATGCTCCTATTTTTTTGAGATTTTCTAGCACACTGATTGTTGAAATGTGAGAGTTGGAACCTTTATTTGACCCAAATGGGTATCCAAAAATGAAAAGACATCAAACAAAAACTAAGTCTAAGTACATTTTTTTGGGTGACACGGGATTGCCCTTATACCTTTGGATGCTCTTGCATCAGAACACCCAGGGTAGATTGAAAAGTGACCCTGTCACTTTATGAATGGTAGAGGAAATCCCAAATGGGAAACCTCAGCTGCTGAAATCCAAGTTGAGTCCTCAATTGGTTGTCCTTTCCATTTGACCAAATACTCTTCATACTGCCTGTTTCTGGTACTCCTACCCACACGATGATCTAGAATGTCTTCTATCTCCTCCTTCTTAGAAGCAGGAATTGGACATGGCTCTAACACCAACTCCTCATCTGCACCATCATCATGATACTCTACTGAATTTGCAATGTTGAAAATGGGAGAAATGTGAATACCATCTGGCAGCTCCACCTCATATGCATTTCCTGAGTCATGTTTCTTCAAAATTTTGCAGGGGCCAAATTTCTTCATTTTCAGCTTGTTGTAAGTCCAGACTGGAAATCTTTCTTTTCGTAAGTGCACCATGACTAAATCCCCTACTTGGAATTCCTTATGTCTTCTCCTTTGATCAGCCCTAGCTTTATACTCTTGATTCATCTTGGTAATGTGTTCTTGAACCTGCTCATGTAGATGCTTGATATGTTCAACAAATTCCTCGGCTTCAGCACTTGTCCTCTCCCCTTGCTCTATCTTCCTCAATTCTGGTGCAGTCCTTGGGCTATTCCCATATACAATTTGAAATGGTGATTTTCCAGTACTCCTATTTATAGAGTTATTGTAAGCAAACTCTTATTGTGGTAGAATCAAATCCCATCCCTTGGGCTTATCCCCAACTAAACATCTCAACAAACTACCCAGACTTCTGTTTACCACTTTTGTTTGGCCATCAGTTTGTGGGTGATGTGTGGAACTGAATTTCAAGTCTGTTCTCAACTTTTTCCATAATGTCCTCCAGAAATACCCCACAAATTTAGTATCTCTCTTAGAAATTATACTCCTTGGAAGACCATGTAGTCTTACCACCACTCTGAAAAAAAAGTCTGCAATATGGACAACATCATGAGTTTTGTGGCATGGAATGAAATATACCATTTTGGAGAACCTATCAATCACCACAAATACTGAGTCATTACCACTTTGTGTCCTCGGCAATCCAAGAACAAAATCCATACTTATGTCCTCCCATGGCCTTGATGGAATAGGCAATGGCTGATATAGGCCAGTATTGTGACTAAACACCTTGGCAACAAACCTGGCAACTCTGTACAAACTTCTTCACATCCTGTGGAATTTGAGGCCAAAAATAATGTTCTCTAAGAATGGCAATGGTCTTATCTCAACCAAAATGTCTTGCCATCCCTCCACTATGTTTCTCCTTAATCAGATTTTCCCTCATGGAACTTCTTGGAATGCACAATTGACTACCTTTGAACAACATGCCATCCTGAATCAAATAGTCTAACCATTTGGTTCTATCTACAACAACAGGTTCTTTACAAGCTTTCCATGCTTCAACAAAATCAGGATCCTCAAGGTACAAATTCTTGAGTTCATCAAATCCAACTACTTCAACCTGCATTACTGTAAGCAACAATTGTCTCCTACTTAGTGCATCTGCAACCCTGTTAGATTTTCCACTTCTATGCTTCAACACAAATGTATAACTCGACAAGAACTCTACCCACTTCATATGCCTCTGATTCAATTTACCTTGGCTATTTAGTTACTGTAATGCCTAATGATCAGTATACAAAACAAATTCCTTTGGTAATAAATAATGCCTCCATTTCTTTAAGGCCTGAACTATTGCATAGAACTCTTGATCATAAACAGAATACTTCTTCTTTGCATCATTCAATTTTTCACTAAAATATGCAATAGGATTACCTTCTTGGCTTAATACAGCCCCAATAGTGCTGCCACTAGCATCACAATCCACTTGGAACACTTTTCTAAAATCTGGAAGTGCCAACACAAGTTGTTCTATTGCCTTCTTCTTCAGCAATTCAAAACTTCTCGCAGCTGCTGCAGTCCATTTGAACTCTTTTCTATCCCCTCTTATTGTATCAGTTAGGGGTGCACATATGCCACTGAAATTCCTAATAAACTTCCTATAAAAACTAACTAGACCATGAAATGATCTTACCTCAATAGCAGACCTTGGAGTAGGCCATTCCAAGATGGCTTTTACCTTCTCTGGATCCATTTTGAAACCTTCAGGTGATATAACAAACCCCAAATAGACTAACTCCCTTTTTGCAAAGTTACACTTCTTCAGATTAATTAACAATTTCTCTTCCCTTAGCCTTTCAAGGACACTACGAATATGCAGTAAATATTCTTCCAAAATCTTGCTGAAAATTAAAATATCATCCAAATAGACAATAACAAATTTTCCCAAGAACTTCTTAAGTACCTCATTCATGAGCCGCATGAAGGTGCTTGGGGCGTTCGTCAATCCAAAGGGCATGACTAACCACTCATAAAGACCCTCCTTGGTCTTGAAGGTCATTTTCCACTCATCTCTTTCTCGAATCCGTATCTGGTGATAACCACTCTTCAGATCTATCTTTGTGAAGTACTGAGCTCCACTCAAGCAGTCCATAATATCATCCATCCTTGGCAAAGGAAACTGGTACTTGATGGTTATCCTATTTATAGCTTGAGAATCTATACACATCCTCCAATCTCCATCCTTCTTTGGTGTGAGTACTGCAGGTACTGCACATGGACTCAGGCTCTCTTGAATCAAGCCCTTCCTCAAAAACTCCTAAACCTGTCTATTTAGCTCCTTTGTTTTAGTAGGAGTCATCCTGTGAGTAGCCTTGTTAGGCAAACTAGCTCCTGGAATCAGATCTATTTGATGACTGATTTCCCTTACTGGTGGCAATCCATCTGGAACATTATCAGAGATAATATCTCCAAACTCTCCTACTAAATCTAAAACTTCAACTGGTATTTCACTACTACCTTCTTTATCGTTCCTAGGAATTAAAGCATAGCACATATGCTGATGTTTCATGCCATCTAAAAACTTCCTTCCATCAACAAGACAAATCTTAGCACTACTACATACCTTTTCACCTTCCTTTTTCATGGGCTTCAATTTGTGGCGAACTCCATCCTTTGTCAGAGAGTATGTGTTTGCATGTCCATCATGCACTTCATGTCTATCAAACTACCATGGTCTACCCAACAATAGATGGCAAACATCCATCGAAATAACATCACAGAGAACTTCATCATGGTAACTCCCAATTTTGAATTTTACTAAACATTGTTCACTTACCAGGACCTTATGATCATCTTTTACCCAACCAATCCGATAGGGCTGGGGATGTTTCTCCCTCTTGAGCTTCAACTTAGAGACCATCTCTTTTGATACCAAGTTATCAGTGCTACCACCATCAATGATCACGTCACAACATTTATCCTCACATTTGCATCTGGTACAGAACAAACTCCTTCGTTGTCTTGGTTCAATCTCACCAATTAGTATGACTTTTTCATTTACCAAGTCCTCTCCTCTTTCTGCATCCTCTGAATGTGATGATTGGGCATCCTCATCCACATGAGCAACCCTAGCTTGGCCCTCATCTCTCCTATCTGTCCTTCCTTGTCGTTGAGGGCATTCAAATGCACAATGACCTTCTTCATTGCAATGGAAACAGGTACCACGGAAGCCTCCTCTTCCTTGTCCATGTCCTCTACCTCTTCCTCTCTGATTTCCAAAGTCTTGGTCATGGGAGTGGTTGAAACCCTCATTCCTGTGGTTCTTGCTAGTACCCTCATCTTCATTTTTCTTTTGGGTTTCATTGCGGCCTCTAGATGATCTATCGCTTCCCCTTCCTCCTTGACCGCACCCTCTTTGTCTTCCTTCAAACCTTTTATTTAGCTTCTCTTCAACTCATAGGGCAAACCGGTATGCTTCTTCAACACTGGTCATTCTTACCAGACTTAATTCCTCCTGGATGCTAGGTCGCAACCACTAATATAATGAGCAACCTTCTCCTTATTTGCTTCTGCATGTCCAGCTCTAATCAAGAGTCAGTAAAATTCCTCTGTATATTCTTAGACGGATCTTCCTGCTTGCGTTAACCCATGCATCTTCTTAAACAAATCAAGCTCATAGTCCACATGAATGAATTGCTTCTTCAATTTGTCCACCATGCGATCCCATCTTGTGATCTTCTCCTTTCCTCTTCTGTTTCTTTCTAGTTGAACCTCTTACCACCAAATTTTGGCATGGCCTTTTAGTTTTGCCTTTGCAAAATTAACCCTATCTAGGTCCCTGATATCCTCATACTCAAAGTATTCTTCCAGTTCATTGATCCAATCGATCAACTCATCTGTTTTCAGATTTCCTGAGAATACACCCACTTCAATTGTAGGTCTTTTCCCAAACTTAGTAATGTCCCTAAAAAGCCTTTCCTCTGCATGATTTAGAACTTCCCCATCAAATTCCCCTTCTGGTTCCATTACTTCTTCCTCATTGTCATCCTCACTGTGGTCACCTGCGGCAACATTTTCTCCTCTACGGAGCTCCTCTTGCAATGCTTGCACCTACCTTTGGAGGGCTCTAACCTCCTTAGGATTAATAGATCTAGCCCTTCCACCACACTCTCTTCATGGAGGCATCTTCTTAACTCAAACCCACAACCACACAGTCCTGGTGCAAACTGCCTCACAGTCGGCGCTCTGTCTACACACTCAGGAAAACCAGCTCTGATAACACTTGATGGGGACACAACCCAAGAATAGAATGGACACAATAGAAAACGGAAATTGTATTAACTGAGAAAATAAGCTAGTACAAACAATATAGAGAAAATAAACTTCAAAACATGCCCTAAGGGCTTACAATAGCATAAATCTAGAGATAATTTCTCCTTTCAGTACCTCCTCTCAAACTCCACTCCGAACTGCCTTTTACAATGCCAAAAATCTCCTTAAAAAGACCCCAAAGGGTTAAGGACTAGGAGTACATTCTAGAAAGTGCTAGTAGGCATCCACCGACCAAATAGAAGGTTCCAGAAGCCGCATTAGAAGTCGGTGCAAATCTAGAAGAATCCAGAAACGGTAACCAAACTTCCAGGAGGCATAACTTTTGAACCATAGCTCTGATTGACGAACTGTTTACATTTTTTGAAAGCTCTCGAAGCGCTCTATATCCCAATGGATTAGCTTCACTCATCCCCCATTTTTTGGCCCTTTTTTCAATCATTTAATGCCCGAAACTTGACTTTGAAGCATTCTTAGGAAGTCTCCAAAACCCAAAAAACTGCAATAACTTTCAAACTGTGGGGCGTTTTGACCTGATTCTTTTTTTGGAATGCTCTAAATCACAATTACATTCATCTGGCCAATTCACACCTTCTAGGTCACCAAAATGATGGCCAAATTGCATGCTCCTATTTTTTCAGGATTTTCTAGCACACTGATAGTTGCACTGTGAGAGTTGGAACCTTTATTTGACCCAAATGGGTATCCAAAAATGAAAAGACATCAAACAAAAACTAAGTCTGAGTACATTTTTTTGGGTGACATAAGATTTCCCTTATACCTCTAGATGTTGTTGCATCAAGTTTCACTGGTGAAAGTTATCTTCTGATTCCATTACATTCACAAAAATTGTTAAACTAATTTGTTGTCAAATATCACCCTCTATCACATCAAAAATATTTGATTCTTAAACTAGATTCATTTTCCACTTTAGCCATGAATAGAGAATTTGGTCTAACCATATAGTTGAGGCTATGGACACCCTTTGAATTACCAGAATGGATCAAGAGAAAGTTGTTTCTAAGCTTTGGTTAGAGGGAGATTCATTGAACCTTGTCAATTTTCTAAAGGGCCATAGTAATCCCTCTTGGGCTATTGATAAAATAACTAAGGAAACCATTGACATCCTTAATTCTATGAAATTTTATTATGTTATGCATTTTTTTCATGAATAAAATATAGTTTCTTATTATATTTCCATTGTGGCAATGAAGTGTGACCAAAATATGACATGGAAGAGAAGTGTGTATTTTACTAATGATGCAATGATTTTGATATTATAAATGTGAAATGCATAGAAATTATTAAAGGAAACGGAGCTACTTAGAGGTCACCAATTGTTGAATACAAGAAATAAGAAGGGAAGAAAGTATGAAATTTTTAATTATACATCCATTCTTTCACATTCTTTCTAGATATTTTTTGAAACCTTTGTTTTTCATTGTGTTCAATCTTTTTCTATCATTTTAAATTTTTTGTATTTTATTTATCTTTTTAGAAATTACAAGAAGAAGATCATGGGGGGAAAATGCATGAGATAGGAACCTTCAATTTGTGATAAGTGGCAATGGAGGAAGAAGGTTTGAGAGATTTTAGAGAGAGGTGGATTGACCACTTTCATGGAGAGAGTATCAGGTCCCATTGAATGTTGGTGGTAAGAACTTCACCATCACCAAGGAGATCATTTCCAAAATGACTGATATCTAATTGTAAGCAAGAAATTCTACAAACACTAGAAATTTTTGGATGCAACTATTGAGGAGTTTCCTAAAGATCTAGGGGAGATTCATGCCCTTATTAAAAAAGAAAGTAATTTAAACTATTACTAGCCTAAATATATTAAGAAACTTTGGTTGTTTTTGTTATATGTAATTTTTTATTATCTTACATTAAATGGAAGATTTTCTAGGGTTTGTTGGCACAATTTTATCATTCTAAACCATTGTACACATGTCATTAAGGTTTCCATTCCCTTTTATCTATACTCATCTATGAATTCTAGTATTAGTAGATCAAGGGAGAAATCTTTTACCAATCCCCCTCTTCATGATGATCTAATGTTTCTTATTAATAAGTAGATTAAATCTCACTTTGGTGGAAAATTTCTTGAGTTGAAGGGGGAAGTGGATGATGTTGAAGTAGTTTCAGAGGACTCTATGGACTTTACTGATACTAAATATTAATAGACATGCACTTGGAAGTTGATGAGGAAGAGCGAAAAAAAAAAGGCAAGGGGAAGGGTTCTAACTCTAAGGCTCCTGTAAAGAGCCTTGCTAGTAAAAAGATTCCTCTAGGAAAATAGTAGCTCAAGAAGGTTGTTGATTTTAATAAGGATTACTTTGAGGCAAATGAAGGGATGAAGACTTACATTCAAGAGGTTAGGTTCGATAGGAAAATCCTAGAGAAGGGGATTGATAAGAATAAGAAGAGTAGTGTGGTTGTGAAGCATCTGAGAACCCTTGTGTCTAAGAAAATATTTGTGATATCCTATGATGAGTAAGACAATGAGGGTGACGACATGGTAACTAGCATAGAAGATGATTGAACAAGAAAAAAGCCTTAAAGGATGAAGAAAAATGTTAGGAAAGGGAATATTGACGGAAATAAAGGCTTGAACTCCCCTCTAAACCTCACTAAAGATCAATATGGTCATGTCTCTCCTATTAATGTAGTGAATGAGAAAGTTGACACTTCTTAATCTACTCAAGATAAGGATTCAACGGAGAACTCCATTTCCCCTTCTACGGCTAGGAGAATGATTTAGAAGAACAAGAATATGGACATAGTTAGGTTTGGTATATCTATGAAGAAAATTGGCTTCATGGTTAGTGCAACTAAACCAAGTAAAGTGGACCTTTAGGACTTATTAACCCATGTTTTCTTGTCCTTACTTATAATAGTAAAGAGGAGAACGTGGATGTGCTCAATAATGTTAGGAATAATTTGCTAGATAATTTCATTTCTATTAACTGGAAATAGTATCAAGTCATGGACTTGAAGAACTAGATGGGCTCTATAGAGGTAAGGAATGATGACCAAAAGATTCTAGTGTTTGTTGATAAGGAGAATTCTATGATGGGTTATGTAATGAATATAATGACTTCGTACATAATAATGGAAAAGGTGTTAGAACTTGAAAATAAGTTAAAATGCATTTAGAATGCTTTCAAAATTATATCTGATCAGAATTAAAATACTCCAAAGCATCAAATGCATACATTATGGTTCTTATCAACAAGAACTTCTAGGGAGAAGGCTATTGTTGTTGTTCTTGAGGATCAATGTGTTGATATTCAAAGTAAGGAAGGGACTGGGAGAAGGACTAGAGATAACAGATGGAAGATGGTCATGACTGCCACTTCATACATTAGTCAAATCAAGGAGGCTATAGAGATGATAGACCAGCTTGGGGAGTACGTAGAGGAGCTAGAAAAGAGAATGGGATAATTCTCAATTATTTTCCTTGTTCTCTCTATTCATTTTTTGTAAATTGTTAGAGGTTGGGGTATTATCTTTTTGTGTTGGCTTTGCTCATTTGCTAGCACTATCTCTTTTGTGTCTTGTTTTGTATTATAGGCTTAATGCTTATGTTGTAATTTATTGAATAACTAAGAGGGGGTGATTTAGTATTCCAAGGTCTAGATGCACAAATAAAACTTTTCAATATTTAGTAGACACATATGCATAAAACCTTATCATGAATGCATCCATTAGATCATACAATACATAAACTTTGTAGGTTATTGTCCTAGGTCAAAACAATTTTGCAAAAATGTAAACATGAAACATAATAGATACATAACACATTTGACACTAGAATTTATGTGGAAACCCAATTTGGTATAAACCAGCATTAACATGCTACTAATTCTCAGTATTCTGAAGTGATGCCCTATGAAAGGCCAACCTTGTTAAAGGTTATAATACACGCTACTAAATGTGACCTAGTTAATGGATTTCAATCACCCTATTAGAAGCAAAACTTTTTATAGGACTTTAGACCATTCCATTAGAATGTCACCTAATTAAAGGATTTACAAATGACTATTAGGCCAGCCTTAATCAAAAAGATTTAGCATAGATACAATGATTAGAGAGTAATAGTAAGGCTTGATTTGGTGAAAAAATACAACTCACTTGTAGATTAAAGATCTCTATTTTCATCCTCCATTCTTCTTGGCATTCACACACTTTAGCTCTGATAGCTTATTCACCCTTCAAGAATTCATACTCTTAAGCATTCTTGCTTTGCATGCCAATTGTAACCACTTTTGTTCGACCACTAAATGAAGTAATACACTAGACTTCTCATCTTCCTTAGGTTCTTGTACATGAGAACCTTTTCTTCTAATCAACTACCTCTATAAATAGAGAATTCCTTGATCTTTTTCCACATAAGCACAATCATCAATTTTATCTTTAGGTAGGATACAATGAATGTATCCACTTTTCCATTTGTTTCTTTTAGAAACTTCTTCTACAATCTTCCTTGAATTTTCCTCAAAATGGTTTACCTTGAATTTTGTTTCACCAACTCATCATAGTTATCTTCCACGCTCTTCACACAATTCAAGAAATCAAAATAGTGAGCTTGGATTCATCAAATCTACGATTTAACATAGTTTGTTATCACTCGACAACTATACTAGTTCACTTTGCAAACACTAAAGTTTATTGATGCTCAACATCAACTAAGCTTGACTTGTCATATACTAACAATTAGTCATCTTTCACTATTTTTTATATTTTCTTGGCATCTCTTGATTTTCACTCGGCTTCTACTGATTTCTGCTCACTTACATTGACTACTCGATAAGGCTTGGTAGAAAATTTTCACACTTGACCTCCTTCTAGTCTTGAGTAGTCTTGCATTTCAAAATTTAAGTAGATAATAAATACACTATATTATCAATGTCTTACTTAGTGTTAGTCATTATTTTACATCCCAAATAACTCAACCTTTCTCTAAGTGTTATTATTATCACCTCTTTTCAAATCATCTTCATCAATCAACTAAATAATAGCCTTAAGACCAAAAAGAAATTGTCTCAGCAGTAGGTAGTAGGTCTAACATCATTGAAAAAATAATGATTGTTCCATTACAGGTTCTTCTATTCAAAACAATCTTATATCAACAATCTCTCTCTTTGGCATCAATAGCAAACCAATACCAACAACAATACAAAGAAGAAAATATATCTTTGAAATTTCTCCCTCTATTAGTGTAGTATATGTCCTTCCTAAGTGTAGGGTAATGTGAGCTTTGTCAAGTTCCTTTTCTGCTCCCTCTTTCTTAAATCTCCTTCTTTAGAGTATCTCTCCATTTTTTTTTCTGCAGGTATCTATCTACTCTATTCTTACATCTCCCTCAGTACTTTCTACCTCTTACTAGGTACATGTCAATAGTCTTATCTCTCCTTCTTTGACAACAATGCTAAAGAATTTTCATCTCTATATCTAGATATAATCAATTTCAGATTCTCCCTTTGACACCTTTCATTTTACTATAAATCTTCTAATTTAGCTACTTCATTACTTTAGGAAGCTCCTAGAGTAATATCCACTACTTCAAGTTGTAAGATACAACATTTAGCTCAGTTAATGTAGGGAACTAATGCTTCTTAAGTAGCTTTGGATAGGGTTATCACCCCTAGTCTACCTCTTAGATACTCGTGAGCATCCTTAGGTAAAAATTTTGTGAAGATATCGGCTATCTATTCTTTTGTATTCACATATTCCATCCTCACTTCTTTGTCTTGAACTAACTCTCTCAAGTAATGATACTTGATTGTAATGTGCTTAGTCTTTGTGTGCATCATAGGGTTCTTTGATATATTTATAGCACTTGTATTACCATTATAAAGTATCATAGGTTTAGTGTTTTCCTCCTTCATACCTTTAAGTCCCTAATTGATCCATACAATATTTGTATAATTTAGTTGCAATAACCCCATATTCCTCTTCAGCAATAGATTGAGATATGCAATTTTGTTTCTTGCTAGGCCAGGTGACCACCCTCTTTCCTAAGAAAAATGCTCCACCACTTGTGCTCTTTCTGTCATCAATGTTTCCAACCCAATATCATCATTGTAGGCTCTCAACTCAAATTTTTTATTTGTCTTGTAGTATAGACCATAGTCTTTTGTTCCTTTCATATATCTCATAATTCTCTTTACATACATAAAATGATTCTCCTTAGGATTAGTAGAGAATCTTGCAACAATCCCAATGGATAATAAAATGCCACTTCTTCTATGTACTACATATTGCAATTCACCAATCATAGACCTATACAATGTTTGATTCACATCAATTGAATCATCATTCTTTGATAACTTGTATCCTATCACCATAGATGTGCTAACATTTGGAATCTTCCAATCCAAAAGTTCTCAATATTTCCTTCATATACTTAGACTGAGTGATGTATATACCATATTTCATCTGCTATACTTGCAAACAAACAAAAAACTTGATCTCTCCAAACATAGAAATCTCAAATTCTTTCTTCATTTCATTTGTGAATGCTTTACATAATGTATCTTGACCTCCAATTATGATATCATCCACACAAAAATCAACTAGTAAAATACCCTTACCTCCTTCTATCTTCAAGTATAGATTGTTGTTATCATCAGTCTTCTCAAATCCAATCTGTTGAGATAATGGGTGTTGCACACATTGCATAATATTGTTATTTTATTATTTTATTTTTTTTAGTATGTAATATTGTACCTAGCTGGACGTGCAACATGTAAAGATTCTCATGGAATATTCTTGATGAGTTGTATTGTAACATTGTGATAATATTTCATGTAATTATTTAATATTGGGGAAAAGAATTAAATGCCCAATATTAAATGTGGGGTCAGTGGGTTAGGTAGCACATGGTTTTAGCACATGGTTTATGTAATACCACTTGGTGGTTTTGTGGGACTTGCTACTATATAAGCAGCCACAAGGGTAGTTGTTGTATAGAGAGAAAGAGAGTGACAAGGAGAAGACAAAAGGCAAGAGTAAAGTAGGACAAGGCTTGACAGGTTAGCCAAGGGAGCATTTGTGAAGGTTGAAAGCATAGCATGGGATGTGTGGATTCATGCTTGTTCACATAGTTTGCTCGGTTGTGGCTATGACCATGAAGGCTTCCATGGTTGTATGGCAATAGTATTTTTTGCTGAATAATACATGGTGATGGATGCTTTTGGAGGCTGCATTTTCCCCTCAATGAGGGTTGCTCAGGGTATATCTTGTGCCACAATTTTGTGGGAATGTTGTCTATTCTCTTCCATGTGGATTTTAATTTCGTGTTTATTTCAGATTTATTATGGGTTATGTGGAAACGGATATATTCTTTGTTGCCAAGTTTCCTTACAAGTGGTATTAGAGCTATGGTTTTATTATTGTAACCCTAGATTGAATCCATGGGAATGCATGAGAGGATAAAAGAAAATGGCAAGATATATGAATGATTTATTGCAGATCTAAGGGTTTTTGATTTGCTGTTATGATGGGATGTTAAAAGATTTGGGCATGTGAAATTGTTGGACAAAAAGATTTTTTTTTTGGATGTTTCATTTAAATGACGTTTTTGGGGGTAGCTTGCAGAAATGACCTCCTAGGTAAAAACAGACCTCACCATTGGATCCGGGTCGACATTTCTATAAATTTTGATATATAATATGCCCTAGTTTGGCCATGTTCAGAGGAAATGAAAGAGTTTTTTTGGTTTCAGCCCATGATGGCCGTCAAATTTAATCCCGTCGGAATTTTCGTCACTGAAAAAATAAAAAATGAAAAATCATACTGAAAATGGTAAACAGACTATCTTAGTAAAATGGCCATAACTTTCTCTCAGAATATCAGATTTCAGAGTTCTTATAGGCGTTGGAAAGCTAATTTAGAGCACTACAACATGGTGTAGGTTTGGTTCTATGATTTTGATATATTTTCAAGTTTTGAGAGCCCTAAAGTCAAATGTTATTTATTGTGAGCACGGATTAGGGCATAACTTGGGCATACGGAGTCGAATTTTGGATTTCAAGTAGTCAACGAAAAGATCTTGGAGAGCTCTACACATTGGTTCAGATTTTGTGTAGGTTTGGCATGATTTATTTGGTGATATATTGATCTGAATAGTTTATAAGTATATTTTTTACTATGGTAACTTGTGAGTTTATGGCATTGGAGATTTAAGTTTTGATGTCATTGTATACTCAGTTCATATTTCAGATTGGTCTCATGATGATATGGTTATTAGTGTTTGGTTTGGCTATGCATAATGACTTGTTGGGTCTACAAGTTGTGCAGTGTTGTAAGCGGTCTATACTTACAGATTGCATTTATAGCTTGGTTATGGTTTGTCTTTGCCCATTGATCTTTCATTATTGATGCATATTTAGATTGGTGGCTTGGATATGGGTTGTCTATGCCCTAAGTCACATGATTTTATCTTCATGTAGAAGGGATGAGATGTTACCATGTACAGTCATGGCAGAGGATTATGGTTGACTATGCTGACAGGTTGGACATATTGAGAACCAAATGCTCGATTCATGGATGTGATCATGGTGTCATGGATTTTGGCATGACATGATTGGATATACAGGTACATCCTTGATGTTTATTAGCTTGGATTGCTGATTCAGTTATGGTGGTATATCTTCTAGGTTGAGGATCATGGTTTTTTGGTTTCTTTTGAGGAGCTCATGATGTGCACTTTGAGTTCTTTGATGGTTTGATGCCTTGGTTGATTCTCATGGTTAGAGGATGGATTTTTTTTCATCATGATTTCATGGATAGCTTGGATACATGATTTAGTGGGAGCTTATGACAGTGATGGGGTAATAGTGCAGGATTAGTTCCTAGTTTGATTTAGATCTTCATATACGAGATGGATTTTATGATGCCATAGGTGACTTGGTACCATGGTTGAGTGGGAGTTTTTTAGCATTGATATATTTATTGAGTGTTTGCAGATGTTGGAGGTTTGTCTTAGATCCTGTTGCTGCAAAAGCATCTTTGACATTTGCATGGTGCACTTGTTATCTTCATGGTGTATGAAGATGGTTAGATCTTGAGGACTCATGGAGTTCTTGGTTATCTTCATGGTGTATGGAGATGGTTCTTTCTGGTATGTGGAGATGGTTTTCTTCATGGTGTATGGAGATGGTTACATCTTGAGGACTCACAGAGTTCTTGGCAAAGGTGTGGTTTATATCTTTTATTTGGCATGTTATCCTTGGTATGAGGATGGTTTCATTATTATGTCATGGTATACTCTTGATACACGTTTAGAGTTGTGACATGTTATGGTGTGTTCATATGGAGCATGTTATCTCTTTTAGTTGAGATGGTAAGATCATGTTGTCATGTTTATGTTTCTGAGGCCATGGTTGGAACTTTGACATTGATCTTGGTTTAGTTTCTTGGTATTGAGTACACTGATCATAAGCTGGATACTTCATGATATTTCTATGTTGCATTTGGAGTTGGCATAGATTGATTGGTTACAGGTGCTCATGGATACTTAGAGACGGTGGTGATGCTGATTTCTCTTGGATTAGAGAAGTATTTGTTGAGACGGTTGATGGTTTCAACAGAAAGTCCGAAGGGCAGTCACTTGATATGGACTTGAGAGGAGATTGTTCTTAGATGAGTCTTGGTTGGAGACTTGGGTATCTTGATGAGCATTCTCATTCCCCACTCTTGGTCTACTCGGCGGTTTGCTACTTCAGAGGTATAGCCCATTGTTTCTCTCAGTTGCATTATATTTATGCTTATCTTTCATAGATATGGATCTTGAGCTATGGTACATGAGTTAGTTCTGGAGGGTTCATTTGAGAGATGATTTAGCATTGGTTATCTCCATGTGCATATTTTGTTATGCTGGTTAAGTTTGGGAGATAGTTTTATATTGGGCATATTCCTTGGATTAGGAATGGTTATTCCTTGGTTTAGGAATGGTTTATTGAGTTTGATCTTCTTGTGAGAGGCTTACATCCATTATGAGTTATATGGTATGGTTTGGGTGTTGTTTAGGCTTCTTGTTGGGGTTTTATGGAGGAGATCATACTTGCATAGTTTACATCTAGAGGTGTGTGTAGAAGGACATGATAAAGGTTATGATTTGCATGGTTTCTCTGGTCTTGGTTATCTTCCTGGATGTTCAGTTTTGCTTACATTGGATTTGAGATTGGTTGGAGCTTGTGATCACTAGTTTATGCTCATGTATGTCATGTGAGAGATGACATGGTTATTACTTTATCTCTTTCCTCTGTTGGTTGTGGTGAACTTGGGAGAGCATTGGAGACCTGTTATGAGAGTTGTTCTTGTAGGATATTAGTTTATGTATTATGGATGTCCTTGATACTACATGGATTCAATTCTTTGAGATGTTGTGAATGGATTGGTTATAGATTTGACATTATGTTTTGCAGTGGGAGATTCTTGGTATATATGTGGCAAGTATTGCTCTTGAGGCTTGTGATTGCAGGTTATAGATTGGATATGTCGGTGATATGAGATTCACTTGTTATACCTTTGAGGTATGGATAGTTGGGTGGGTTTGGCACTTTTCTATGGGTGCTATTTCAGCTATGGATATTTTGACAACTACGGATACATGTGATTACCTTTGGATCAGGTTTTTGTGCTTGGAATTTTCAGTTGGTACAAGATTTTATGATCTTCTAATGCAACAGGTTGGGTGGCTTTCTCTTTGGATGGCTTCTATGTATGTCCAGTGGGAGTGGCATAATAGAAGGTGAGATCATTCATGTTCGAGATGCTAGATACTTTGATTTTTTTGCGGGTACCAGGATGGAGCACTTGGTGTATTTTTTATCCATGATGGTGGATGTACTGGGAGGGATTGTTCCCTTGTTCATTTATGTGGCTATAGATTGACCCTATGCAATGTATACAACAAGTGGGAGATTGTTGAGATAATGGGTGTTGCACACATTGCATAATATTGTTATTTTATTATTTTATTTTTTTTAGTATGTAATGTTGTACCTAGCTGGATGTACAACATGTAAAGATTCCCATGGAATATTCTTGATGAGTTGTATTGTAACATTGTGATAATATTTCATGTAATTATTTAATATTGGGGAAAAGAATTAAATGCCCAATATTAAATGTGGGGTCAGTGGGTTAGGTAGCACATGGTTTTAGCACATGGTTTATGTAATACCACTTGGTGGTTTTGTGGGACTTGCTACTATATAAGCAGCCACAAGGGTAGTTGTTGTATAGAGAGAAAGAGAGTGACAAGGAGAAGACAAAAGGCAAGAGTCAAGCAGGACAAGGCTTGACAGGTTAGCCAAGGGAGCATTTGTGAAGGTTGAAAGCATGGCATGGGATGTGTGGATTCATGCTTGTTCACATAGTTTGCTCGGTTGTGGCTATGGCCATGAAGGCTTCCATGGTTGTATGACAATGGTATTTTTTGCTGAATAATACATGGTGATGGATGCTTTTGGAGGCTGGTTTTTTCCCTCAATGAGGGTTTCCCAGGGTATATCTTGTGCCACAATTTTGTGGGTATGTTGTCTATTCTCTTCCATGTAGATTTTAATTTCGTGTTTATTTCAGATTTATTATGGGTTATGTGGAAACGGTTATATTCTTTGTTGCCAAGTTTCCTTACACAATCTTCATAAACTAATTTTGAAGCCTTTCATACAATGCTCTTGGAGTTTGCTGTAAACCATATAAAGCTCTATGTAGTCTACATACCATGTTCTTTTTGTTAGCATCAAAAAATCTTTCCAACTATTCTATACAAACCTCTTCTTCTAATATACCATTTAGAAATGTTGACTTCACATCCATATGATAAACTCTGAAACCTTTTTATGTAGAAAAAGAAAGTAGAGTTGTTACTCCTTCCAATCATGCAACAGGGGAACATGTTTCTCCATAGTCTATTATTTATTCTTGTGCATACCCTTTGCAAACTAATCTTTTATTATTCCTTGTGACTTCACCATTTTGATCAAATTTGTTTCTGTACACCCACTTCATTCCAACCACATTCTTGTCCTCTAGTCTAGGAACTATAGTCTATATTTTACTTTTCTCAATCTTCTCAATCTCTTCTTTCATGGCTTTACTCTAGTCCTCATTTTCTAAGAAATCTTTCACCATATTAGTCTCATGCATGCTCAATAAACATGCATCACTTCTCAACATGTTCCTTGTCATTGATCTAGTATTTATCCCCAATAATTTATTTAGTAGGATGATGTCTCTTGACATACTTTAATAATCTTTTTTCTTCTCTTCTTTCGTTAGTAGGTCTATCAACTTCAAAAATAACATGTACTTCTCTATCTAGTAATTCAATATCTCTTTCATGCACACTTATCTCGGAATCTAAATGAGCCTCAACTTCTACCTACAACTCAGCTCCTGAGTGTAGCTTAGTTCTTGAATACAACTTGACATTCATTGTATGTAACCCGACAATCACTAAAACTTGTTGCTGATTAAAAATTTTTTTTAGAACATCTTCATCATCATGAATACCTCCATAAGATTATATAAATTATTTATACTCTTTAGGTTCCTTCATAGGTTCAGCTACATGTACCTCTTTATATTCATCAAACTTCACATTTTCACTTTTCACAATTTTGTCAATATTAGTATTTAAACACTTATAAGCTTTACTTGTTGTGGAATAGCCAAGCAATATACCTTCTTCACTTTTAGCATCTAATTTACCATTCTTGAAATCCTTAAGAATGTAGCACTATTTTACATTGGGTGAGCACCCATACAATAATTCAAAATGTGTTGAATGAGTACCTTTCTTGACTTGCACATGGTTCAAGGTATAGACAATTTTCCTTACAACCTCTCTCTAGTATTTCAAAGTAACATTCTTCTTTATCATGAGTTTCCTAGCACACCCCATTACAAATTTGTTCCTGCTTTCAGCAATTAGATTTTGTGGAGAGACCCTAGGTGTAGAAGTATGTCTTTTGATTCCTCTATCATTACAAAACATCTCAAATTCATTCAATGTAAATTCTCCACCTTTGTCAGATCTTAGTCATTTCAAGCTTTTTCCTGTCTCCTTTTCAACTCTAGTTAAGTACCACTTAAATATTTGGAAAGCATCATATTTCTATTTTAGAAACATAATTGTCATCAGCCTAGAATAATCATCAACAAATAGGATAATGTACTTGTCACCTTTGTAGCTTTGCACATCAATTGGTCCACACAAGTCAGTATCAACAATCTCTAGAATATCTTTAGAGGTGTGACTCTTACTTTTAAAACTAGACTTTCTCATCTTTCCTAAATAACATTGATTGCAATTCATATTGTCAGGTTTTTAAAATTAAGGAAAACCTCTGACTCTATTCATGTTATTGATACTCACTAGGTTATCAAAGTTAAAATGATATAACCTCTTGTGCCATAACCACACATTATCAAATTATACAACAAGACAAGTAGCATCATTCTTATTAAGATAAAATAGATCACCTCTAGTCTTATTACCATTTCCAATTAGGTTCCCATTAGTGTCATATATCTTTGCTATCTTGTTCTCAAACTGAACTTTGCAACTTGAACTATTTAGTTGTGACACACTCAACAAATTATAGTTAAGTCCTTCTACATAATAAGCATTATCTCTTTTTTTTTTTAAAGAGGGGTAAACGCTTTGACCTAGAGCTATGAACCAGTGAGGCCACAAACGGGGGACCTCATCCCCATGAGATTTAACCTTGATGGAAAGCATAACAACACAACCACTTAACCATCACAACATGCCACTATTGGCTCATAATAAGCATTATCTCACATGATCTTTTGTATGGGTTTGATAGATCCTTTTCCTTTTATCAAGTAGGGTGCATCATTACCAAAACTCACACTATTTCCATCATAATAATCAAGGGTAATGAACTTACTTTTATCTCATGTAATGTGATGTAAACATCCACTATCCATGATCCAACTGTCACTGTTGCTTAGATAAGACAATAGTGCAGATGCCTCATCCTCCTCAAAATTATCCTTCATTGCAACCTACAAAACTTCATCATCATGGTCATCAGATCCATCTTTGGCTTCCTCTTCAATAATGTAGCAAGACTTCTTGCCTTTATCTTTGTAATCTTTTTTGTCCTCATCTCTTTTATTTATATATTTGTCTCCACCTCTATTTTTCTTCTTCTATTAACATCTAGTAGCAATATGACCAACCTCATTGCAATTAAAACACATGATAGGTAACTTACTTTTGAATTTTTCTTTTGCTTTATGAAATCTCCTTTCTAGAAGTGTTTCAAGTTATTCTACATCTTCCTCATCTATATCACTATCAATAGAAACATATTTGACCCTTTTCTTCTTCTCTTTAGGTTCTCTTAATGATAGTTTAACTTTAAAAGAAGATTCAAAATTCTTACATTTGAAATTATCAATATTAGAGAGTTCAAAGGTAGTGAGTCTACCTATCAATCCTTCAAGGGTCAAGTCATTACTAGGTGTGTACCTCAGTTCCTATATGGTAGAGACTCTAATAGCATAAATAGGCAGTAGGATTCTCAATACTTTGTTGATCATAGTCTCATCTTCAATCTTACCAGTTGCTCCTCTAATACCATTAACTACTTCTTTTACTCTAGCATAGTATTGAACTATATTCTCATCTTCTTGCATTCTCATATTATCAAACTTACCTCTAAGATGTTTAGATTTGGCTCTTAGTACATTTTTTTCTCCTCCATAGATCTTTTCTATAACATTCCACATCTTCTTAGTAGTATCACATTCCTTGGTGTCATCAAACTTGATGTAGGTTAGGGAAAATACAATCTCCGACAATACCTGATTGTGTTCTTTCTTTTTTGCCAGATCCTCGGTAGTTAGGGCTCCAATAGTTTCAACATGCTTCATCTAACTTGGCCATGTATGGAAGTTCTCTATGTTAATCTTAGGTACCTCTCTTTTCGGCATCTTTATTTTTTTCTTCTAGTGCCTTCAAACTAGTCCTCATACACACTATGGCCCTCTGATACCAATTGTTGGAATTCTTTAGAATAACTGAGAGGTGATGTATTAGTTATCCAAGGTCCAGATGTACAAATAAAAAATTTCAATGCTTAGTAGACCCATATCCATAAAACTTTATGATGCATGCATCCATTAGATCCTACAATACATAAACTTTGTAGGTTACTATCCTAGGTCAAAACAACTTTATAGAAATGTAAAAATGAAACACAATAGATTGAATAAAACATTTGACACAAGAATTTTATGTGGAAACCCAATTTGCGAAAAACTACCAATAACATACTACTAATTCTCACTCTTTTGAAGTGATACCCTGTGAAAGGCCAACCTTGTTAAAGGTTACAATACACACTGTTAAATGTGACCTAATTAAAGAATTTCAATCACCCTCTTAGGAGTGACCCTTGTTAGAGGACTTTAGACCATTCTATTTGAATTTCACCATGTTAAAGGATTTACAAATGACTATTAGGTCAATCTTAATTCAAAGTATTTACCCTAGACTAATACAATGATTAGAGAGTAACAATAAGACTTGATCCGATAATAAATTACAAATCACTTATCGATTACAAATATTTTTTTAAGTTGTCCATTCTACTTGGCATTCACACACTTCAACTCTGATAACCTATTCACTCTTCAAGCTCTCATACTCTTAAGTGTTCTTGCTTTGTGCACCAATTGTAGTAGCTTCTTTTCATCTATTGAATGAAGCAATAGCCCAGACTCCTTGACTTCCTTAGGTTTTCACATAGGAAAACCTTTTCTTTTGAACAAATACCTCTATAAATAGAGAATTAAGAGTCTTTTATGCTTAACCACAATCCTCCATTTTAGTGTTACATAGGACACAATGAATCTACCCACTTTTCCATTTGGTTCCTCTAGAAACTTCTACAATCTTCTTTGAATTCACCTCAAAATGGTTTTCCTTCAATTATGTGCCACCAACTCATCATAGTTATCTTTCACACACTTCACACAATTCAAGAAAAAAAAATTGTTTGCTTAGATTCATCAAATCTATGATTTAACACTTTTTTTGTCACTTAGTAACTATACAGGTTCACTCAGCAAATGCCAAAGTTTATTGATGCTAAACACTAACTAAACTTTACTTGACATATACTAACAATCACTTGGATTGCACTTTTTTTCCCTCTTTTCTTAGCATCTCTTGATTTTGACATAGCTTCTATTGATTTGTGTGTAGCTTGCACTGACTACTTGGTAAGGCTTGGCAGAAACTTTTCATACTTGATCTTCTTCCAATCTTAACTTGATTAATCTTTCATTTCATAATTTAAGTAGATAAACAATAACTATAGTATCAATGTCTTACTTGGTCTTAGTGCTTCTTTTACATACCAAATTACTCAACCTTTCTCTAGATGCTATTCTTATCTCCTCTTTTCAAATCCTCTTCATCAATCAACTAAATGATAGCTTTCAAATCAAAAGGCAATTGTCTCACTAGCAGGTAGTAGGTTTGACATCATTGACAAAATAATGATTGTTCTATTATAGGATTTTCTCTTCAATCTAATCTTATATCAATAGTTTAATCTTTATGATCTATTGTAAAGGGGTTTTGGGGCTCTTTAATACCTATTTTCTTAATAAAAAGCTTTATCCATGAATATCTTAAATTATTGAAAAGCTTTGGACATCTATCTAAAAAATTTGAAGCGATATCATTCTTGTCATATCATGAATAGAAATAATGATGTACATTTCACCATATCATTCTATTATCTTCTTAGCACCAAAATAATCTATATAAGTAATCTCTAATTTCTCTGGTGTACTTAATATCTTTCTTTGAAATGAATTCTTTTTATATTTCTCCATCTGATTCTAGAGCATCTTAGGTCAATGAGAAATCTTGCATCAACCAAAAATATTATTTTTTTTGTCTACTAGTTTGTTTTTCATGGAGTAGTCATTGTTGCTTGTGGTTTCATGGGGTGCATGGTTAGAATTATAATGTGGACTCATTGCTAGTCCTTATCCTAAGCATCTAGAATACTCTTTTCTTTACGCTTTGAGTTTTGTGTCTCTTTATTCACTAACATTTTAACTATTTGTTTCATCCACCATACCATGAAGTTTCTTTATGTGCAATTTCCTATTATGATATGGCGTCTTGCATTATAAAGGATCATCTCTCGGATCATGTCTGGACCTATCCTTAAGAGGATGGATTCTCATTTAGTCATTTACTAGTTAATTTTATTTACTCCTCCAAGGAATGACCTATTTTATAATGAAATTTCTAATATGCCAACTTATTTTCTTTCTATCATAATTGAAAGTCTCAAAATTGTGAGCTATGTGTTGTGATATTGATCCCAACCAGACTTGGAGGTTACATTTCAACATTATTTGATGGATTTACCCTACACATTATTTCTACAAGGGTTTGGGGTCAGCACTACAAAGAAAAGTGAAGGAGAAACACCTCTTGCAAAGTCATGGGGCTAAGGCCTAAGCTACATGGTTAACTAAATTCATTATTGTAATGCCCCACCAACGGATCCAAAGAATTAACCTAAAGTTTCACTAAGTTTGGTAACATTTTTTTTTTAAAACATGAAAGTAAAACAATTCATAACATAGTAGCAAAAGCAACAACATCATTTAACTAAAAATAAACATGAACATACAAACATAACTAGTTACATTCTGAAGGATCCCTTAACGTTGAATCATATCTAAATTAACTATTAATTATTCCATCTAATACTACATCCACATAAAATAATAATGAAAAGTCTAATGTTCATAAATTACATTTCTGATTGTTCAATCATCCACTGTACATGCCATAGGGTATGAAAGTCTTAAAAGAATATACATATGTGAAATAAAGTATATCATCATTCTAAATCTAATCCATGATGTAACAATGTAAAGGTAATCACATGTTATACATGATACATCATCATAAAAGATAACCATATATGATCAAGCATAATTATCTAAGTGCATGGTTCCTCCCAACCATTAATAGCATCATTAGACCATCGTGGGTCCTAGCCATCCCTCTCTACATAGCATCCCAAATCACTAAAGAGATCATCGGTATTGACATAGTAGGAATGTCACTCCTAAAAACATACTACATCATATGCAGAAAAGAAATCTAACATGCAAAGTAAAGCATAATATAACATCATCTAACATATGCAAATAATCAATATAAAGATACATGTCCACCATCATAATCCATGAACAAAATGAAGATAGATGCCAACAAGAGAATGCATTAGCCACGGTGTCTTCAAATGTGTCTCAAATGGTAAGAGTGGAAAAAGCACTACCTCTCGACTGCGTGGAACCTAAATGGTCCACTCCCATCATACTGAGGAGATAATCTCAAGTCCAAAATAGGTTATCAATATCACATAACACAAATACTCTCTAAGTCCAAGAATCCTAAAAGTATACTAACTCAAAGGTTCCAATCACAAAGATGACATCTAATCCCAAAGGCACACAAAGACATGTAGGAAACCTACTATGCAAGCAGGAAAGTGTCATCCCACGGATCATGCTAGAATTACCTTGGTAGTCTCCCAATAGACCTCAACCCCCTAGTGATCCCTATATGGCCACTAGTATCCTCTCATACAGACGAGGCATACTATGAAATGAAAGGTCGCAACCAAGAATTCTCACTACTCCCATCCTAGTCTGTACTAGCACTCAAGGCATGGGCAAGAAAAAAAATATATCTTTTAAGGTTCATTAAGTCAGTATCAGGTGTGAGTGTTTTCACTTATTAAGAAAACTTACAATGAGTTACCCTGACAGCCACTTAGGGTCCCAGCCCCCATTGCAAGCCACTTCCCAACACTACAAGTAGATAACCTACCCTAAGCTCATGGAATCATAAATCACAAAATCACCACAATCCTATACAAGCGACTGGAAAAATACAAAAAGATAATCCACAAAAGAGCATCAAATATCCATGAGCAAAAGAAAAGCATCCATAGATAATCATGACCACAACAGTTCTCTATTGGCAACTGAAGGTATCCCTGATAATCACAATAATCATTGGTTCTTAACAAGGAACCAAAAAGTATCTCAAAGTAATACTGATCAAAGACTGCAAAATGGTTGAGTCAAAACATGTCACAACATGACATCATCAAGATCAGATAAACAATTCAATCCCATACAACTAATTGATAACTCATAAAGAGGTTACATAAATCATAGCTTTAAACAAGAAGACTGAAGACAATATCAATCAATCATGCCATCACATAACCATGGTTGATTTTTAAAAAAGATCGAGATCAAAAGACATCGTCATGGCATCACAATCATAACCCTCGAGCCTCTAGTAGACATCTTATAACTGGTCAACAACTAGTCAACCCAAAACTCCAAAATAAGAAGCATAGAGAAAAATAAGAAGCAGAGAGAAAACACATGTTTTGGTTTGCTAAAATTCCATAATTGAATAAAATATGGAGGCCTCAATTTTCATTTTCAAATTTGGATATTGAGTGGAGAAATTTGTGCATTTTTACTTAATCCATGTATAGGTTTTTTTTTTATGAATTAAAGTTTTTTCCCCCATAGCTCTTAAAATTTTCTAAAATTTTCTAAGTCCACTTTTTTGGAAATGTTCTGTCCTTCCATATATCTCTATACTACTTTGGAGAAAAAAATTAAACTTTTAAATCATCTATCATTTAGTCAATTTTCAATTTCAAGAACCCTAAAATAATCCCAATAATCCTTATTTGAACTCATTCTAATTACATAAATTTATTAAATCTAAATATAAAACAATATTATTTAATTAGCTTGAATATTAAAATTTCATTAATCTAATATTTAATATATAAAAATTATTAATATAAAATCAATTTATAAAATCAATTCATAACACTGCACTTTTATTAATAAAGGAAAGCAATTTATAAAGTGTTTTTGAAGTGATTTATATCACTGTGGCGCTATTATAAAAAGAAGGCATCGTACGGCCCCCATACCCTGTCATAGGGCTTGTGACGGTAGTCGCAGTACCTGTGACAATAGTATGAGTGACCGTTGGTCGTAGTCTATGAAGGTGATAGGGGTAGGGGGTGGGTAAACCCACCCCTCCTCAATATAATTTTTTTTTATATATATAACGTTTTAAAAAAAAATGTTTTCTCAATGTGGATTTTATAAAACATTTTTATACTATGTGATTCAGATTTTATTAATAGAGTTTCTCACTGCAATTTTTATATTTAGTGCTTCAATGAATATATATATATATATATATATATATATATATATATATATATATATATATATATATATATATATATATATATATATATATATATATATATATATATATATATATATATATATATATATATATATGTATATGTATATACATACATATATGTATGTATGTATACATATACATATATATATATACATATATGTATGTATATACATATACATATATGTATATGTATATGTATATATATAGATATATATATGTATATGTATATACATACATATATATATATATATGTATGTATATACATATACATATATATATCTATATATATACATATACATATACATATATGTATGTATATACATACATATATGTATTATATATATATATATGTATGTATATACATATACATATATATATCTATATATATACATACATATATGTATATGTATATGTATATATATATGTATATATATGTATATATATATGTATGCATATATATCTATAAATATATGTATATATATATATGTATATATGTATATGTATATATATATATATGTATATATATGTGTGTATATATGTGTATATATGTATGTACATATATATGTGTATATATATATACACACACACACACACAGAATGTTATTAGGCATTTCAGCATTTTAATAATAAACATATATATATATATATATATATATACATGTATATACATACATGTATGTATATACATACATGTATGTATATATACATACATGTATGTATATACATGTATATACATATATATATATATATGCATATCTGTATAATTAAAAAGAGAACATATACATAGTTTTTAAACAAAAAGAGTATTTCCAATCTGATGAATTGAGAATTTTTCCTAAATAGTGATTGTTCTCTAAATTTACCCATTAATTGAAAAGGTCTGTTGATACGCATATACAAACCCTAGCCCCATAGTTTCTTCAGATCTATGCATATGAAATTTTTTTTATATAGAATTTAACTACCCATGACAAAATGCCTACAACCAAGATATGAAAATCCTCAGCAAGTGTTTAGAAGACATGAAGAATACAAGAAGTGCAAGAAGTGAGATTTCATATGGAAAATTCACAAGTGTCTACCTGGACATTGATGCTAATTCACTTCTCCTCAGAATCCACAGAGCACGCTCCTTCCTTCTCCAACATTCTTGGGTCCTCCAAAAATGCTCTCAAAGCTTCTAGGAGTGCTTGAATATAAAGAACTCTCAGGAAGCACCTAGAATGTCTCTAGAAACAAGCAGAAGGTGTTGACAAATAAGCATGAGTCTTTTTCCAACCTTCTAGATGAGTCACAAGGTTGTAGATGCCATGTGCTTAATTTGTGTGCTAACTCCTATGTTGTTGACATATGTGCAATCAAGAGGTGTGTTTACTCCTAGGCAAGCTTATCACTTTTATTTTAATTCTTTTATTACTTTTATTATTATTATTTATTTATTACTTTATTATTATTTTTATTTTTATTAATTTTAATTTTTTTAATTTAATTCTTTTCTCAATTAATTCTCATTTGATTAATTATAATCAAAATATCTAAAGGTCATGATATTATATTAATTTTTCCCAAATAATTAATTTATTAATTACATCTATTTATTTTAGACTTAATTAATAGAAAATTCACCATAGACCTCCAAGATAAAATATGAAAACCCATCATAGAACAATCCATACAAAATTAGTCTAAAGGGCTAAAAATCATGAATTATGTCATCTGACACATTCGAAAGGTAAAGTATATCAGATACTTGTCCTACCTTTTAGGAGAAAGGGTTTAGGGGTTTAGGATTTGGACTTGAGAATTTATCTCCCCTCTCTTAACATTGAGATAGTGCGATAGGGTACACTCATCCTGGCAATTCAGGGAAGTCAATACCCGGTACCTGTAACCTACATAAAAACCATGCATGTACATATATATATATATATATATATATATATATATATATATATATATATATATGCTAAGCTAAATAGGCAATGGTAGGAAGTGGTGCATCATATAGATCCTGACTAGCAGGTGACTATGACTCCCTTCCTTAACCACATCAAAAATGCCATACATAAGAACAAATACGCACACCATACACATGCCAGTATGAAGTTGGTACCCATAATAAAACACATGTGATAATAAAACATCTAACTACTCATCATCAATAACTAGAAATAATGTAATAATCATCATGCATACATGAAATGTAGAGTCTAAGTAATCTCATCATATATCAACTGAATCCATAGAATAATATTTGATAGTCTCAAAACAATGCTACTAACCATCAACATAAACTAGTCTAACATAGTCTGACAATAATAGCAACAATGTGTCCAGAATAATGCGAACAAGGGTAGGCACTACAATTATTGTAAAAGGTATTGGTCGCTATTTTTTATTGGACAACTTATTCTAGAACTAATTTTGTAAGTGGATAAAAGGTTGTATAAAATGGACTAGGTTTATGGATTTCATAATTTATGATGATCTTTTAGCAACTTATGGTGGTATTGAGCTATAAGTGAATATTGATTGTTATCAAGTTGTAATCACTAGAAAATAATAATATTGGACTCATTCTTTCATGGACATATCGTAGAGTTCGGGTGAATCACATTAAATCTTTGTATCTTGTGTTTTCTTATGTGAATTTTATTATTTTCTAATATTAGTTATATTTAAATGTAACTATTATTTTTGTCTTGAAAATCCTATCAAGTGGAATGATTAAAAAAAGGTTATTTTTAGTTATCCTCTACAAGAAGTTTTCATGGTTGAGTGGGAGTGTCACCCTTGAGTAGGAGCAGTTCTAGACAAGTTTAAGTTGAAGGTTGAGATATTTAATAGGAAGAACTTTCAGTTATGAAAAACTAAAATGGAGGATTATCTTTATCATAAGGATTTATGGAAACCATTGCAAGGAAAATCTAAGAAGTTGATAGCTATGATAGTTGATGACTATGATATTTTGGACAAAAAGTAACTTGGAAGTATTTACTTATGCCTGACATAATTGTTATTTATTATGAAAGCTAAGACAATGAAAGAGTTGATGCAAACCCTAGAAAATTTGTATGAAAATCTCTACTATCAAAAATTTTTTTTCTCATGAAGTGTATATCTAATATGAAAATGGAAGAAGGTGGATTATTTGTTCATCATTTAAATAAGTTTAATACAATTACTAGTCAAATATCATTCATAAATGTCATTTTGATGAATAAATTAGAGCTCTTTTGGTTTTGTGTTCTTTGCATAAATGCTAAAATGGCCATGAGTAAATTCTTTTTTTGGATCTAATACCCTAACATTTGATGATGTGATTTTTTTAATTTAGAGTGAGGAAAATATTCTAGATATCATCAGAAATCAATAAAAAAAATTGAAGGGAAAAAGTTCTTAATCAAGAGGACCAAGAGATTGCAAACACTATGCAAAATTGAGGTTTAAGATGAAAGATTTGTTGACTCAAAAGAATAATAAAATAGAAAATAAGAAGGGGTCAATGGGGAAAATGTGATAATTAATAAGTTCAAAGAAGATTCTTTCCATCTTTCCTTAGAAAATATTGATGATTTGTGGGTTATAGATTCAGGGGCTTCATTTCAGACTGCTTCCCAAAGAGGTTATTTTCTTGATTATGTCTAAGAGGATCATGGGAAATTTTATTTGGGAGATATTGAACCATGTCAAACTATTGGAATGAAAATTGGGAATCATTTGTTACTGTAAGAGTTAAGATATTTTCCAAGGATGAGTTGGTATATAATATCAGTAGGACAACTAGGTGATGACGGTTGCACAATTACTTTGAACGATAAAAAATATAAGGTCTTAAAAGGTTCTATCATAGTAACAAAAGGCATGAAAGTAGAAACCTTATGTCTTTGTACAAGTCATATGGTTCCCTCTATTTTAATGGTTTCAAACAAAATGAATATTTGGATCATGAAGAAATTAAAACATATATTGGAGATTCTAAAATAACACTATGACACAATGAAATTTGACACATGGGTGAGAAATGTGTGAAATTACTCCATTCAAAGAAATTTTAATAGGTTCAAAATGTGTCAATGTGTATTTCTTGTGAAAGTTGCCTTTATGGAAAGAAAAAGAGAGTATCTATTGTCATGAGTTAGAAGGAAAAGAAAAATAACAAATTGGAGTTTTTGTATATAGATTTTGTTAGGATTAACAAGATAGAATTAATAATTATATGGAAGTATAACCAATATTAATAAATTAATAAATTGTACAAAAGATAACACAAGAGCCAAATGGTTAGTGTGTCCAAGAAGGCGAATCTCACTTTTGGGCAAAAAGTGGAATTTTTTTCCTACTTTTCAAATTTTGTAACACTACCACTAACAAAAACAAATAAATTTGATACCAATAACCAGAACAAAGAACACAATACTTTTTTTTTATTAAATCAACTTAATACGAGTACAAATACAACGATTGAGTCACTCTCAATCCAAAATACTGAAGACAAAATATGATATCATCCATATATGTTACCAATATGATGCTATTACATATTGAGATTAGTACAATAATGAAGTACAACATTCTTTTTAATCTCTAATGTCCAACATATGGACCCTACAAGTAATTAAACACTAATTCAAGAAGAAACTTCAATAGTAATCTTTAGCTACTTGCTAATCAACTTGAAGCACCTAAAAAACACACAGAAATGTAACACAACACAAAAGGGGCTCAATACACACTGAGTTGAAAAGCATAATCCACCTGCATACCTATTAGAATAAACATATACATAACCATAATGCAGATATCTGATCCACTTAACATAGTGCAGTTCCAAAATTAATATGTCGGAAGTAAACATTTACTTAACAATGCAAAATTAAACTCACACTAAGAATAATCCGTAAATGAATCATATATATACTGAGGTGTCTTTGTTATGGCACTAAGATTTTGCATCCATGTACGGTATGCCCATAGTCAACACATAACGATATTCTCTATTATCCTTGTCAATGACAGAATAGAGATATGCCTTGTTCTCCATACTTAACTATATAGGTTTAAGTCATAGGTAAGACCAATTATCTTTTATATGTAATTAACCCACCCAATTTATTTTAAAATTATCACTGAATTAATTAACTGAATAGGATAAATTGATATTCAACCACCTCGATATACATTCCTTACAGCTATTCTTAAAATACACATAAAACATATTTTCTAAGAATGCACAAGCAACGAATAACAATTCAGTTTTCTCATGATATTTCATTCTTCATCTTTTGAAAATCTCATCTTTTACCGTCAAATTCAAAAGTAAACTTAGACTATTATAACAACATAAGTAAATACTACAATATTACGTTCTCATAAATATAACTAAACTAATACATCAGTTTAATAATATTTACCAGTCATAGTACTATACTACCTATTCCTACTATTATAATAAACTAAACTTATCTTTAGAAATGACCAAGATAATAAAACAATGCTCATATGATATTCTTGCTTTAATTGACAAATCATCAAACATATATCATAAAATTGCCTCATACACGAAACAACTTTCCATTTCAATTATGAATTGAAATGCATCTGGATAAATTAAAAGGATTCTGTTTCCAACATATTATCTCAAAACAATCCATAAATTCTATTAAGATACCTCATCGCAAAGATTAAACATAATTGAATCCAAGTGTAGCCCAAGCTTTAAGAAAAGATCCTTTACAATGCCATTAAAATTCAAGTGACTATTGCAGTTATACTACTATTTAACTAAAAGCCACCACCCAGTTATTAGCAACTGAAAATCAATTTAAAATGCGATTCATTAAAATTTCATTGTAACTTCATCATGCCATTAACCAAAATAATTAGGATGAAAATTCCTAAACTATAATGTACAAACTAGCTGTTCATATAATGACTCTACTGATATTGAAACAACAGCATCTACCAATGTTTTTATTCATCAATTAATGTCATATTCACTTGTGAACTATATCTCAAAACATCAACTAATTATGACTCAATTTCTATCATATAATAATAGTACTTTTTCTATCACTATCTAATAGTTTCGAGTTTCTTATAAAAAAATTCATTTAATACTGCTCTCTTTATTAAAAATTTCTTCATTTCTATTTCTTGTAAAGACATAACTAGTGTTAAGAATAGCAGTAATTAAATTTCCAAGTATCATAAGAATACATTGTACCAATGATAGGAAATTTGAACCATAACATATTTTCATGCACCGACTGTTGACAGCAATTTAACCACACAATAACACAATAACACAATGCTAATACTTGTTGGTTCAAACTTTATCTATGTTTCACACTAACTGTTTGACGAAAAGTCTGCCCATGATTTCATTTAGTGGTTTGACAGGTCTCTACATTTTTATTTTCCAACATCTCAAACACCATATAACTTCTAATAACCATGATTCAAAACATACATAGTCGATCGAGCTTACATCGCACCCATATTTGTATTTTCATAAAACAAGTTTGGCTATACTCCTCCCAGCTCAAACATACTGAACAATGATATCGCCCCTAACTTAGAACAAGTATTCGATGTTACACAAAACCCTTAGTCCATGCAACTACCTAAAATCGTAAGCACATATCGCTTTCTAATTCAATTGGGTGATATCGCATATAATTTCAACAACAACACAAGCATGAACATAACTATTTGACAAAATAACTGAGTCCAAACTAAAACCTGTATCATAGTGTAGCTGTAATCTATGTCACAAGCCAATTACATGATAAAATGTCAACATAGTATATGAAATTGAAACACACAAGTGACCTCTATTTTCATAAAACTATATATATATATATTTAATACCCGATTTAAAACAACATCCCAATCCAAATACAAACACAATGTTTTAAAAACACATAATACCCATTATCCAAATATGGATATATACAGACCTTGGCACAAAATTCCCAACCCTGCATGTACCCATACTTGGGTATCAACAAGTGTATTTTAAAATTGTAGCTTCTACAATTTCCTTTAAACAAAATTAACACCCGAAAACAACAAAGGACTAGGTTAGGAAATGCCCCCTACCTCAAAATCTCAGAAGATGGAAAACTCAAAATGATGACCAGCAACCAAAATCACTGTCTAAACAACCCAAATTACCAGTTGGCCAAACCCATGTAACCACAAGAGCAACTTCAATTGATAACAAAAGATAAGCAACAACGAATTTTGAAGAGAAACTCTTCCATGCCCAAGTATCAAATAAAACCTCTTCACCCGAGTCATAATGCCGAGAATCCAACATCAACTCACAAGTGTTTACCATAACAAAGAAGAACGGCCCTTATTCTAGCCAAGACTTGACAACTCACACAATGCCCAAAGAACTAGCCAACGATCACTCCAAGATCATAAAACCTCCATAAAATGCATTAATATCATGGCAACTAACTTAGATCGGTAAACATGACCACTTCATTGCCACCGCCAAATGGCTGATAAAACACAATGACCTCATATGTAATAACAGCTGTGGCAATATCTTAATATTACAAAGTTCAACTTATATATTTCACACTTAAATTTATATAAATATATGTGTGATTATTTCACACCTATATTCATATGAATTTTGTACGTGAATCTTCAAGATATCAACTTAATATATATATATGAATTAATATTCACACACACACACACACACACACACACACACACATATTTACACAAGTCAAGCACAAATAGGTATGAACTACTATGCCAAATAACATATTACTTCAATGATAAAGTCATTCAACTAACATCAAATTAAATTAACTTCCATCCAACTCAAAGATTAGTATCAGTTCTGAGTTCAAACATGCACTAAGAATCAACGTAATCAGCCAGTTCAAAACAGTTGAATCCTCATTACAATAAACTGACATAAACGGATAATGATCACTATAACTATATCAACATAGACCAAAACTCAACTAACTAAATTTAACAAATTGATAAAAAAAGGTTTGATAATATCATAGCAATGAACTTGAATCACAACAACAAACTGGAGCAAACGAAGAGAAACGGAAGGAATAAGGTCAGGCATGACATCCTCCCCCACTAGTTCTTGACTTTCTCCTAGAAGTCAGCAAATAAGTATGGATGAGCTGCTCTCATCATTACAGTGTCTTTCTAGGTAGTAGATGTTTCATCATTGGGGTCCCATAGGACCTTTACCTACTTTATTTCTCTTCCTCTTAAACTCATAGTTCTGCTTTGCATGATCTGCACTAGTTCCAGCATGATTTTCCCGTCCATAATCTATGAATGTTTCCAATCAAGCATGTGAGAAATGTCAGGTATGTACTTACATAAAATTGAAACATGAAATATATTATGTATGCGTGAAAGACTCGGTGGCAAGGCAAGTTTGTAGGCAACAGGTCCAGTCCGTTCCAAAATTTAAAACAGACCTACAAATCATGGTGCTAACTTGGATCCCTTTCCATAGTGGATTAGACTTTTTACGCGACCTTACCCAGAGGAACACTTTATCACCAACAAAGAATTGACGGTCAATTCTATGCTTATTAGAATATTTCTTTTTTCTATCTTGAGTAGTAATAAGATGCTCTCTGATCCTCTTAACCTGCTGCTCCAAATCTTGGAACATATCAGGTCCTAAAAGAGTCCTATCTTCCAAATTATCCCAGCTGAGAGGTGTCCTACAAGGTCTACCATACAACAGCTGAAAAGTTGCCATACCTATGGAACTATGATATCCATTTTTATAAGCGAATTCTATCAAATGTAGATGCTCCTCCCATTTATTCTATCTATCCATTACGTACATCCTAAGCATGTCTTCCATAATCCTGTTGACACGTTCAATTTGTCCATCTATTTCTAGCTGATAGGCTGAACTGAAATTCAGCTGAGTACCTAATTCTCACTGCATGGATTTCCAAAGAGAACATGTAAACATAGGATCCCTATCAAAAATGATCTTTTTAGGAATTCCATGTAACTTAACAATCTGTTCCATATATACTTTGGCAACCACATTGCTGCATTATAGGATGATCTAATAGGAATGAAATGAGAAACCTTTGAAAATCAATCCACTACCACCATAATAGCATCATGCCTATGAACTATCATAGGCAATCCAGTAATAAAATCTATCAAAATGGTATCCCATTTCCATTTTGGAATACTATGTGGCTATAATAATGCTACAGGGTGCTAATGCTCAGCCTTTACCCGCTGACATTCCAAACAATGAGCCACAAAATCTACTATGTCTCTATTCATTCTAGGCCAATAATAATGTTGTTTAAGGTCAGCATGCATTTTCTTGATACCCGAATGAGCTGAATATGGTGCTTTGTGGGCCTCAACCATAACCAGATTTCTCAAATCACCCAACTCAGGAATGTACACACTTCCTCTATACATCAGCAAACCTTCAAAATTCACTAAATACCCCTCAAAACATCCTTCCAAGACACTACCACTATCCATAACAGCCTTGACATCCTGAAACCAATGATCTATGGAAAGGTTCTGTAAAATCTTATTCTTAAGATCCACTATTAGGATTAAAGAGGATAATTCATGTCGCCTTCTGCTAAGTGCATCAGCAACCATGTTCTCCTTCCCTTGCACATACTTAATCTTAAAATCGTATTCACACAGGAACTCCATCCATCTTCGCTGCCTAGCATTGAGGTATGCTTGTGTGAAAAGATACTTAAGGCTTCGATGATCTGAATGTAACTCAAATCATTGTCCCAGAAGAAAATGCTGCCACTTGGTCAAAGCATGCATAATCATAGCAAGTTTGAGATCATGAGTAGGGTAATTCACCTCATGACTCTTTAGCTTTCTACACTCATAAGCTATAACACATCCTTCCTGCATCAACACTAACCCTATGCCATCCAAAGATACATCAGTGCAAACCACGAACTCCTTAGCAGAATTTGGGGTTGCCAGGACTAGTGCACTGGTCAAACATTCCTTAAGTTTTTGAAATGCTACCTCGCACTCCTTTGTCCACACAAATTTCTTCCCTTTTTTCTGAAGAGATGTGATAAGATGTGCTATTCGAGAGAAGTTTGACACAAATATGTGGGAATAGCTTGCTAAGCCCATGAAACTTTGAACCTTGGACACATTAATAGGTGTTGGCCATTCAAAAATAGCCCAAATTTTGGATGGATCTATAGAAATTCCATTCCCATAAATGATATGCCCTAAGTAACAAATCTTCGATCTGAAGAATTCACACTTCTCAGGATTGGCATATAGTCTGTTCCTATGAAGGCATTCCAAAAATTTCTCTAAATGCTACTCGTGCTCCTCAACAGAGTTAAAATACACCAAAATATAATCCAGAAAAACCACTACAAACTTTTCTATGTAAGTCCTAAACACACCGTTCATTAGGCTCATGAACACCGAAGGTGCATTTGTTAACTAAAAGGGTCCTACTGTAAATTCATAGTGCCCATACCTGGTGCAAAAAGCCATCTTGAAAATATTAGATTCCTAAATTCTAAGTTGATGATACCCAGATTTCATATCAATCTTCGAAAAGACTTGGGCACCCTTGACTTGGTCAAACAAGTCATCAATTCTAGGCAAGGGATACCTGTTCTTAATAGTGACCTTGTTTAATTGCCTATAATCTATGCAAAGTCTTAAGGAGTCATCTTTCTTCTTGAAAAATATTACTGGAGCACCCCAAGATGATACACTAGGACAAATCAAACCTTTCTCCAAAAGCTCCTCCAACTAAAATTTAAGTTCAACTAGCTCTTGAGCTGTCATTCTGTATTGAGTCTTGGAAATTGGTTCCATTCCTGGCACTAAATCAATTCGAAAATCAATTTCTCTTCTTGGAGGTATTCTAGGAATCTCCTCAACAAAATTATCTGAAAACCTCTGCAAGATTGGATGATCGAGAGAAGCACCTTTAACAAAAGAATCTTCTACATCATTTACTAAAATGGTGAACGAACTGCAGCCTTTCCGAGCACACCTTGCCAATTGCTTGGTAGAAATTGTTCGCAAAGAGAAGGGTGTTCTAATACCAGCACTAACCCTAGAGCTGATCCAAAATCATCAATGCAATTGATTGACTTATCCTTGCAATCCATAATGGCTAGATACTGTTCTAACCAATCCATTCCCAAAACTATGTCATACGATCCTAAAGGTATAACCCTAAGTTTCGCTGAAGTAGTAAAAGATTTCATTTGAATCTTACAGTCAAGAGCAACAATATCCACGTTCACCCTACAACCTGACACTAAATCCACTTGCCATATGTTCCTTGTCCTAACCATAGGAATACCACTATTTGCAACTAAAGCAGAAGAAATAAATGAGTTTTTAGCTCCAAAGTCAAATAATATAGATACTTTCATACCTTGAGTATTACCCTGAGCTTCAATAACCATGTTCTGGTGTTCAGCTTGCTTCTGATCTAGGGTTGCAAAGATACGGTGGTTCCTAGCAGAATCTCCAACTGTCACTTTAGACCTAGCTGGCTTAGGTCCAACCTTCGGCTTGTCCAAGTTAGGGCACTGAGACTGTTAATGACCTAACTATCCACAATGAAAACACTCAACAGATTTCCTGAATCTCATGTTCTTACAAGAAGGATTAGTAGCTGGATTATTACTCTACACACTCTGAGGTGGTTGAGATGGTCTAGGCTATTCTGAACCCTTGGAGTCCTTATCAAACTTCTTCTTCTTGAATTCGCCACCTAAAAATCCTGGTTTTGCACTACTCTGCAAAGCCTTTTGACTCTTACTGACATTCAGAGTAGGGGGATTCATGCTAGTTTTGTATGAAGCCCCATGATAACCAGACTTCATCTCAATCAAGTTTGCTCACTCCAAAGCTTCCTGCATAGTCAAAGGTCAGTAAGTTCTCACTTCCTCCCCAATCTCGGGCATAAGCCCTCTAATGAAGTGATGTATCATGGCCTTATCATTTTCAGCCCACCCAAAAAACTTCTTAAGCTCATAGAACCTACGTTCATAAGCTTCCACTGTAGAGCCAGACTGCATAATCTAAAAGAACTCCTTTGCACGGTCCTGTCACCAATATTCAGACATAAACCTCTCCTTGAATCACTCTACAAAGAGCTCTCAAGTAACTAGAGAAATATCAATGCCAAGCTTTTGCAACTCCTGATCCCACCATAAGGAATCAAATCCCCTCAAATGCATAACCAACCATCTTACCTTCACGTTACTCAAGTAATGGTGTAAAAAAAAACAACGCTCAATATTTAATAGCCAAGCTTTTGCCGCTGTACCCTATTCTGTACCATAAAATAATGGCCCTTTCATCTTGGAAAGATCCTTGAGCTGAGCTCTTGCCACTGGATCTTATTCTATAGGAAGGTTAATACCCTACACAAGAGGTCTCCTATCATTCGCTCCCCCACCAGGAATCTAGTTGTTAGCCTCAATATTATCAAGATGTTCTATAATCCTCTAAAGAACCATAGCTTGATCTACCTGGTTATCCTGGTTGTTTCCAACCCCAACATTCTGATTAAATTGATCATTCCTAGCAAAATTCTGGTGCCTAGGCCCTCTACCACAGCCTCTACCCCTACCTCTACCTCTACCTCTTCAAGCAAGGTTATCCTCAGGAATACCATGTCCTTGAGTTCCTCTAGTGAAGGGAGGCATGATAGCAACCTAAAAAAGACTACTTGTTAATAACACATTGATGACGGGTTAAACCCTATAACCCAAGAGTCCTGGTTATTTTAATCGTGCTCTGATACCAAATGTAACACTACCACTAACAAAAACAAATAAATTTGATACCAATAACAAGAACAAAGAATGCAATATTTTTTTTTGATTAAATCAACTTAATACGAGTACAAATACAATCATTGAGTCACTCTCAATCCAAAATACTCAAGATGAAATATGATATCATCCATATATGTTACCAATATGATGCTATTACATATTGAGTTCAGTACAATAATGAAGTACAACATTCTTTTTAATCTCTAATGTCCAACATATGGACCCTACAAGTAATTAAACACTGATTCAAGAAGAAACTTCAACATTAATCTTAAGCTACTTGCTAATAAACTTGAAGCACTTGAAAAACACACAGAAATGCAACACAACACAAAAGGGACTTAGTACATACTGAGTTGAAAAGCGTAATCCACCTGCATACATGTTAGAATAAACATATACATAATCATAATTCAGATATCTGATCCACTTAACATAGTGCAGTTCCAAAATTAATATGGAGGAAGTAATCATTTACTTAACAATGCAAAATTAAACTCGCACTAAGAATAACCTGTAAATGAATCATATATATACTGAGGTGTCATCGTTATGGCACTAAGATTCTGCATCCATGTATGGTATGCCCATAGTCAACACATAATGGTATTCTCTATTATACTTGTCAATGATAGAAAAGAGATATGCCTTGTTCTCCATACTTAACCATATAGGTTTAAGTCATAGGTAAGACCAATTATCTTTTATATGTAATTAACCCACCCAATTTATTTTAAAATTATCACTAAATTAATTAACTAAATAGGATAAATCGATATTCAGCCACCTCGATATACGTTCATTACAACTATTCTTAAAATACACATCAAACAAATTTTCTAAGAATGCACAAGCAATGAATAACAATTCAGTTTTCTCATGATATTCCATTCTTCATCTTTTGAAAATCTCATCTTTTACTGTCAAATTCAAAAGTAAACTTAGACTATTATAACAATAGAAGTAAATACTACAATATTATGTTCTCGTAAATATAACTAAATTGATACATTAGTTTAATAATATTTACCAATCATAGTACTATACTACCTATTCCTACTGTTATAATAAACTAAACTTATCTTTCGAAATGACCAAGATAATAAAACAATGCTCATATGATATTTTTTCTTTAATTGACAAATCATCAAACATATATCATAAAACTACCTCATACACGAAACAACTTTCCATTTCAATTATGAACTGAAATGCAGCTGGATAAATTTAAAGGATTCTATTTCCAACATATTATCTCAAAAAAAATCCATAAATTCTATTAAGATACTTCATGGCAAAAATTAAACATAATTGAATCCAAGTGCAGCCCAAGCTTTAAGAAAAGATCCTTTACAATGCCATTAAAATTCAAGTGACTATTGTAGTCATACTACTGTTTTACAAAAAGCCACCACCCAATTATCAACAACTGAGAATCAATTTAAAATGCGACTCATTAAAATTTCATTGTAACTTCATCATGCCATTAACCAAAATAATTAAGATGAAAATTCCTAAACTATAATGTACAAACTCACTGTTCATATAACGACTATACTAATATTGAAACAACAACATCTACCAATGTTTTTATTCATCAATTAATGTCATATTTAGTTGTGAACTATATCTCAAAACATCAACTAATTATGACTCAATTTCTATCATATAATAATGGTACTTTTTCTATCACTATCTAATAGTTTCGAGTTTCTTATAAAAAAAATCATCTAATACTGCTCTCTTTATTAAAAACTTCCTCATTTCTGTTTGTCGTAAAGACATAACTGGTGTTAAGAATAGTAGTAATTAAATTTCCAATTGTCACAAGAATACATTGTACCGATGATAAGAAATTTGAACCATGACATATTTTCATGCATCGACTGTTGATAGCAATTTAATCGCACAATAACAAAATAACACAATGCTAATACTTGCTAGTTCAAACTTTATCTACGTTTCACACTAACTGTTTGACAAAAAATCTGCCCATGATTTCATTTAGTGGTTTGACAGTTGTCTACATTTTCATTTTCCAACATCTCAAACACCATATAACTTCTAATACCCGTGTTTCAAAACATACACAGTGGGTCGAGCTTACATCGCACGCGTATTTGTATTTTCATAGAACAAGTTCAGTTATACTCCTCCCAGCTCAAACATACTGAACAATGATATCACCCCTAACTTCAAACAAGTATTTGATGTTACACAAAACCCTTAGTCCATGCAACTACCCAAAATCATAAGCACATATTGCTTTTCAATTTAATTAGGTGATACTGCATATAATTTCAACAATGACACAAGCATGAACATAACTGTTTTACAAAATAACCGAGTCAAAACTATAACCCGTATCATAGTGTAGTTGTGATCTATTTCACAAGCCAATTACATGAAAAAATGTCAACATAATATATGAAATTGAAACACACAAGTGACCTTTGTTTTCATAAAACTGTATATATATTTAATACCAGATTTAAAACAACATCCAAATCCAAACACAAACACAATGTTTTAAAAACACATAGTACCCATTATCCAAATATGGATATATACAAACCTCAGCACAAAATTCCCAACCCTACATACACTCATACTTGGGTATTGAAAAGTGTATTTTAAAAATGTACCTTCTACAATTTCCTTTAAACAAAATTAACACCCAAAAATAGCAAAGAACTAGGTTAGGAAATGCCCCCTACCTCAAAATCTCAGAAAATTGAAAACTCAAAATAATGACCAACAACCAAAATCGCTGTCTAAACAACCCAAACTACCAGTTGGCCAAACCCTTGTAACCACAAGAGCAACTTCAATTGATAACAAAAGAGAAGCAACAACGACTTTTGAAGAGAAACTCTTCCATGCCCAAGTATCAAAGAAAACCTCTTCACCCGAGTCATAATGTCGAGACTCCAACATCAACTCACAAGTGTTTACCAAAACAGAGAAGAACGGCCCTAATTCTGGCCAAGACTTGGCAACTCACACAATGCCCAAAGAACTGGCCGACGATCACTCCAAGATCATAAAACCTCCATAAAATGCATTAATGTCATGGTAACTAACTCAGATTCATAAGCATGACCACTTCATTGCCACCGCCAAATGGTTGATAAAACACAATGACCTCATATGTAATAACAACTGTGGCAATATCTTAATATTACAAAGTTCAACTTAAATATTTCACACTTAAATTTATATAAATATATGTGTGATTATTTCACACCTATATTCATATGAATTTTGTGTGTGAATCTTCAAAATATCAACTTTATATATATATATATGAATTAATATTCAGACACACACACACACACACACACACATATTTACACAAGTCAAGCACAAATAGGTATGAAATACTATGCCAAATAACATAGTACTTCAATGATAAAGTCATTCAACTAACATCAAATTAAATTCACTTCCATCCAACTCAAACATTAGTATTAGTTCTGAGTTCAAACATGCACTACGAATCAACGTAATCAGCCAGTTCAAAACAGTTGAATCCTCATTACAATAAACTGACATAAACAGATAATGATCACTATAACTGTATCAACACGCACCAAAACTCAACTAACTAAATTTAACAAATTAATAAACAAAGTTTGATAATATCACAGCACTGAACTTGAATCACAGCAACAAACTGAAGCAAACGAAGAGAAACAAAAGGAATAAGGTCAGGCATGACAAATTTCCTATCATTCCATGTCAAAATTTGATGCACATTAAGATTGAATATTTAAAAAATTCACTAATAAATAATGTAGTGCTCAGAGTGCAAATTTCAAATATGTAATTTGTTGGAATACCCACATGTATAAATTACATTTTGGTAGACATGTTCAAAAACAACTTTTTCCAAATTTCTATATCAAGATCATACCACACACATATACGGCCACCCTTTTTTGCAGCAAAAAAAAAGATTTTCGTGATTCCTTTTAGGGAAAGGTACATGACACACTAAAGATTCATGAGAATATTTTTTGTAATTTTTTTATTGAATATTTGTTTTTCTCTATAAAATTTAATTTGACCATAAAGTGGATTTCGAAAACCTCTAATGTACAACCACATTAATTAGATCCAACTTTCATTTTTTTTCTTTTTACATTGAATTAAACTTTGTGTAGATTAATGACATATAATTTTATTTTTTTTAAATGTTAAATTAAAAAATTTATTAAATTTTTAGTTAGCTATTCTATTGTAAATCTAGGTACTAATCTAGCTTAATCCACATTGTAAAAATATTTTCAAAAATCATATTGTTGACACCTAAATTTGTAGGCTCAAATTTGGTAGGGAAGTATTTTTTATGTTAGAGATATTGATTATTTTGTAGTATGTTTAAAGAAGTTATATTCATTATATGTTAAAAAGAAAAAACATTTACCCTTGTTATACAAATGAAATCTATTATTAGGGTAAAGCTCATTCAAAGGGGAAAATACATATTCTAATGAAAATGTCAAATATTATTCAAAATAAATAGTGATGATTTATAATGCATATTTGATTAATTAATTATTCCCCTTTTGAAAGTAAATAGAAAAAATAAATGGATTTTACAAAAAGGATGGGGATAGGGAGTTGAACACTCAACCTCTTGACCCTATCCTATTTCCTATGCTAACTACCTATTCTACCCTAACCAATTGTTCTTTTGTATTCCTTGAGAATAGTTGTTAGAAAGGAAAGATATAATTATAATATTTTTATTTTACAAGTAAAAAAAAGTGTAGTTATTTTATTTACTTCTACCCTAAGTTTGTGATTAATAAAATGTTAGCATGAATTTTGATGATACTAATTCAAGGGAGTATCCTAAACATTGGAGAGTATTGACATGTTGCATTCATGACTATGTTAGTCATTGATGTCAACATAGCACAGTTTTCATAAAGAATGATTGAGTAGCAAAAATAGATCTTGATGGTAAAAATAATGGTTTGAATGTTTGGTGATACATAGTGATGGACATGTTTGGTATATTGTCCTAATGATGTGGTCTAGTACACAAAGTTTGAGTGGAAGACATACAGAAGATGTGCCTAATTTACAAAGAGCAGTTTAGAGACAAAGTATTGGGAAAGTAGTTCCTGATGTTTATTAGCTATCTAACATCTGAGATGTAATGAGGAGGTGTGTAGTTAGGCAATGATAGAGAAAAATAAACTAATGACATCAGTAAGTATGCAAGTCCTAGTATCACATATGTAAAATTTTGTATAGATAGTGAGCCGAGAGTGTTATTATAATTGTAGTTAATTAATTATCTTATTATAATTAATTGGTAAAAGCTTAAGGCTGACTCAAGAAATTATTATGAAGATATGGTATAAAGGAAAGATATTTTCCATGTTTGCAAGTATCTATTGTTGCTTTTGTATGAAGTGTGAACAGCAGTAGAGTGCTTATTAAATGTGTGTAAACAATCCAAGGGATTATTGGATGCAAGATTTGTGATCTGGTTACAAGATTAGAAGGAGCAGAGGTTTGTTTGACAAGATAGAGAAAGAGGAAGGAATAGTAGAGTACCATTCTATTATTCTACAAGGAATAATATAGACATTATTTGGAAAATGGGTTCATTGGTCTTTCCCTTGAAAATGTTTGGGTACAGGGTCGAACTATCTTCCACAACTCCCAACAGGATTGCAATCTTGTAAAAGGGATTCAAAGTCTCCTAATAGGGATTCATATGTACAAAATGGATCATAGACTCTTGACAAGGTCCATCCTCTAATAAGGAATATTTATATTAGTAGATCATCTTGTGGGTACCATTACCACCGGGGTTTTCCCTCTGATCAAGGGTCTCCCTAGTTAACATATATGATGTTATTGTGTATCATTATCTTCTTGTCATTTTATTTTATATTACTCATATGGTTAAGTTTTTTTAAGGTTGAAAAATATAATAATAGTTGGATAACTAATTCACCCTCCACCCTCTTAGTTATATCAATGGACTGTATATTCTAACAGTTGGTATTAGAGGATTAGGTATTTTAAGGACAAGCTTAACATCTTTAGGAGATCGATGGAAAATATTTTAGAAATGATATTCCTAGATTTGATGGGGCCAACTATGATAGTTGGAAGGAGAAGATGAAGACTCATTTTTTGTGCATGGGTCTAGGATATTGGATCTTGAAAAAGAGTAAGAAGACAATCATTGAAGAACTAAAGCTAGAATGTCATAGTGAAGAAGAGAGACATCTATTTGTTGGAATTATTTAGAATAAATGAGAGTGGGGTGAATAAGATGTTTGAAGTCAAGATGTAAAAATAAAACTTTTAACAACTTAGTGAATCCATATTCATAAAACAAATTCATGCATGGATCCATTAGATCATACAATCACTTAAACCTTGTAGGTTACTATCAAATTAACTTTGTAGAAGTGTAAGCATGAAACACAACATATTCAACAACACATTTGACACAATGATTTTATGTGGAAACCCAATTTGGGAAAAACCACAAGTAACATGCTGCTCATTCTCACTCTTTTGAAATGATGCCCTATGAAAGGCCAACACTATTAAAGGTTATGATACACAATGTTGAATATCACCTGGTTAGAGGATTTCAATCACCCTATTAGGAGTGAGCCTTTTTAGAGGACATTAGATCATTCACTTGGAATGTCACCTAGTTAAAGGATTTACAAATGACTCATAGGTCAGCTTTAATCCAAAGGATTTACCCTAGATTGGTACAATGATTAGAAAGTAATATTAAGGCTTGAACTAATAACACATTACAACTCACTCACAGATTATAGATGTTTATTTTAGTCCTCCATTTTTTTTTGGCTTTCACACACTTCAGTTCTAATAGCTTGTTCAGCCTTCAAGAAATCATACTCTTAAGCCTTCTTACTTTGCTTTCTAATAGCAATATCTTCTATTCAATCTCTTAATCAAACAATACCTTAGACCTTTTCTCTAACTTAGGTTCTTGACTATTGACCCAACCTTGCTTCTAACTAGCCATCTCTATAAAAATAAAATTAAGATATTTTTTGTTCATCATCTATCATCCATTTTAGGGTTAGGTAGGATTAGGTGGGATTTAATGAATCTACCCATATTTTTATTTTAGTCACTTCTAGAAACTTATCCTTCAATCCTCTTTGAATTCACCATAAAATGGTTTACCATGAATTTTGTGCCACCAACCCATAATAATCATGTTCCACATGCTTCACCAAATTCAAGAAAACAAAATAATCAACTTAGATTTGTCAAATATATGATTTGACATAAATACTGGTACTCAGCATCAAATGTTGTGATTTGACTTCCATACATTTCTTCCACTCATCTTCAACTAGATCACTCGGAAAACACTTAAAGTTTACCAGTGCTTGGCATCAAGTAAAACTTTACTTGTCTTATACTATATCACTTGGCATGCACTAAACATTTTCTTTTTCTGTCTCCAACTGATTTTCTTGACACCTATTGTCCACTCGGTCAAGCTTGGTAGACCCAATTCTTTTTACTTGTTCTTCTATACTTTTTCAATGTATCCAACCTTTGCAACTTTAAGTAGATAATTAATGCACTAGATCATCACTATCTTAACTAATATTTATACTCCTTTTTAACATACCATAACTCAACCTTTTTCTCTAAGTTCTTTTGTTATCCCATTTGATCAAATCCTCTTCATCAATCAAACAAACGATAGTACTCAAATCAATTAAGTAGTTGTCTTACCGACAAGTAGCAAGTTTGACATCAATGACAAAACAATGATTGAAACACATTCTCATACTTGGATCAATGTATTTTAAACACTATTCATGTGTAACATGAGAGCAAGAGAAGCTTTACTAACAACTTCTCTAGAGAATGAATAAAATTACATAAAGTCACTTGAAACTCGGAAAGCATTAGAATCTACTTTTGAAGGTGATGATCATGCAAAGAGAACGATATCACAGAATTGGATGTGTGCATTTCAACATGCTAAAGTGATGGAAGATGAATCTATAAGTATTTTATGTTGGTGTAATATCAAAAAATTGTTGCCAAAATTTGGTCTCATGATGGAACCAAGGAAGATGATAAAGTTATATGGAAGATCTTGAAAAGTTTGACACCACCATTCAAGCCAATAGATTAGATGATTTAGATAGTAATGCCCTATACTAGGAATTTCACAAAGGAAACGTTGCTTGGAATATTAGAATTAGAAGAAGTAGATCTGAGAGTGTTTAGAGAACTTACAAGAGTCAAAATAGCTTTCATTGCCCTAAAAAATCAACTTAATTCTACAAGGAGTGCAAGCATTCATGGAGATTTTGTTGATAGTAGCAGATATTATGAAGACAATAATATTGATGAAGGAATAGCCCTTCTTGTGAGAAGAGAAAAAGATGGTAAGTATATATTTAATTGTTTGACTTGTAATGATTTTGGTCATTATGGATCTAAATGTCCTAAAAGAGAGAAAAAAGTATAGAGGAATGGTTAACCCTAGAAGAGATAGACATAGGAATTTTTTTTATGCAAATGAAGATGAAAAATCTGATGAAAAAGGCCAAAGTGAAAGTGATGATGAATTAGGATTTGTGACTATAAAGGAAGATGATCTTGATAGAGAAATTAGAGAAGAAAGAGCTCTAGTTTCCCAAGTGGAAAATGAATCTGATTGGATAATTGACAGCAGTTGTTCACATCACATGACTGGTGAATAAGTTTTTTAAGCTCAAGAATCATGATGGAGGTATTATTTGAGTTGGTAAGAATCTAGCGTATCATATAATAGGGATTGGATCCATTACTCTTAATGGAAAAACTAACACTGATAATGTTTATTTTGTTGATGGATTGAAGCATAACTTGTTGAGTTTTGGACAATTGGTAAACAAGGGTTATATGTTGTAGTTCACTGATAAGACCTATATTATCAAAAATAGAAATGATAAGATGTTTGGAACTAGCACTAGATAGAGAGGTAATGTATTTCAGTTGAATCCTACTAAAATGACATTTTTGGTAGCTAAAGTGGATAATAGTTGGTTGTGGCATAGAAGATTCTATCACATAAACTTTCATAATATTGTTAAGGTTAGTAGCACTTTTGCAGTCAAAGACTTTCTTAATATTGTTAAGCCTACTAATGTTGTGTGTAAGGAATGTATTTTGGCTAAGAAGAAGAAAGTATCATTTCCTAGAAAGAAGTTCTCTACAACAAAGAAATTGAAGATCATTCACACATATCTGAGTTGTCACTCTAGAATAAGAGGATTCTATGGTGAAAGTTATTTTATAGTTTTTGATGATGATTTCACTTGAATGATGTGGGTAGCATTTCTTAAATAGAAATCTAAAGTTTTTGAGAAGTTTAAGATATTTAAGAATAGAGTTCAGAATGAATCTAGTGTTAAGATAAAGCATTTGAGATCTGATAGAGGAGGAGAATTCACCTCTAGAGAGTTTAACATAATTTGTGAAGAGAATCGTATTAAAATGAAACTATCACTACCTAGAAAACCCAAGCAAAGTGAAACTACTAAAAGAAAGAATAAATCAATAGCAGACGAAACAAGAGTGATGTTGTTTGAGAATGATGGTGCTAAGACATTTTGGAGAAAAGCAGTCAATACAATAGTATATACTCCAAATAGAGTATAGACCAGAAAAGGTATGAGCAAGACACCTCATGAACTATGGTTTGGTCATTCACGTTCAGTTAAGTATTATAGAATATTTGGGATAAAATGTTACATTAAGAGAGATGATGGCATTGGTAAGTTTGTTCTAAGAAGTGATGAAGGTATGTTTCTTGGCTATTCGTTCAAAAGAAAAGTTTACAAATTTATCAACTATAGAACTGAGAAAATAGTTGAATGTGTAAATATAAAAATTGATAAAAAGTTTGGAACTAAAGAAAAGATGGTAGATTATAATTAAGATAAAGAAGAAGATAATTCTAGAATTATTAGACAGAATTTTGAAGTTTTCTTTGGGACTAACAATGATTTGTAGAATGATGTGCTAACTATTGAGAAAAGAGGAGAAAAGAGACCTAAAATGAGAGAAGAGATAAGAGTTGAGATGTCAACTACTACCCCTAATAGGAATTCAACAAAGAATCACTATCCTAAGGAGATAATTGAAAGAAAAGACAAAGGTGTGATGACAAGGAATAGAGTAAATGAAGAGATATGTTTGATATCTCAAGTTGAACCTAAGAGCACATATGAAGTAGTTAAAGATGATCATTAGATTCAAGCAATGACTGAAGAATTGGATTGGATAGTAAAGAATGATATATGTGAGTTAGTTCCTAGATCTAAAAACAAGAATGTGATAGGAACCAAATGGGTATTTACAAACAAGATGAATAAAAAGTTGAAGTTGTGAGGAACAAGGCTAGCCTTGTATGCAAGGGATATTCATAGCAAGAAGGCATAGAATAGGAGAAGACATATGCACCAGTAGTCAAAATGGAAGTAGTGAGGATGCTACTAGCTTATGCAACAAATAAGAAGTTCAATGTTTAGTAGATGCATCTTAAATTATCCTTTCTGAATGGAGAACTTGAAGAAGAGGTATATAGCTAGTAGCCTAAATGTTTTCCTTTATCAGAGGACATAGACATGGTATGCAAATTAAAGAAAGCTTTATAGGGTCTAATGAAACCACCTAGAACCTAGTATGCAAGGTTGGACATTTATTTGGCAAAGTTGGGATTTACTAAAGGTACAACATACATTAACTTGTATTTGAAAGAAGTTGAACATGGTTTGATGATTATTTTAACATTGGTGGATGCCATCATTTTTGGAGGTAATGATGAAGCAAGTGTTAATTTTAATGAAGAGATGGAGAATGGATTTGAAATGAACATAATAGGAGAAATGATTTTTTTCCTAGGATTATAGATTGTACAAAGTAGTGATGGTATTTTCATTTCTCAAGCTAAGTAATTGAAAGATTTCTTGAAAAGGTTTCATTTGGAAAGTTGTAAACCTATTGGTACACCTATGATAGCTAGTCACAAGTTATCTAGCAAAAATGAGACACCTGCAGTAGAGTAGAAGAAGTAAAGATACATGATTGGAGGTTTGAAGTATCTGATTCACACTAGACTAGATATAGAAAATGTAGTTGGGATTGTAGCTAGATTTCAAGCTAATACTAAGGAATATTATTTTTTAGTAGTGAAGAGAATATTCAAATATTTGAAAGGGACATCTGATTATTGAATTTGGTATGATAGATCAAGTGGTTTCAGTCTATGTGCATATATTGATGCAGATTGGTAAAGTAGTATGGATGATAGAATGAGCACCAGTGGTAGAGCATTCTTTCTTGGAGGAAGATTGGTTTCTTTGTTAAGAAAGAAGCAAGATTGTATTTTGTAGAGTACTACTAAGGCAGAGTATGTTGTAGCAGTAAATAATTGTAATCAAGTTATGTTGATGAAGTAGAGGCTAAACAATATTAGAGTTGAGTTTGAAGAACTTCATATCATTTATTTTGATAACACAAGTATAGTGAGTAGATCTAAGAGTATTTTATTACATTCTAAGAGCAAGCATATATACATATTAAATATCATGTGTTGAGAGAGAAAGCAACATAAAAAGAGATCAGATTGTAGATATCTTTACAAAGCCTTTTCCTAAAGATACATTTGAGCACTTAAAAGGTATGCTTGGGATTATTCCCTTGACTAATTTTGAGTAGATGATGCAAAGAGTGCATCATTTAGTGGTAGAAAGTACTATTGTTAGCCTAGATTGAATGTTGATGCTTCATATATAGGGGATTATTTGTTATGATTTGAGTCACTAAGGACTCTTGGTATTTGTTATTGAATAGTGTCTTTGGACAATAAACCTAGTTGATGACTTAGTTCAACATATTGGTAATTGGTATTTAACAATTGATATGTTGTAACATTGAGATTAAGGTCTTTTACATTGATGTCAATGGGGGAGAATATGCATGAAAAACACATCACCTAAGTATGGGGGAGAGATGTCTCTTTTGAGAGATTTATCTAAAGCTTCATAAAAGGAAGTAGGAATATGCATCTAATGTATTGAGAATTGTTTAATGTAAAGTAAACAATTGATGTCTAAGAGGAAGGAATATGCACCTATATGCATCTTTTCTGTTTGAGATTCTTTTTAGCATGTTTACAATTGATACTAGTCGACATTAGAAACAAAACAATGTTTGGTATTCTTTGAACTTAGATATTTTTTCATCTATGTTGCCATCAACTCCTAAGGTAGAGCTTGTTAGCATGAATGTTGATGATACTACTTTGGGGGAGTATCAATAGTGTTGGAGAGTTTTGAGATGTTGTATTCATGACTATGTTTATCATTGATGTCAACATAGCATAGTTTCTATAAAGATTGGTTGAGTAGCAAACAAAGATCTTGATGGTATGAATAATAGTTTGATTATCTGGTGAAATGTAGTTACAAACATGTTCAACATATTGTCATGATGTTCATAAGATGTACCAAATTTATAGAGATTAGTTTAGAGATAGAGTATTGGGAAAATAGTTCCTAATGTTTTTTGGCTGTCTTACATCTAATATGTAATGAGGAGATGTATAGTTAGGTAGTGATAGAGGATAGTTAGGTGATGATGTCAGTAAGTGCACAAGCCCAAGTATTACACATGTAAAGTTTTGTATAGACTATGAGTCGACAGTGCTATTGTAATTGTAATTAATTAATTATCTTATTATAATTAATTGCTAAATCCTCAAGGCCAACTCAAGGAATAATTATGAAGATATTGTATAAAGGAAAGATGTTTTCCTTCTTTTTGAGTATCCATTGTTGTTGTATGAAGTGTGAAATGTGAAAAGGAGAAGAGTGCTTACTAAATGTGTATAAGTGATCCAAGGGATTATTGGATGCAAGATTTTTGATCTGGTGACAAGATCAGAAGGAAAAAAGAGGTCCAGTTGATAGGATAGAGAAAGAGGAAGGAACAATATAGTACCATTCTATTATTCTACAAGGAATAATACAAAGATCATTTGGACCATGGGTTCATTGGTCTTCCTCTTGAAGTTTTTTGGGTAGTAGGTCCACCTATCTTCCACAACTCCTAATAAGGTTGGATCTTCCTAACATTAATTCAAAGTCTCCTAATAGGGACTCATATGTACTCAATGTATTCATAGACTCCTAATGGGGTCCATCCTCTAACAAGGAATATTTATAATAGTACATCATCTTGTGGGTATCATCCCCATCATGGTTTTCCTGTTGACCAAGATTTTCCCTAGTTAACATATCTGGTATTATTGTGTATGAGTATCATGTTATGGTTTTAATTTATATTAGTCATATGGTTAATTTTTCTTAAGGTTGACAAATGTGATAATAGTTGGATAATTGATTCACCCCCATTCCCTCTCAGTTATATTAGTGGACTATATATTCTAACATAAAATGCATGTAGAGTATAGATGATGTCTCTCTTTATATTTAATAAAGTACTTTCAGATTCAATTTAGGGTAATCTTTTCATTTTCAAAATATGATCTTATAAATTATGTGCGTTTACCTTGAAATTAGAAAGTCAATACTAAAATCTCATTATAAGAATATTCTCCATAGCAATATTTGAAGGTTAAATGCTTCTAATATGATATTCTAACAAAGTTCTTATATACAAGAGAGAGCTTTAGGAAAACCTAAAATAGATGTAAGACTCTAATTTGTTTACTTTATTAAAGTCTCTCATTAAATTATTTTGTGTGTGCAGGGTTTATTCATCAAAATTATTCAAGTACTTACAAAGAGAATCAAAAGGGAGATTAAGGGGGCATTGAATAATTAATTACTCTTTCAAATCCAAGGGATGAGACTTTTCAATAGAAATGGATTTCAGATCAAATATTTTTTTAAAGCTTTATATTGTAAAAATAGGTTCTCAGTTGCATTTAGGTTTTCGATAGGTTGTGTCACAGTGATTTGAAGCTTGTATGTATCCTTTGAATTTCTATAAAGGATATCAAGATCATCATACCATAGTCATTACCATATATTACATACACACATTTTTATAAAGAAACTTGATCCTTTTGTTTACATCAAATTATGTTATCTGTATGCAGTAGAAACACATGTATCTATGGTGAAAGCATTTCAAATTCAATACAAGGATTCATATGCTTGATTAATATTTTTGTGATATCATTTCTATCTCATGCATTTTTTTTCCTTAGATCAAATGTTGAGTTTTCTTTAATTGACTTTTCAATTGATTGAATGCAATAATCTATTTTAGTGTTCGTTAAACAATAATATTATATTGATAAATTGATCTTCACTTCTATCTTATTGGGCTCTTCAAGGGAGTTAAACTCAATAAGACTTAGTATTTAAATTTACTTAATCATTGAATAGGTCATACATCATTAAAGTGATAACAATTTATCTCAAAGGGACTTGTTGTTTATCTCTTAGGGTTACTTTAAACATTCTGAATAATTGATAGGAGAATGATAAAGAATCCATCAATTAAGGCACTGATATATTGATTATTATTTTGAGTCTTGATGTTAATTGTAGAAAGGACATATATCCAAGTGACAATGGTTGTCAAATCTATTAAACATTACACCTACAAACATTTATCAACATTTAAAATTATTAAAACATTCAAATCTTATAAGTTATCTAGTATAAAAAACCTCTAAGGTATGAATGCCTTGGCTCTATAGCACAAGAATTGAAGTGGTTCACATTCATTTGGAGTGGAAACTATCAATTGGAAAGATGATTTATACTCCAGCTCTTTGTGAACAAATAATTATACCTCTATAGGTGTCCCAATTATTAAATGCGAAACTAAAGCCACATTATCTCCTTAGCTACCTCTATAGTAGCAAGATACTCTACCTCTATAGTGGATAATGTATTCATCTTCGAAAACCAAGAAACCCACCTTACTACTACACTAGCAAGAGTAAATACATAATTTTTAGTACTCTGCATGTTATTGATATCCCCTACCAAAGTTAAATCACCATAACCCTATAAACTATAGTAGAGCCCCCAAAATGTAAAAAACTTACTAGATGTTCCTCTCAAATATCTAAGAATCCATTTCAGTGTATTCCAATGCTACATTCTATGTGACCTATATACTTGCTAACAACTCCCACTACATGTTAAATAACTAGCCTAGTACATACCATGGCATACATCAAACTTCCTACATCTAAAGCATAGGGCACCTCGACCATTTTTTCATTCTCTTCCCATGTCTTAGGAGACATCTCCTTTGTTGGATATAATTAGGTAATTGTGTATTGTCTTTGATGTTACACAAATGTCATATCAGTTATCAGACAGAGTCTACCAAGTTCTATCAACCAGGAAAATAGTTTACAGAATCTACCGAGCTCAGTCGGTCAGTAAAAGCCTTTTGCAGTATATACCGAGCGTTCCTGTATGTCACACGGTGAGTTAGTGTTAACCGAGTTCACTCGGTAAGCTAAGGAAAGTTTAGTTCTTACCGAAATCACTCGAGTATCAAAGGATTGTTTAGCGAACGGTTAGTGTTAACCGAGTTCGCACGGTAAGCTAAGGAAAGCCGAGTTTTCACCGAGCTCACTCGGTAGTCGAAGACAGCTTTTACCGAGTCCAGTCAGTTTCCAAAGGAAGTGGCAGGTTTACCGAATTCCCTAGTAATTGTAGTTCTTACCGAGTTCTGCCAGTTAACACAGGAAGGAAGTTTTTGTTCTGTATTGACCGAGCAGCGTCGGCCAGTGAAAGTTTTTAGTTCAAGCCGACTTTAGAATATGTTTAGTCAAGTTGTTTGGGCAAGACGACTTTGGAATTGTATTAACAAGTTGGTTGGGCCGACCTGGTATTATGAATAATATATAAAGAGGTGCTCAAGAAAAAAAAATATGGGAGAGAATGAACATACGAAAAGTGCAAGGAAGTGCAAGGAAGAGACTTGCGTGTGCCTAAGTAGAATTGAGCAGAGGGAAATCATTGGAGCTGCAGAGATATATTTGATCAGTAAGGATCTTGTGGAGCAAAATTGAGATCTGTATTCAGCAAGATAAGTTGCATGTATTTTCAGATCATTCATTGTTATTTTCTAACCATTGTAACAGTGATTCCAAAATCTCCTAACAGAGTTGGTTTGACAGCCATTTCATAAATCCTTTAACAGGGTGGCAATTCAGTTGAATTGTTCAAAAGACCTCTTACAAGGCCACTCCTAACAGGGTGATTAAATCCTCTAACAGGGTCACACCTAACAGTGTGTTTTGTAACCTTTAACAGGGTTGGCTCCTAACAGGGCTCACTTCAGAAGAGTGAAAATTGGTGACTAGTTGCTGGTGGTTTTTTCCATATTGGGTTTCCACATAAATCTGGTGTCTACTGTGTTAATGATTACTTTCTTTTGCATAATCGCTTATTTTAGTAAATGCTTCATAAATTAACTAAACATCTATCGAGATTTAAGCAATAATTTTTTGTAGCAGCAACAACTAAGTTTAAGGCATCTTTGGGACTTTTGAAAATGTTTTTGTGGTAACTGATTCACCCCTCCCCTCTCAGTTACACCATCTTCATTTTCCAACAATTGGTATTAGAGCTTTTGGTGCTTACAGGAGAAGATTTCAAAGATCTAAGCCAAAGATCAAGATGTCTTACAAGAGGGAAATCCCAAGGCTTAACCGAAACAACTTCTCAGCATGGCAGGGATTAATGAGACTTCATCTAGCTTCCATTGGTGACACTGGTCTGAAATATCTTGATGAGAAATATGTAGAACCATCAGGTAAATTATCAGTCAATGACATTGCTATAAAGAAGACTCATAACATTATGATGATTGATATTGCATCTGCCTTGAGTTATGAAGAGTTTGATGATGTCAAGGACTACACTACTGCCTATGAAATGTGGGAAAGACTGAAAGAGATCTATGGTGGAGATGACAATGTCAGAAGAGCCAAAGCTGAAAGTCTGAGAGGACAGTTCGATCAGATGAAAATGAAAGAAGATGAAAATATTGCCAAATATGTTGAAAGAATTAAAGCATGTGTCAGTGCTATCAAAGCTTCTGGAGGAAGTATCAGTGAAGAGACAGTCATAAGTAAAGTTCTTAGAACTCTACTTCCAGTTTATGCCATCAGGGTATCAGCCATTCAAGAAAGAAGGTGTGAGGCCAATCACAAGATAAACCTAGAGGCCATAGTTGGAAGATTGACAACATTTGAATTAGATAATTTTGATAATTATGTTCCAGCTGCAAAGAACATTGAGTCTGCATTTGAAGCCAAGCTCTCACTCAAGGACAAAGGCAAAAAGAAGAAGGAATCTCAGTCAGAGAGTGAAGATCAATCAGATCAGAGCTCTGACAGCGACCTTGAAGTAATTGAAGCCCTACTTGCAAAGAAATATTCAAGAGGAAGAGGTAAGTACAGAGGTAAAGTACCCCTAATCTGCTTTTCATGTGAAGAAGTCGGTCATATTGCTGCAAGATGTCCAAACAAGAAAGATAAAGATGAAAAGAAAGATAATAAATGGAATAGTAAGAAAGATTTCAAATCATTTAAAGATAAAAGTAAGAAATCATGTTTTATGGCTAAAGATTCTAATGATTCTAATGATGAAGAAGAGGATGAGATTGTTTACATTGCTGTAAAAGATGAATCTGACAATGAAGAAATGGCACTCATCTCTCACATAAGTAAGAATGATACATGGATCATTGATAGTGGCTGCTCACATCATATGACTGGAGATAAAACAAAGTTTGATCAATTTGAAGAGTATGATGGTGGCAGTGTAAGATTTGGAAACAACGAACCTTGTTGCATCAAAGGAAAAGGAAGAATCACTCTAACCCAGGAACTTGTATGTGATAATGCTTATTGGGTAGAAGGACTAAAGCACAATTTATTGAGTGTGGCACAGTTACTCAACAATGGACTCAAAGTAGAATTCATCCAAGGCAAAGCAAGACTGCTGAACGATAAAGGAAAGCTGATTGGATCTGGTATTCAAACTAAAGGTAACTTGTTCTATCTTGAACTTGATGAACATTCATATTTTATTGTTCAAATAGAAGAGAGTTGGTTATGGCATAAAAGATTATGTCATGTGAATTTTGACAATCTGGTAAAGATAAGCAAATTCAAGAAAGTGAGAGGCATTCCTGATTTAAAGAAACCAGAGGTCGATTTATGCAAGAATTGTCAAATTGGAAAGATGGGTAAGTCTAGTTTCAAAAGCAAAAATTATCAGTCTGAAGATTTATTAGAAATTGTGCATACTGACTTATGTGGACCTATTGAAACTAAAAGCTATACTGGTGAAAAATATTTCATTCTTTTTGTTGATGATTATTCAAGAATGATGACCATCATGTACCTAAGGAACAAATCAGAAGCATTTGAAAAGTTCAAATGGTATTTGGTAAGAGTAGAAAAAGAAATAGGGAAAAGATTGAAATTCCTAAGGTCAGATAGAGGTGGTGAATTTATTTCACATGAATTTAATAACTTTTGTATTGAAAGAGGAATCAAAAGACAGGTTTCAGCACCAGGTACACCTGAACAAAATGGCATAGCTGAAAGAAGGAACAGATCCATCATGGATTGTGCAAGAACCTTGATGATAGAAAAGAATGTTGCTATCAAATACTAGAAGGAGGCTATCAGTATAGCAGTTCATACCTTAAATTGAGTACAGTTAAAAAAGGACTCATTCAAAACTCCCTACGAAATATGGTATGGCTAGAAACCCAATGTAAGTTATCTGAAAGTATTTGGAAGCAAATGTTATATCTTGAAAGAATCTAGAAAAGGAAAATTTGATGTAAAAGGTGATGAAGGTATATTTCTTGGATACTCATGTAAGAGTAAAGCATATAGATGCTTAAACTTATCTACTCACAAAGTCATAGAAAGTATACATGTGAAAGTTGATGAATTTGCAAAAAAGACTGAAGAAGAAAGCAGAAAAGAACCAAAAGATTACAAAAGATTTGTCTTCGGTGATTCGGATATAATATCAATTGCATCTGAGAATCAAAAATCTTCTTCTACCGAGTCATCACTAACCGAGTTGCAGGAAACATCTACTGAACCAACATCTACCGAATCAGAAAATATCGAGTTAGAGATTACCGAGCCTGAGGTAACCGAGCAGGTACATACCGTGCCAGTTGATACCGAGCCAGACCAAACCGAGCAAGGAGGAGAAATGCAAGAAGATAACGACAAAATTCATCCAAAAGAAAAAGAACCTGTTCTAGCCAAATATGTCAGGAGACATCATTCAGTAGATCAGATCATTGGAAATAAATCTGATGGAACCATCACAAGAAGTAAGTTGAAAGGTACTTGTTTACTTGCTGATTTTGAACCTAGAACTATCAAAGATGCATTAGAAAATGATAATTGGATTGAAGCAATGAATAAAGAAATAGAGCAAATAGAGAAGAACAAAACATGGACTCTTATACCCAGGCCTAAAGACAAAAATGTAATCGGTACAAAGTGGGTTTTTAGAAATAAGTTGGATGAAAATGGTAAAGTATCAAGAAACAAAGCTAGATTAGTGTGCAAAGGATATTCTCAAGAAGAAGGCATAGATTATGGAGAAACTTTTGCTCCTGTTGCTAGATTGGAAGGTGTTAGAACCTTATTAGCATATGCTGCCTACAAAGGATTTAAAGTTTATCAGATGGATGTCAAGTCAACATTTCTAAATGGTATACTGGATGAAGAGGTCTACATTGAACAACCTGAAGGTTTTATTGATCCAGATAAAAATAACATGGTTTGCAAATTACACAAGGCATTGTATGGTCTGAAACAAGCCCCTAGAGTATGGTATGAAAGATTGCATAGCTATCTTATTCAAATTGGATTTCAAAGAAATAATGATAACAGTAGTTTGTATATCAAGGAAGGACCAGAAAATAAGATTGTCCTGGCAGAAATATTTGTAGATGATACTATTTTTACAGGGAATGATGATCTTTGCAAAGAATTTTCAGAACAAATGAGCAAGGAATTTGAAATGTCAATGTTCAGTGAAATCAAATTCTTTGTGGGACTTCAAATTCAGCAGAACAAGAATGACATCTACATCACTCAAGCAAAATATATCAAAGAGATATTGAAAAAGTTTGGTATGGAAGACTGTAAACCAGTTGGAACTCCCATGTGTACTAGACTAAAACTTACCAAAGAAGATGATTCAAAGGAAATAGATCAGACATTGTACAGATCTATAATTGGAAAGTTGCAATATGTAGTTCATACTAGGCCAGATATTGCTCTTGCAGTTGGAATTGTGGCAAGATTTTCAGCCAAACCAAGAGAAAATCACATGATGGCAATCAAGAGAATAATGAGATATCTGAAAGGAACTGAAGATTATGGATTATGGTATAAACTTGGAGGAAACCTAGACTTAAAAGTGTTTACTGATGCTGATTGGGCAGGAAACCTTGACAACAGAAAAAGCACAAGTGGAGGTGCATTCTTTCTTGGAAAGAGGTTGGTTTCTTGGATAAGCAAAAAGCAAAATTGTACAGCTCAATCAATAGCAGAGGCAGAGTATGTTGCTGCAGCAGTAAACTGTTCTAATATTGTTTGGTTCAAGCAATTGCTACAAGGCATGAAGATGGAAATCAAGGAACCAGTCGTCATGTTTTGTGATAACACAAGTGCAATCAATATATCTAAAAATCCAGTAATGCATTCTAAGACTAAGCACATTGCAATCAAGTATCACTTTGTCAGAGAATTGGTGCAGGACAAGGAAATCAGACTGGAATATGTACATACAAAGGAACAGATTGCTGACATATTCACAAAGCTTTTACCTAAGGATGCATTTTTGTATCTCAGAGGTAAGTTAGGGGTTATTCCCCTATCTGAAGTTCAATAAAATAAGTTTTAGTGATGCATCAACTCTTACAAAAATTGAACAATCATTAGCTGATGCAACAAATCAAGGAAATATTGCATATGAATCAGTACTAAAGGTACAATGAAATTCATTTGAAATTAGATGGTCTTTGGCATGTGTTGTCAAAGAGGGAGAGTTTTACTGTCATATCTTTTCAAATCCAAAATTTGATTAAGTAATTTCTTCACAGAGGGAGATTACTGTAAGAGGGAGAGTTCTCTATCTTAGAGGGAGAATTCTTAATTGTGTTGTGTTGCAATAGACTTGCTTTCAAATTTCATTTCTGCTATGACATGTTGTGTTGCCATCAATGCCAAAGAGGGAGATTGTTGGATACAATTAAGTAATTGTGTATTGTCTTTGATGTTACACAAATGTCATATCAGTTATCAGACAGAGTCTACCAAGTTCTATCAACCAAGAAAACAGTTTACAGAATCTACCGAGCTCAGTCGGTCAGTAAAAGCCTTTTGCAGTATATACCGAGCGTTCCTATATGTCACACGGTGAGTTAGTGTTAACCGAGTTCACTCGGTAAGCTAAGGAAAGTTTAGTTCTTACCGAGATCACTCGAGTATCAAAGGATTGTTTAGCGAATGGTTAGTGTTAACCGAGTTCGCACGGTAAGCTAAGGAAAGCCGAGTTTTCACCGAGCTCACTCGGTAGTCAAAGACAGCTTTTACCAAGTCCAGTCGGTTTCCAAAGGAAGTGGCAGGTATACCGAATTCCCCGGTAATTGTAGTTCTTACCGAGTTCTGCTGGTTAACACAGGAAGGAAGTTTTTGTTCTGTATTGACTGAGCAGCGTCAGCCAGTGAAAGTTTTTAGTTCAAGCTGACTTTAGAATATGTTTAGTCAAGTTGTTTGGGCAAGACAACTTTGGAATTGTATTAACAAGTTGGTTGGGCCGACCTGGTAATATGAATAATATATAAAGAGGTGCTCAAGAAAAAAAAAGATGGGAGAGAATGAACATACGAAAAGTGCAAGGAAGTGCAAGGAAGAGACTTGCGTGTGCCTAAGTAGAATTGAGCAGAGGGAAATCATTGGAGCTGCAGAGATATATTTGATCAGTAAGGATCTTGTGGAGCAAAACTGAGATTTGTATTCAGCAAGACAAGTTGCATGTATTTTTAGATCATTCATTGTTGCTTTCTAACCATTGTAACAGTGATTCCAAAATCTCCTAATAGAGTTGGTTTGACAGCCATTTCATAAATCCTTTAACAGGGTGGCAATTTAGTTGAATTGTTCAAAAGACCTCTTACAAGGCCACTCCTAACAGGGTGATTAAATCCTCTAACAGGGTCACACCTAACAGTGTGTTTTGTAACCTTTAATAGGGTTGGCTCCTAACAAGGTTCACTTCAGAAGAGTGAAAATTGGTGACTAGTTGCTGGTGGTTTTTCCCATATTGGGTTTCCACGTAAATCTGGTGTCTACTGTGTTAATGATTACTTTCTTTTGCATAATCGCTTATTTTAGTAAATGCTTCATAAATTAACTAAACATCTATCAAGATTTAAGCAGTGATTTTTTGTAGCAGCAGCAACTAAGTTTAAGGCATCTTTGGAACTTTTGAAAATGTTTTTGTGGTAACTGATTCACCCCTCCCCTCTCAGTTACACCATCTTCATTTTCCAACACTCCTTAGTCAATTTTAAATGACTAGGTAAAGGTGTATTAACAACTTTGGCATTCTCTATAGAGAAATGTTGCAACACCTCAATATATTCAACCTAGGATAATGTTCATATTCTACTCTTCCTATCTCTGCAAATTTTTATGCCAAGGATTTTTTGTGTTGTCCCTAAATCCTTCAAATTAAATGAATGTGCTAACTCTTCTTTTATCCCCTTAATGTGATCCATGTTAGACCCACCTATAAGTATATCATCAATATATAAACATAAATAATGTATCTTTCATCATAGAACCTCTCAAAATAAACACAATGATCAAAATGACACCTACTATATCCATGCTCATGCATAAAAATAGAAAATTTTAGATATCATTTCTGAGGTTCTTAATTCAAGCCAAATAAACTTTTTTGCAATCTATACACTAAGTTCTCCTTACCTTTGACTTCAAATCCCTATGGTTGTGCCATATAGATCTATTCATTCAAATCACCATGAAGAAATGTTGTTTTAACTTTAGTCTACTCCAAATGCAAATCTTCGGCAGCTACAATACTTAAAACATTGTGAATATAAGTCATTTTAAGAACAAGAGAAAATATCTCATCAAACTCAATGCCCCTTCTCTATGAAAATCCTATTACCACTAACCAAGCTTTAAATATTTTCTTACTTCTACCCTCTTCTTTCAATTTGTAAACCCATTTATTATGTAAAAATCATTTACCTACAAGCAACTTGCATAAATTGCATGTCTAATTTTTCACCAAATAGTCCATTTCTTCTTTGATTACACTCCCACTAAATCTTTGTATCCACCTAAAAAAATTCATCTTAACATTCAAGTTCACTAGTGTCAATTAGTATAATAGAGAATGAAGAGAAAGAAAATCTTACTAGAGGTCTACTTTGCCTTGTTGATCATCTAACCTTTACTAGGCTATGTGGTATTTTTTGTTGTAGTTGTTGCAGAGCATGAGGAACTTATGAACATCATCTTTTGGAGCATCATCAAGAACTACATAGTCATGTTCTTTTTATACAACACTTTCTCATTAAATATGACATCCTAGCTTCTTACAATTTTACAATTTTACAATTTTCAAAATCCCAAAGCCTATAACCAAATTCATGAATGCCATATCCAACAAATAAGCATTTCTTTGACTTAGCTTCTAGCTTGATTTCATTTTTAGAATCCATATTTGCAATGCTTCACAACCAAAGGTTTTTAGAAAAGAATAACTTACCTTCTTACTAGACCATGCTTCCTCTACAATACTACAACTCAAAGGAGTAGAGGGACCTCTATTAATCAAATATATAGCAGTATTGATAGCCTCTGCCCACATGTTTAAGAGAACTGCATCATGAAACCTCATGCTCTATTATTATCTTTATCATGTGTTCAACCACTCCTTTTGTTTGTGTATTATTACTATTAGTAGAACAATAAGATTCAAATTCAAAACTATAATACTCACCATAATTAGCAAATCTGAGTCATTTTAATCTCTTACCAATCTCATTTCCAACCAAGCATTTTCATTCTTTAAAAGTTTGAGATATATCAGATTTCTATGTAAGAAAAAAAACCTTACTTTTCTAGTTGCATCATCAATAAATGTAACATAACAATGAAAGCCAGCATGGGAAGATACTCGAGTTGGACCCCATACATTTGTATGTACAATGTCTAATCTCTCATGTTTATATTGCTTTCCAATCTTAACAAAACTCACTCTATTTTGTAAAACTTTATTTGAATTAAATAACTTCATACATTTCTCCCTCATGTACGCAAGTGTGTTGTGTCATATCACTATATCAGAATCTACAACAATAGTTCTTTCTCACTTCTCAACTACAGCAATTGTTCATAAAAATTCATTTTTCTCTAAAATAATTAAAGTAGAAGGAACAATATGACGTCTACATAGATATAAGGTTCTTACTTTCACAGATTTTTCTAATACAAGGGAACCTTTTGAAACCTTCCAATTTCTATCATTAAAAGTAATTACATAAGCCTCATCACCCAGTTGCCCTACTAAAATGAAATTCATACTCAGCCTTGGAATATGTTTTACCTCATGAAGTATCTATTGAAATATCTTAATGGAAAGAATGGTTTTGAGAGGGGGGGGAGGGGGGGGAATCAAAAGTACTAGCTTTTAACCTATTTTTCAAAAATCGTTAATAACATAATATTGAAATGTACATGCATGCATATCAACATTAAGCAATTATGAAAAACACATGTGCATCACCACATAGCACTAGAAATTTTGGTAACCCAGAAACCCTCTAGGAATAAGAAGGTAAAACTGGGGTGGGGATGATACCCACAAAATTACTGCAGCAATAATGTTTAACCACTTCTGATGGTCTGCCATGTTAAAGGCCTGCCCTGTTAAAGGCTTTACATTGTATCAATAGTGACCTAGTTAAAGGATTTACAAACACTTAACAAGAAGTGTTACTATGTTAAAGGATTTAATCACCTATTTAAAGGATCTACAAAATAGCTATTAAGCTAACCTATCACCATAGGGTTTCCTTTCTAATACAATTGCTAGAGAGTATTAGGTGTAATAAACCTGATAGTTTACAATCCTTTGATTGCTGAATACAGGTGCTCAATTTGCTTTCTCTAATCTTGATCCTCTGAGATTTGATATTCTTCACTCTGAAAAATAGTTTCCCTTACACACCTTCATCCATCATCATACAATGAGACTTAGTCTTCCTTATAAAGGCATTCAAAGAATTAGGGTTAGATGTGGATCTATGATCCATATTGAATATCTTTTTCTCGCTCATTCCTTGCACTTTTATTATTGGTTGCATGCCTTCTCCATTTTTCTTATTGGTTGCATGTAGATTCCATAGGAAATATAAAAGATTTGATCTTATCATTTTAATCCTTTGAGATTCGTCATATGTTGGCCATGAAAATGGTTTACATTTTCATTTGTAAAGTTATAGACTCATATGTGTATTCTATGTTACTCGACACTTACTGATCCTAGATGCTCGGTACATGTAACAAACTGGCTTACTTAGATCCTGTTACATTTTTGTATTGCTTGGCATCATTTGTGACTTGACAATCAAATATCACTCGAAACTTGTATCATGCTCGGCACCTAAAGTCACTCGGCACTTGTTCTTCACTTGACACTTGATCTTCACTCTGCACCCGAAGGTTACTCGGCACCTGAAGATCACTTGGCACCTATTGGATTTCCTGACTTGGCTTATGTTGTGGCTCAGCTCCAATGTAGAAAATGATTAAGTGTGTTGGCACTCAAATGTCAAAATCATTTTGAGACTAACAATCTCCCTCTTTGACATGAGTGACAAAAACACTTAACTGACCTTATGAGTATATTCAGATTTTAAAACCTTGATCAAAATTTTGTAATTTACAAAATATATCACAAAATTTTTGTAGCTCCCCCTAAGTTGATTGTGCCATTATCTGTGGTATCTTGGTAACCAAAAATTTTTGTTGTATATCATGCTCCCCCTTTATCTTGCCTCCCCTTGTTAAATTCCCCTTTCTTGTCTTCCCATGCTACCCTTTTATCTTGTCTCCCCCTTTTTGACACTTATGTCAAAGGGTTTTAAGGGTTAAGACCATATTCCACCAAAAATGTGTTGTTTACCTCCATAATCATCCTGAGAGCTGCATCCCAATTATGTAAAGCAATTTCCAATGACTTGTGTTGGATGGCAGTCTCTGAAGCAAGGTGAATAAGTCCTTCTGAAGTAGAAAGATCAGTATCTTTCTTGAGAATAGCTTTAGCATAGACCTGCTCTTTATGGAGTACTTCTAAATGTGGGGTAATAGAGGATTGGAAATGTATCAAATTTTCCTTGACAGTGGCCTCTTCTGCTATTAATACAGCTATTTCTTTCTGAGTGTGAAGCATTTGAGCAAAATGCTTCTCACTTTGAGCTAGATCTTTGGGTAGCTACATGCTTGAAATATTCAAATTCCTCTTCATGCTCATTATCTTTTGGCTTGTCTCCTATGTGAAGTATGAAAAGTCACACAACTTTTTGTACAATGAGAATATATTCTCAAGTACATTTTTCACTTTGTCTATGGCCTTTGCCAATTCAATCTGTGAAAGTGCTATTTTACTAGATATTTTCTCATTAACTTTCCCTTGAAATTTTCTTTCAGACCATTCCATAAGTTTTGCATTTGTCTCTTGGTTTGCACTTGTCACCTGGTCAACAATATCTAATAATTGTTCCATGATATGCTTGGACTCATCGGGTGACTGAATACTAAAAGCATCCATAAATATGCCTTTAATTTCATGTAAAGTTTGTTTTTTTTATACTCCTTCCTGAGTATCTCTTGCGTCTTTCTTCTATTTAATGCTTCCTGCACCTCATTGATTTGATCAATGTTTATTATTTTTGACTCATAACCTGGTATGACTATTTCCTCATCTAGTTCAGGGTCTCCGTAGTGAAGTACCCTTGCAACTTTTGTAGAACTTGATCCCGGTGCTGATATTTGTAATAGCTTTTGTGAAGGAGTCCCTAAGGTAGGCAAATTTATCAATGTTTGTATTACCTCCTGCTCTTTAGGGGTTTCCTCTATTTTCTCCTCCTGTTCTCTACCTTGATCAATTATTGTAATTTTAGGAAGTCCACCTTGAGTTTGTGTTGTAGGATCATCTGTAATAGTCTGTCCTATTTGTTTTACTTCTTTGTCTATTGTTGCACTCAGCTTTTGTATTGTTGTGTCAACTATGCCTGATGAAACAACTGTTGGCATTTGAAGTTGACCATTAGTAGCTATAGAGATGAAGGAAGGTGGTTCTTGTGGATTCACCTTATCTCTAACTATGCTTTCTACTAGTTTTTGTAATTCATCCATACTGACCAATACTGAATCTGCACATAATCTAGCTTGTTGCGTGGATTGGTCAAGGATTCTTTTGAGATCCTCTATAGTTAATGGATTGATGTTTTGAGGAAAAGTGTCAGGAACATCTTGTATTGTTATAGTTTTTGTAGGTGTGATGGGTACATAAGGAGGGCTAGTAGGTGGTAATTGTGTGTCTTGCACTCTCTAGTCTTGTTGCTACTCTTGCTTAGCTATTACTATTTCATATTGCTTTTGTGTCTCCTCCTCTATTTCTTTATTTTATTCTTCTTTCTTTTCTTCTTATTATTTCTTTTTTTCTTCCTTCTTTTCTTGTCTACCTTTCTCTACTCCTATCTTCTCTTCTCTCCTTTCTCTTCTTTCTTCTGGTGGAGCAGTAGCTTCTTCCTTGTATTCTTCTTCAATAAAATCTTCAATCTTTTTGTACAAGTTCTTCCATGATTTTTGTTGTTTTTTGTACAATTTCTTCCATTTTGTTTTGGAGAATGAAGAATGCCCTGTACTTAGGTGTAAACCTAGTATTATACCTTTTGACTGCTTGCTCTATTTTCTCCTTAGTCAAATCAGGCAGTATGCTTGTTAGGGTTGATTCTTTCATCTCCTTGTCCATTTTCAATCAAAAATGCCATCTATCTTCTACAATTTTAGATAGTTCATTTGGCAATTGTCCATCTAGTTCAAGAGGAGTATACTTGAACTATGCCATCATTCCATACATTGATTCTTCTATTCTATTTTGTTCATTTTTAGTGAACTTATTGAAATCAACTTTATTTATGTTGCTTAAGTCTCCATTTCCAATCTTTTTACATAATGTATCAACTGAAAAATGGCATACCTTTTCAAATTGATCTTCTTCATAAGTATCAAGTTGAGCCACATATTTTCTTCCTTTCCTTGGCTCTTCCTATGTCTTCTTGATTATTTTCTTCTTTATGGCTTCTTCTTTAGCTTTTTGTGTGGAGGCCTTTGTTGCAGCTCTGGTTGTTGGATTTTGGGGTGATGGCATGGTAGTTTTCTTTGGTATGGACTGAGCTAGAGGCTGTTCTATTACCTTTCTCTTCTTTGGCTCAACTTGGGTTGGTGCTTTCTTGGCTTCCTCTTCCTTAGCACCTTCCTCCTTGTCTTCACCTAGGCCTTGAGTTAATTCCATTGGGCCTTGTTCTTGTTCATCCTCATCATCATCTTCTTCTTTAGCTTTAGCCTCTATTCCTTCACTAAATTTCTTCTTAATTTTCTTCATCAATTTATCTTTCTTTTTCAATGTGGAGGTAGTTTTTAATTCCATATTTATCTTTGACCTTACCACATCATAAGTGCCAAAGTGTGGGGCACTCTTATCTATCTCCTCTGCCAACAATGTAGTTATTGTTGCAGACGCTTCATCTATGTTGATCTCATAACCAAATGGCCTTAGCCATCTCACCCTTCGAATTGCTGCTTGGATATAGGTGAAGTCAATATCAACTAAGAACCATATATCATTAATATGTTTTTCCACTAAGAAAACTAGTATTCTCACCCTTTGCTTAATTAATTTCTTAAAATCCTCAAAATAGCTTGTCAAATTGTCTCCCATTTGTTCTATATATTCATTAATTTGGGATATGATAGTTCTATCACTTGTCCATGTAACTTTTCCAAAAGAGGGAAATTCATTCTGAACATAAAAGAATACACAAGCTAGAATTGCTCCAAATTTTCATTGAGCACCCTTTGTCCTTCTTATGGCTGCTAGCTTTTCATTAAGTTGTTGTATTTCCAGTTCTACAAGATCATAAGTATGATCTTTATTCACCAGTTTGTAGCCTACATCTACTGCAATACATGGCACACTGTTGAGTCTACTAAATTGGTAGAATTTGTGGTCAATAACTCTAATTGTAAACTCAACTAGAGGATCTTGAATGGTGTGAATTGTCATTCCTCTTTTGTTCCACTGAGCACCTGTGTTCTTTTCTATAACCTCCTTGGATTCACTTGTCAAGGTCTTGAACCAATCTAGGGTAGGATATCTAGTTACACTATGAATGATTCTTTTTGTGATTTTGATAGGGACATCTTCTAACCACAGATTGCCATCATGAATTTTGATCGACACAAGCCTAATCCATTCTATTTTAAATACGATAGGAAAACTCAAAACTTGTGTTAAACCCTTCTTTTCCATAATTTTGTATTCATCTTTCAAGACTCCATCAACACATAGCTTCGCATAGGCTTCTCTTATTTCCATGTCTCCTCTACCTCCTATCTTGCAATTATAACATCTCCTTACATCCTAAACCATAACAACATTTGGGGGTATGTAAGAAAGGGCTCTGGCAGGATCATTTTTGTATGCAATTTCAGGGATAGGGCAAAAATCAGGCTACCTAACCTCATTAGATACTAGTTGGACTTCAAACAACTCTTTGTCCTAGGTTGTCTTAGAACTCGAAGCCATTTATGCAAACTAGGGTTTCCTTTTCATAGAAATATGAAACTGCGTAGCTTGGCACAAATGAAAATACCTCAAGATCGATGAAAACACATTATAAGAGGTTGCACTCTGCCTGGAATGTTGGATTCATTGGTATGAAGTTGCTTTGCTCTCTTTCTCTTCTTTGCTTCTTGATCACGATGAAAAAAATGATTGAAATCGCGATAATATACCCTATTTCTATCCCATTAAATGCTCAATTGCAAACTCATCTTCTGAAAGATTTTTGATATTACTCAGCTTGCACTACATTTCCACTTCACTCAGCTTCCATAGGAGTTACTCAACTCGACATTAGCTATCAACTCGGTCATTGTTAGGAACTCAGCATGTATTGGAGTTTTACTCGACATTCAAAGAACGCTCAGCATCATCATTTAAAATTTTGTCTTGGCATCTTGTTTCATGCTTATTTCTACTTTTTAGTACTTCTTTATCTTGGGACTGATGTATGATGTAACTTTGTATATCAGTCCCATACACTTCTCTTATACTTAGTTTGATAAAGTGTGATCACTTTACCCATTGGATGAAGTGATCCCTCCACTTGATATGCCGCACTAATCTTTCTTCTTCCATTTCTTATTCATTTGTCTTCTTATTTTCTCAACATCAATCTTTTCTTTGTCCTTATTTTCTTTGTTGGATTCAGTTTTTGGTGCTTTGGACCTTGTAGGACAGTTTCTACTGATATGACCAGTTTTCAAGCAACTAAAACATGTGGTTTGATTCAACCATATTTTATAGTTCCCTTTGAAATGTGTTCTTATGCAATTCTGGGGTATATGTCCATATTCCTAACAATAATGATAGCTATACCTGGTGTTGTAATCCCAATGGTACTGACTTTCATTTCCTTTTGTTTTTGCTAGTTGATTTGATGCCCACATAGGCTTTGATTTGCATTCAAATGCGCTATGTCCATACTTCTTACAATTATGACAACGTCCATCAAATCTTTGTGTCCTTGTGACTTTGGATTTGTAATCTTGTGTCATATGTCCTTGCATGTTGCACTTGTGACAGTAACTCTTGCTCTTGGATGTGTTTAGTTGATTGAATCTTCTACTCCTGCAAATATTAGTAGTATGCCCCTTTTTATTATATTAATGACAAATGGGTTTTGAATCCTTACCTTTTTCACTTCTTTGCTCAACACTCTTTGATGATTCTCCTACTTCAGTGCTGTTGTATCCAAGTCCTAATGTATCACAGGCTGATCTTGGAAATTTCATCAATTGTTGAAAGTACTTGATGGCTTCACTTGACTTGTTTAGATTCTTTGCTACCTCTTTTTCTCTATTCAATTCATTCACCATTTGTTCATTCTGCATATTAAGAGTAAAGATCTCAATATATATCATATTGAGTTCATGATGAAGGTTCATCATTTGGGCAAGTGTATCCATCTGCATGTTTGACATCCTTGTTAATTCAGTACATTTTTCTTCAAGTCTGTTTGCAATATTTCTTTTGTCATCTTCCATCATGACTTTATCCTCGACAGCTCTATTCTTTTGTTTAGTGATTTCACATAATATTATGGCCTGTGATTCATGTTCCATCTTGAGAGATCTTATCTCTTCTGCTTGAACTTTGTTTTTCTCCATCAGTTCTGCTATTACTGCATCAAACTCTTTAGTGTCTCCATTGGCAAATAGTTTTGTGGTATCTATCTCCTTGTAGTTTGTATCATTTTTAGCTATGGCTATATCCTTTCTTCTTTTCAAGGACTTTCTCAGTTCCTCCCTTTCTTCCTCTACTTTGTGTAGAGCTAGTTGCACAACAATCACTTGATTGTCAATAATCTTTCCAAGTTTGAAGACTTCCATATTCAAACCTTTTTCTCCAAGTTGTTAGACTTCTTCTTGTGAGAACCTTGTAGCTTTGATACCAATTGTTGAAATATCTTAATGGAAAGAATACTTCTCAGAGGGGGGGGGGGGGGGGGGGGTTGAATTAGAAGTACTAGCTTTTAACCTATTTTTCACAAATCCTTAATAAAATAATATTGAAATGTACATGGATGCATATCAACATTAAGAAATTATGAAAAACACATGTGCATCACCACATAACACTAGAAATTTTGGTAACCCAGAAACCCTCCAGGAATAAGAAGGTAAAATTGGGGTGTGGATGATACCCACAAAATTACTGCAGCAATAATGTTTAACCACTGCTGATGGTCTGCCCTTATAAAGGCCTACCCTATTAAAGGCTTTACACTGTATCAATAGTGACCTGGTTAAAGGATTTACAAACACTTTACAAGAAGTGTTACCCTATTAAAGGATTTAATCACCTATTTAAAGGATCTACAAAATAGTTGTTAAGCTAACCTATCACCATTGGGTTTCCTTTCTAATATAATTGCTAGAGAGTATTAGGTGTAACAAACCTGATAGTTTACAATCCTTTGATTGCTGAATATAGGTGCTAGATCTGCTTTCTCTGATCTTGATCCTCTGAGATTTGATATTCTTCACTCTAAAAAATAGTTTCCCTTACACTCCTTCATCCATCATCATACAATGAGACTTAGTCTTCCTTATAAAGACATTCAAATACTTAGGGTTAGATGCAGATTTACAATCCATATTGAATCTGTGTTTCCTGCTCATTCCTTGCACTTTTATTATTGGTTGCATGCCTTCTCCATTTTTCTTATTGGCTGCATATAGATTGCATAGGAAATATAAAATATTTGATCTTATCATTTTAATCCTTCGAGATTCGTCATATGTCAGCCATGAAAATGGTTTACATCTACATTTGTAAAGTTACAAACTCATATGTGTATTATGTGTTACTTGGCACTTATAGATCCTAGATGCTTGACACATGTAAAAAACTGGGTTACTCTTCTCATGTTACATTTTTGCATTGCTCAGCATCATCTGTGACTCAACACTCAAATATCACTTGGCACTTGTATCATGCTCAACACCTAAAGTCACTTGGCACCTGATCTTCACTCGGTACCTGAAGGCTACTCAACACCTGAAGATCACTCGACACCTGTTGGATTTCCTGACTCGGCTTATGTTGTAGCTCGGCTCCAATGTAGAAAATGATTAAGTGTGTTGGCACTCAAATGTCAAAACCATTTTGAGACTAACAGTAGCAAATGATTCCCATTCTACAATTTGATGTTACCTTTTCCCTTTCAAACAATTTGACATGGTTCATTATCTCCCAAATAAGCAAGACAAAAATCCTCTTGGACATAATCAATAAATCAACTCCTATGGGGTGTAGCATGAAATAAAGCCCTAGAATCTAAAACCCAAGAATCATCAACACTTTCTAAAAAAAGAAGCAAATCATCCTCTTTAGATTTGTTACATACTACATTTGCCTCCTTATTTCCACCTAGTTTTTCTCCTTTATTGTTCCTTTGAATCTATCAATCTTTCTTCGTATGCCTTGGCTTCCCATGATACCAGCAATCTTTTGGTCCTCTAAATTGAGACTTCTTCCTTTTTGATCTTCCTCTTGATTTCCCTCAATTTCTAGAATTACTTCCTCTCTCGATGATTCTACCTCTTCTTAATGAATTAAAAGAAGTTCTTGATGTAGATCCACCTGAGTTCTTCCTATGAGTTTCCTTACTCAAAATAACCCCAATCACATCATCAAAATTTTGTGATATTAGATCGAGAAACAAAATTACTCACAACCATTACCAAGTCATACCAACATTCAGGAAAAGAACACAAAATCAAGAAATCCCTAATTTCATCATTGAAATTAATATTTACACAACATAATTGAGTAATAACTTTATTAAATTCAATAAAATGATCTACAAAAAATGCACCTTCTTCCATCTACATACTAAATAAATGCTTTGTAAAAAAAACGTGTTTGAAGCAAAGGACTTTTCATATAGTTTCACTATGGTTTGCATCAACTCTTCCATTTTCTTCACTTTTGTAATATAAAATGTCACCAATTATACCAAGCATAATCAAATACTTCCAGTTGCCTTTCTATCCAAAATTTTCCACTCCTCATCTATCAAAGTTCCTTATTTCTTGACTTTTCCTTCCAATGGTTACCAAAAATCCTTAAGATAATAATAGTACTCCATTTACATTTTTCATAACTAAAATTTCTGCCCATGAAACTTCTCAACCTTCAGCTTATCTACATCTTCCATCACTCCCACTCAATCATAAGACTCCTACTCAACCATCTGACCTTCTTGCAGAGGATAGCTAAAAATAATTTGATGACAATCTCGGGTAGAGAAAAATGATGACTAATTGGGATAAAAAAAAGTGACACAAGTTTGACTATTAAGCCACTCATTTCTATTAACCAAAGATAAAAATAAAAATTACATGAAAATATTAAAAATATCCTAAGCTAATAGATAGCACAAAAGAGAACAAAAGACACAATGATTTAACATGGTTCACCTAATCCTTGGACTATGTCCACCAACAACAAGTCCAATATTATTATTATCTAGTGATTACAATATGGAATCCCTGGTAGCTCAATACCCCCACAAGAGGCTAAAATATCACCATAAATTATGAAATTCATAACCTAAGCCATTTTATATAAGCATTTACTACTTACAAATTTAGGGCTAGAATAAGTTGTCCAATAGAAAAATAATAGCCAATGCATTTTACAACTACCCCAAGACCCTAGAAGGGTGCTTCCCCTTAAACCTATCTTTGGGGTACTATCCCCAACCCCTGTCAAAGTAATATAGGGTGAAAATGAGCCAAATAAATGTCTGATTCTCATTAGGCTCCACATCACAACAAATGTGTCCTAATACAATTTTATGTAATATGACCATATTCACCACATAAATAACAATTATACCATGTATTGTAATCCAAATTGTAGGAATTACCTTTCTTAGGTGCCCTTTCGAGCTTCTTTTTGTTGACTTAGGTTTTTTGTATTATCATAATTCTTGAGCTTTATGTCCACACTTCTTACAATTTTAGAAATATCCTTCAAATCTAGGTGCAACTAGTGTATTATTTACTTTTGATCTACACTCATGTGCTTGATGTCCTTGCTTCTTACAATTAAAACATTATCCATTGAATTTGGTCTTATGGTGTACCTAACCACTCTTTCTTCTACAAATATTTATTGTATGACCTAGTTTTCCACAATGATAACATGTAGGTTTTCTATTCTTTGGCTTTGCATTCCTCTATTCTCTACTCTTTGTTGATTCTCCTTCCTTAGTAAATGATAGTGGCTCAACAAAGCCTAGTGCAGATGTATCACAGGGTCTTCTTTGTAATCTCATTAGGTCTTTGTATTATCTCACAACTTCTTTAGGTTTGTTCAACCTTTCAATGAATTGCTTCTTAGATATCAACTCATTCCTTAGAGGACCATTCCCATATTTTAGATTTGTAATCTCCACGTCTTTCCTATTGATTTCTTGATTTTCACTTAGCAAGTGATTGAGTATTGTAAGAATTTTCCTTAGGAAAAAATTCACCCAAGAACAAAGAACTCAAACACAAGCAGACTAGTAGACTAGAAAGAATATGATCAGAATATCGATATGTTTTTGATTCAATGTAATGAAAGTACACTAGGAGTGCCTATACACAAAGGCCTTTGAGATGCATTTAGAATGCATAGGAATCAACATCATGATAAGTCATAGAACTAGGTACATGTCCACCATGTATGGATTTTCCTCCATTAAGCATAGAAGTAAGTGTGATGATGAGAGGATAAGCCTACAAAGGTGTATCACACAAAATAATGTTGTAAACACCATGTGCCAAATTAGGAGTGCAAATAACTATGTTGTCTACATGAAAGCTCAGTTAATAATGCAAACTCTAGTGTTGTAGACACCATGTGCTGAATTAGAGTTTCATACTTCTGTGTTGTCTATATGACAACTCATAAAGGTATGCAAACTTTGAAGTGTCTCACAAAATAAATAATAAAATAATGCATTAACCTAAGTAAAATTAAGTAGAGTGTAAATAGTAAATACATATTTACTCCAACATCTCCCCTTAAGTGCAACATAGGAAAATTCCCTTAAGCTTATCAATACTAGGATGAAATGAAAGATGGGTCCTGGCTACTAGGCCATTTTAGGTACCCATGTACATAAAGAAAATGGAATCTCTCATAAAGTGGAGAAAGAGGGAAAAACTCATGGGAGAAACCCTCCCCCAAAAAGAGAGATGAAAAGATGATGTATGGATTGGTGGAGTAATCAAGACCCCCACACCACCCCCCCCCCCCCCAACCCCCCCCCCCCCCCCCCCCCTCAATGAAGAATACTAACCTTTGATTACTGCCAAAGATGTATGGTGGCTGTGAAACCTGCTCAAGTGTCCTTGTGTCGATGTTGATGGTCGCCCCTTCCAACACTACTAAAAAGAACAAATGCAAATCTAACAAGAATGTTTATAGAACCTATCCCAATGAGCTATATGTCTCCTCAACTAATAAAGAGACCTCTGACAACTATTATTCATAAGGATCCATAATCATGCCAATCTTTGAAGATCGATCATGTAGAGAATAGACATCAGAGTTAGAGTGAGCCCTTGTAACAATTGTAGAAGGATCATCTTCATCAAAGAGAACATGTATATCATTGAGGATGTCTCCCAAGTCTACTATGTGTGACTCCATGAACAAACCTACAATGTCTGCCATGTAGTCATCCACTACTGCTAAAGTTGGAAGACAAGGTGTACTCTACTTGGTTGGACCTATCATTGTGGCAATGTATGCATGTGGACTATAGTAATGTCATGACCTCTCACTGCAACTATCAATAGAACCCCATGTATCTAAATCTCTTGAAGCACTATTGTTGGTGTCACTATCAGTTTCCATAGTATATGACATGCAGAGAGGAGTAGAGGATAAACTAGGTGAACTTTCCTCAAAGTGAACATCCTTCTCCACAAAAATCTCATGTGTCTCTAGATCCATAAGTCTATATGCCTTAGCATTGTCTTGATATCCAATTAAATTATAAGGCCCAGGTAATGGTGCCTTGCATCCCTTGGAAGATATGTTTTCCCATGCTGGATAATTGAAGACTCTAAAATGACTCACAATTGGTTTTCTACCACACCATTCTTGAAAAGGAGTCTTCCCATCTAAGGCATTATGAGAAGACCTATTAAGTATGTGAGTGGCACTACTAAAGGCTTCGACATCAAGTGTAGGATCAAGAGACTTGGATTTAATCATAAAACTTGCCATGGACTTAAGAGTTCTAATCCTCATTGCTGCAACATTTGTCTTGTGCAGAGTAAATGATGGTGGATTCTAAAGATCAATTCCCTCAAGTTTGCAAAATTCTTTAAGTCTTCTATCCACATATATATTTTTATTGTCCATTCATTGAACCTTGATGGCTTTCCTTGGTTTTTGTTCAACATGAATCTTGAAGGCTTGAAACTTATCAACCACTTTATTCTTGTAATATAGGAAGTAGACCCATGTGTAATGTGAAAATTCATCAATGAAAGTAAGGATGTAGTGACCCTAGCTAACTGGTGTCACTGCAAAAGGACCTCCTAACACCATGTGAACCAACTGAAGAATAACTCGTACTCTAGAAGGCTTCCCTCTATCATACTTTTCCTTGAGATGTGTATCCACCAAACATGATGAACACTCACCCTTAGAAAAGTTGATGTTAGATAGACCTTTGACCATGTATTTTGAGCAAAGTTGCTAAAGATGGTAGAAGGCAAGATGACAAAACCACTCATGCCATTGGTTGATTTGTGAATTAGATTGAGTTAATGAGGCATGTGAAGGAGACTTGAGCACAAAGTGGGAGAAGGACTAAAGCCTCTTGTCATGATTGAATTTCCCTACTGCAACCTATGAATCATCTTTTAGACTTCACACCATCACTAAATTTGGAAGGAACTCAACTTTGTCACCATCTCCAAGGTGAGTGATTTGGTAAATTGAAAGGAAATTAGAGCTTAGGTTTAGAACATAGAGAATGCATTTGAATTCCCCATTTTTCATCTCTACATGTCATTTCCCTTCAACTTCCATTTTACTATCATCTCCCACAAAGATGTGCAGTACCTATGACTACTTCAATGAAGAAAAGTTTCCCTTTGAAGGACCCATATGATAGGAGGAAACTAAGTCAAGAATCCATTCCAAAGAACTTGTATTTTCCATATGTGCTTGCCCTTTTCCCTTTGAAGTGGTTGGACTTGAATCCTTGGAAGAACTTGGCACTTGAATTTTGTTCTTCCTAAGTAGGTTTTCCAACTCATCGATTCTCTTAATCTTGCAATGATGCTCATCGTGATTTGTCTTTTTGCAATATGCACAAAATTTTTTTTCCTTCTTTGCATTACTTCCCTTCTTGTTGAAAGAAGAATTGACTTGTTATGAGGAGGATTGTTGTGTCTTAGATTGTGATTTTTGCTTCAACTACTTTTTCTTGTTGTTTGTAAAACCTTTTCCTCCTTGACTTGATTTGTTCTCATCACTAGCCACCAATGCTTTGGTCTTTGATGTTGTGAGAAGTCCCAAATCTATCAAGTGAGATTGTTCAAGAATCAACATCTCTACAAATGCATCAAAAGTAGGCTTTTGGAAAGCACTTCCCATGGTTAACCTATTAGTATTATAACTCAAAATGAAGGAAGCATACACTAAAGGTAGATTCTTTTGGATATGATGAATCAAATTTTCATCCTTCATGGGATTTCCACAATATTTAAGTAGTGCCCTATACTCACTAGCTTTGTTGATGTAATCTTCAATTGTGTCAAACATCTTTTGATCCAATAGAAGTACATCATCCTCAATCTAAAAACCATTTTCCTCATCCACCTTACCATACAATGATTCAAGTTTGTCCCAAGTAGGTTTGGCTTCCATGAAACTGGCAATGTGGAAGAAGAGATCTTTATGTACACAACTCTTTATAATTCCTAAAGCTCCATTGTCTATAATTTTCCAATTAAAGAGTTCTTTAGCATCAATGAGTTTTGGAATTGTACCATCAACATAAAGATTTCGACCTTTTGACATTAAATCTACTTCATATAATATCTTTCCATATAGAATGATTGCATGAAGTTAGAAGTGGACCTTTAGGTGAACCCATTATCTAGAAAAGTAAAAGAGCACAAAAGAAAGATACAAGAACATAATACGCACCCCCCCTTTTCACTCAATCAAAAGATCCCCAAAAAAATGCTTTTGGCACTTTATATGTAGTGCATGTACAATAGTCCACTTGTCAAAAAGTACAAAGTGGACTTCTAATTTTGTTGTATACAACTTCTTTTTGTGGCACAAATGTGTCACTAAGAACTGTAGCTTAGATGTAAAACAATGTAGTAAAACCTCTAATTCTAAAAGTGAGATTTTTGTTCACATAAACCTAGAATCTAATTGCATATCTAGAAAGTAGATGAAAAATAATGCACTTTCAAGAAAAATGGAACATGTTTTCATGTCCAGATGATCTCGTACAAAGTATTTGAAGTTGTAAAATGTAGGATTCAACAAGTACGATCACCAAAAGATGCAATTTTTGAAAAACCCTTGAACCAAAACTAGAAAAGAACACCACCACCAAAAATCTCAAGAAATTTTACCCAAAATCAAAAAAAATTGCACCTAATTTGGAGTCTGTATGACTGAGTTATGGCCTCTCAAAGTCAGGCTGCCAAATCAAAAACACATCTAAAGAAGGGTTGGGCAGAAAATTGCAAGCTTAAATTTGATAGTCAAACAACCATTGCAGCATTTATAAAATGCTTGAGAATGACATTCAGATGGCCATCAAATTTAACTTTGCATCTGGCTGACATGAGCGAAGAAAACTCCTTGGGTGATGTGGCACACTGACTGGACCATAAACTGTATAGAAATGATGACATCACTATATAATTTTTCTAATGTGGGTCATACAGGGACTATATGTCAATGAGGACATGTTGAAAATTTTGGTTGGTACAAGGTGGCACTATTGGCAGATGACTGGATCTGCGGCTATCTACATGTGCAGGTGACATGTTACAAAAGCAAGCCGAAATCCCAAACCGTGGAGAGGAAAAATCTTTTACTAGCTGAAAAGGATTTTAGTGGGGGTCAGCTATTTTGTAGTAGTTGGTAGATTAGAAAATGGCAGTGTCTTCAAAAAACATAGCGAGTAACTAATAGATGTCGCATGTCCACCAAAAATTTGCACTATTAGTGTCGTCTCATGCTAAAAATAAAAGACATAGTGCCAGAATATATTATAGCGGCCACACTAGGAAATATCGAATATAGTGCCATTGCTAAGTTTTAGAATCACCGACAATGTGAAGGACTGCCAAAAAGATTTCAATGGAAGAGAGTAGGGTTTTAGTCCCACATTGAGTGTGGGACTGATCTCACTTATGGAGAAAAAGAGATGCCCACAGATCTAAACACAAAGCCACCAATGGAGTATTTAGATGGACTATTGGGTTGGCAAATAATTGGGCTATTTGCCAGGCTTATATGTCAGTAAGTTATGAACTACCACCAAAAGCCAAGGAAAGGAATATGCCCTCCATGTGGTAAGGGAATATCTTCAAAATATTTTGTGCAGGGTTTGGGTGTCATTGCCCAGTACCTATGCAAAAGAAATGTTTCTCTACTAGGCCACCTAGCCTTAAATAATATTCAAATAATTTCTAAAAATAACCAAAATATTGTGATGGAAATACAAAGAATTTAAAATGCAGATCTGAATTAAATTAAATTATAGATCTAATAGATCATACCTAAACTTGCAAATTGGGCCTCTGGATGCCAATTTGCAAAAAAAAATTTACCTCATGATTGACTTTGGCCTAGGATAGGCAAATTTATAGCCAATTTGTACTAAATCAACATTTTAGATGTAATGGCGAGGTCTATTCTGGCTCAAGACACTTCTAATTTCTATGGTATTTTTGATCTAGGTTGAGGTGCTAAAGCAATAGTGGTCTCGAATAGCTATGTGAGGAGAGATTCTCCAAGCTCTAATACCATGTAAGAATCTGCCTTAGGAAAAAATTCACCCAAGAAAAAAGAACTCAACCACAAGCACAACAATAGACCATAAAGAGTATGATCAAAATATCGATATGTATTTGATTCAATGTAATGAAAGTACACTAGGAGTGCCTATACACAAAGGCCTTTGAGATGCATCTAGAATGCATAGGAATCAACATCATGATAAGTCATACAACTAGGTACATGTCCACCAGATATGGATTATCCTCCATTAAGCATAGAAGTAAGTGTGATGATGACAAGATAAGCCTACAAAGGTGTATCACATAAAATAATGTTGTAGACACCGTGTGCTAAATTAGGAGTGCAAATAACTATGTTGTCTACATTACAACTTAGTTAATGATGCAAACTCCAATGTTGTAGACATCATGTGTTGAATTAGAGTTGTGTACTTCTATGTTGTCAACATGTCAACTCATAAAGGTATGCAAACTCCTAAGTGTCTCACAAAATAAATAATAAAATAATGCAAATTAATAAAATAATACATTATCCTAAGTAAACTTAAGTAGAGTGTAAATAGTAAATATGTATTTACACCAACACGTATATCAAATTGCTTGTGTGTGCAATTTTGCACATCAGATATCCTTTCATCAACTCTTCTAGCCATTTACTTTTTTCTTTCATCATCCATTCTCTTGTCTTCCTCATCTTTCTTCTTATGTTCACTCACTTCACACAATCTTACTCATTGGATTTCATGCTCTCTTGTTTGTATTCTTATCTCATCATTCAATGTTTTTTCTTTCCAATAAATCTTCTATTTTAGCTTCACTTTCACTTGAATTTCCATCATCAAGTAGTCCTTGAGTATCTTTTTGTTGATTTTGAACATCATTCTACTTGATTTCCAACTCCTTCCTTCTTGTTAAGGATTTTTTCATTTTCTCTCTTATTGCTTCAAGTTTCTACAGTTAATGATTTATATGAAGCTTCTTGTTTTCAATAATATTTTCTAGCTCATAAGCTTCCATCTAGAAGATCTTGACTCTCTAGTGATTAGACTTTTTGTAAGAGAATAGAGTTGTGATACCAATTTTTGGAAGTCTATTGGGAAAGCAAGATGTAGAGAGGAGTGGGGTAAATCAAGATCTATAATTTCTTTATACTTTGAAACAATTATCAAAATGATATCATTCACCTTAAACCCTTATCTAACAAAATACATGAATCAAATAAATATATACTAAAATGATGTATCAGATCTAATAGCTAATCACATCTATAAACACAAATGTAAAACATCAACATATAATGCAAAGATTTGGTAACCCAAAAACCCTCCAAGGTGAAGGTAAAACTAGGATGGGGATAATACCCACTAATATGCACTACTACAATAACAAAGTTTTCATGTTAGGTTTACAAGTTTGATGACTTTTGATAATTTTCCATGTGAGGGGCCTACCATGTTAAGAGCTACATGACTTTTTTAGTCTACCTTTATTAACAGATTTAAAACTTACAACAAAGTAAGAACTTTTTAAAGAGGTTTACATAGGATAGTTAAGACCACTCAAGTAAGATATCTCCCTTGACTCACTTTGCTACAATGTATCAGTACCTAATCCTTTGGTTAGCACTCTAATGCTTGATTACATATCCCCTCTTTCCATTCTTTGATTCTCTATTTGATCTAATAAAACTTGGTTCTACATTGCACTTCTCTTTTGTATCACTTTTTCTTATTCTCTTTCAAAAAAAATGTTCAAGAATCCAAATGCACACACACATACACCATCCTTAATAAGATAGCATTTAAATCTTCTTTTATTACCAACTACATAAGAATCTAGATGTTAATCTTAGATTGGTTTTGACATATGAGTGATAATATACTTAAGTCATATACTAAGTTCATGTTGAACAAATAATACATGTCGAGTGAAGGATATTTATTATGTATCAAGTAACTAGTAAGTGTCAAGTCACTCAAGTTCTGAGCACATAGTATGTATTGAGATATTCAGATGTTGAGTGATCAATGGACGTCAAGTCATTCAAAGGTCAAGTTACAACATTGAAGTTGCAATTGATGATAAGCATCAGGGACTTCAAGTGCTGAGTTATAGAGTTTTGACATAGTTGTTTTTAATGACACAAACTTGTACATAAACTATTTTTTGGGCTGAATTTTACGATCTTAGATGATAAGGAAAAATATTAATTGTGAATCCCTATGCATTACATGCATCCAATAAAAAAAAGGGAAGGATTAAGTGGCAGTATGGGTGAATTAGTATTGTTTATTGATACCTAACCCTAAGTCACCTAGGTCTTCTTAAGGAGGATAAACCCTAAACATGTTATGAATTTTGCAAGGAGAAAGGAGACAAATTTTCATGTGCAAATAGAGTATTCATGGTGACTAAGGAGTTGTGATTCAAGTTAAATTGCATAATCAGTTAGAGGAGAACAAAGGAATGGGATTAGAAGAAAATAGAGATACATGTAATAAAAAAGAATCAAGTATACATCAGGAAAGAGGTGATCTGAAACCAAGCAAAAAAGTGGTAACTAAAGGATCACCGCTAAAACATTCTAACAGGTGAATTAGTTAAATCTCTTAAAAGAGTAGTCTTGATACCCTATTGTAAACCCTTTAATAGGGTAGTTACTTCATTGTAAGTTAAATTCCTTTTACCAAACACACTTCTAACACGGTTTTGAAACCCTTTAATAGGGTAAGATCTAACAATCTTGTAAGCCTTTAACATGGTAAACCTTTCATAGGGTAGATCATGTTTCATGATCAAAACATTGTAATTTTCATTGGATGCACTTTATTACTACATTAGTGGAGATTTGTAGGTGCATCCCCACCCTAGTTTTACTTTTTTCTGGGAGGGTTTCTAGGTAACCAAATATCTTGTGTCATACATGTGTTGTTTTAATTTATGGATATATATATATATGCTTAATTTGGTATTTCAGTTTTTATGCATAGATTTTGAGATGGATATGCGGTGAATGTTTTTGAGGTTGACAGTTTTAAGTGTTGACTCATGCACCCCCACCCCCACACATAGTTTATTTCCCTATTTTATTTCCAACAATTGTTATCAGAGTTGAGTTCTCTAGAAAGTAAAGCTTTGCAGCTTTGAGGAAAGATCTTGGAGATGGAATTATACAAGTTGGGAAAGACTATTGAGAACTAGAATATTGAAATACAACTTGCCCTACATAAACAAAATGAAGAAAGAAATAAGTTAAAGAGATCATTGAAAAGAAGGAAGCAAATAGTTATTGAAGAGAATGACACACATTATCAAGAGATTGACACTACCGAATTGTTTATAGATGGAAATAGTAATGAATTTGATGTAGCAGTTATAGATATGATGGAAAAGAATAGAACCCTAATTGAAGAGGTCATAAATCTAAAGAGAGAATAAGAAGTCCAATTAGTATTGCTATGTGAGGTGAGTGAACGAAAAAAAAGGTGAAGAAGGTAAAGTCATGATTGAAGATGACAAAACTATTTTTACCAATAGACTAGAAGAGAAAACATCAAAGGTAAATAAGATTTCTAACATGCAATTGAAAACATTGAGTCAAATGATGATTGCAAATCATGAGCTAAATGAAAAGGATATTGAGATCACCACTCTAAAGTTGTAGAATTAACAACTTAGAAATGATCTAAAAAGAGAAAAAGAGTTTTCTAAAAGTTTCAACAAACCTAGTGAAACTATCAAGTATTTTGACCAATTTATGAGATCTCCTAGATCCAATAGGGACACTTCTAGATTTTGTTAAACTAGTACTAAAGAAGGAGAATCATCCAAAAGTGGTGAAGAAAAAAGTAAAAAAGGTAAGAACTCCAAACCTACTTGTCATCATTGTAGTAAGATAGGTCATACTACCAATGTTTACAAGAGCAAGACTGAAAATCAAAGTCCTAAGAAAAAGTTAATGGGCCATTGCAACAAATCCAACAAATAAGGACATTAGGCATGCAAATGTAGAACCAAGACCATAAGCACACAAAGTTTTGAAGCATATTTCTATAACTATTAGAAGTATGGAAATAGATCATATGAGTGTAGATCCAAGTCCAAATGGTCATCAAGCAAGAAGACAAAGGTAAAGCACAATGAAAACTCTTATAATTGGGATTATAATACTAGGTATAGTTGTCACTATTGTTAAGATTATGGACATGTTTCTTAAAATTGCATAAGAACACATTTCAAAATTGATATGAAACATGGTTGATTCAAACTACATGTTTTAGCTATTTGAAAACTAGTCACATAAGCAAGAATTGTCCAACAAGGTCAAAGGCACCAAGCAGTGAGTTCAACTAAGGAAAAGGAAAGACAAATGTTGAAAACGTCAAAGATGAGATGAACAAGATATGGAAGAGAAAGGAAGATTGCAACACATCAAGTTGAGATGAGATCACTTTAGCCAATGGGTTAGGTGATCACACCACCTCCAATTAATCAATCAAGAGGTGTCTGTGGGACAGATATTTAAAAGACATACTATACACAAGTTCTAAGGATTTAGTTCTAAAAATATTATATTTTCATGAAGAAAGATGAAAGATGTTAATTGTAACCTAGAGAAATCTTTAAGTTTTGTCATTTTTCATGTTACTGTTGAGCATGAAAAGTTTCACTATGGTTTTCGAGTGAAATGTTAGTATATACCAAGCTGTCAAAGGTGATAGTGTTGACCAAGATCATACAAGTTTCTGAGTGTAAAGGGAACTTCATGGAAGTCAAGTGAGTTTAATTTTTTATTGAAGTAAAGCTTACAACTATGTAAGAACTTAACATTAAATGCGACATTTTAAGATCTATATGATTATTTCCTACTAATTTAACGTCATTTAAATTTGAAGAGGAGCACAAAGAATGAAAGATAAAATGTAGAGATGATTCAAATAATTTGCAAACAGGATTCAATAGTTTCTCGACATCATCTCGATAGATATACAAAGGTATTTATTGTGTGTCAAGCTACATAGTTTGAATTTTTGCAAACCCTAGTTTTTCATAATGGCATCTAGTTCTTTAGCTCCTAAGGTCAAAGAGGGTAAAGAAGTTTTTAATGTACAATTGATAAGCAATGAGATCAGGAAAACAATACTTTAGTGTTATTCTTTCTATTGCTTAGAAGAAAGACCCATGTGGTGTATTATCGATGATACCACTACAAGCTTTAATGATTCAAGATGTAAAATGTTGCTACACATGAAAGGTGGGTAGCATAGGTGACATGAAAATTACAGAAACTTATGGAAAACTATGCGAAACTAAAGCAGTGAAAGATGAATTCAAAATTGTAGTGGGAAAATGGTTATCCCGTACCCTAGATTTCCCCAATGTCTTCAAAATAGAGTGGATAAATATAGTTTTGAGAATAATTCATGACAATTCTATATGGTTGGATAATGGACTAGTGAAGATAATAAAGAAGATTGTATATAGAATAATAGGGTATCCAACCCTAGATCGACCCAAAGGCAAGAGAGTTAAAGCTAAAGAAGTTATTGAGAGGAATATAGGGGTAGTGTGGAACAAAAGATAAATGACAATTGATAATATCTCTAATCCTCTAATTTCTTTTGTAGTGAGTATTATATAACATAAATTATATCAATCTAGTAGGGTCAATAGTTTACCTTGTATTTTTGTTGACATGGGCTACATAATGGTTAAGAAGAATCACACTTATGACATTACTGAGTTGCAGATGCAACAATTATCAGAAAATTTGGGAGCAATAAGGAAGACTAAGAGTACAAAATGTAATTTTGGTACAATTATTATATGTATATTATTTTATGTATAGAATACATTCCATACTTTTGGTAAATTTTATGAAAAAAAATAAATCTATTGTAGTGCAAATAGGTGAAATTATTGAGTAGCTTAAAAACAATTTTGAATTTGTAATGACTAGCTACTTTGAAGATTTCAAGCAGTCAATGAAGAAAAGACTTAGGATACCAGTTTTTCTAGTTGAGAAACATTCTAATGATGTTTTCTTTCTAGTTTACACTAATTTTACATATGTCCAAGTTGTTATTCCAAGTGTAAGGTGGCTAAGGCCACTAGGATATCAGATCAATGTAGATGAAGCCTCATCGGGAATTGAGACATTACTTATAGAAGATGTAGATGCTAAGGCCACTATCTTTGGGAATTATGATGTGGCTAAATCTAAGATCACAATGGATTTAAAGACTACCTCATTCATAAGAAAGAAAAATGAGATTTTAAAGAAGATTAAGGAGAAATTTGGTAAAGGAGCAGAGAAAAAAAAAAGAAAATAATGAAGAAGAAGAAGAAGATATTCCTACTCAAGAACCACTAGCCTTAGCTCCAAGTCAAGGGGAAGATCAAGTAGAAGAGGTAGAAATTGAAGAAGGTGCCAAGGGAGAAAAAGCTAGTGAAGCACTCGAGAAAAAGCCCCAATAGTTAGAAAACCAAGGAAGGTTGCAAAACCTAAGCCTACAGTTCAAACAACTCAAACCAGCACAAGAGCTACTTTCAAAAAGGTTCAAGAGGTAGATAAGCCAAAAGAGAAGAGGGCTAGATCAGCTAGTAAAGAAGAGGAGCTTGAAAAAAGACCAAAGAGAAGGTATATAGCTCTAGCTAAATCTGATGAAGAGAAGACAAAATCTGATGATAACAACCAATTCAAAGTGGTAAGTCACTGTCCTTCGTTAGATTTAGATAATATATGTGAGAACATAAAGAATAATGTTGACTTATCTAGTCTCGCACATATTGAGTTTGACAAACTTGAAAAAATTTAGATGAACAAAGTAGAGGAGTCAATATATGCCATGATGGAAATATTCAAAAAAAATCTAATTGAGATCGCCAAATCATTCCCAAAAGATCTATGGGAAAGAGTTGAGAAAAAGTTGCAATATAGTCTAAATAGAGAAAGAAAAATTAGAGACTACACTTGCACAAGGGATGCCATAATTAGATAGGGAAACAATGGAAAAGGCAATAAAGAAGCACATTAGGAAATTTGCACCTAAATATAGGGCATTTAGCATATTGTAAAATAATATTGAGGATGTTGTACATAAGACCACCTAGTTGTTGAGTTACTATATGGTTTGACAAAACCCAAGGTAATAATGCAGACACCTATTGATGTAGGTAAGGACAAAAATAAATAACAAGTAATTGAGGTTACCAAAGAAGACACTAAAAAGTTGTGGAAGACAATAAAATGAACATAGACACGGAGGCACTAGCTGAGAATGAGCAATAGATAGAACATAGTGTATTAGATACACTAGTTTTGAGTGCCAATCCACAACATGAGTTGAATACATACATTGATACTATAAATATTAAGGATGTTTCTGATACTATCACTTAGAAGATCAATCTACTTACAGAGGATGACTTGAAGAAGATAATGGTAGAATCTACTACCCAAGCCAAACTTTGTGAAAATCCTATACTAGTAAGTGTTGATGAGATCAAGAAGGAAGACAAGACATTTGTAGGGGAGGAAATTCGGACACAAAAGATATCTACAACATCTTCTCAATTCACCATGGTACAAACTACATTACCTATTATCATATATCAAAGGAAGGAGACATCAACTTCTACTACTAGTACATTGGTAAAAAGTTCTCTAGTCTTGGGAAATGAAAAGGAAAAAGAAAATGACAACGGTGAGACAATTGGAGAGAAAAAAGATGAAACATAATAGAATTAAGCAACATGTGTAGAAATAGGACAAGATGTTACTCTTGCACCTAAAACACAAGATCAAGGTGCAATTGAGGATGTAGAGAAAGCATAGGATAGGAGTGATGAGCTACTTTGACTACAAAACTTGAGGAGCAACTTGCAATAAAAACAGTGGTGACTTTACCAAAAGCTGCTACTCCTCCAAGTCAAGCTCTTCATAGGCCAAGTATAGAAGTGATACCTTTACAATCATCTATGCTAAGCCCAAGAACATACAAGGTAGCTGACGTTACATCATGTGGTGATGTGAACTTAGATAAACTAACTAACCAAAGTTTAATCTTAAAACCATCACTATTGAATAGATGGGCATACTTCAAGATGCTTATGCAAGGAAAAAAGAGCTAGAAGAAAGATTTGGTAGATATCAAGGAAATCTTTCTTGGTGCATTTGACTTGCCAATACCAAAAGAAACAAAGCCTATCATAGAGTAGCTAACCAGCTTAGTTGAGAAGGTTAATGACATAGACTTGGATTCCAATGTGAAATTACTTGAATGGTCAGAAAGAAAGTTTTACAATAAAGTCAATGAAAAGATATCAAGCACTATTGTACTATTATAGGTTGAGTTAGCAACCAAAATTGACAATGTGAAGAAGGTACTAGAGAAAATTTTCTCTTTATACACCAAATTATGCAATCCAACACTCTTCACATAGGAAATCATGAGCCACATAATGAGTTTCGAGAGTCAGCATGACTTTGACAAGGTCTCTAGCCCAGAGTGAAAAACATTTTAGGAATCTCCTAAAGTCCCAGAGTCAGTTAGCAGTGTTGTATATAGATGAAGAAAAAATTAAGGCTCAATTGATCAGCATCCAACCTATCCTAATTCCACATATGGAGATATTGCACAAGGAACTAGCCTTTGCTGAAACACTCATGAAGAAATATCCACTTCTTTCTACTCATGAAGGCTTAGTAAACCTTGCTACTGAGATAGCCATCCAAATCAAATCATTAGAGGTCTCTTGTGACAATTGAGATGTTGCTTTCAAAATTATAGTTGATGTCCATAAAACATTTTTTGATAAAAACACTATAAGTGTACAACGCTTTGACATCAATGCCAAAAAGGGGGAGAAATAAGTATGCGAGAGATAATGGAGGAGATAATATTTTTGGGGGGGGCTACTAATTTTGAGAAAAGGAAAATCCATGACAAAAAAAGAGTACATAGATCAGCTTATACAAATCCACTTAGCAAGAGTAATGATTTTTGTTTAGATACAAAACAACACAATCAACTCAAGCGGAGTTATTGAATTTTAAGGTTTGACTGATGAGAAATAAGTTTTTGAAAAAAAAGTGAAATTTTGTATGTAAATGGATATTTTCTAAGTTATGCTAGAAAGGCTTAGAGTTATTCATGCATGACTAAGTATTTTTGCTACTCATGTCAAAGGGGGAAATTGTTAGCCTCATATTGGTTTTGACATATGAGTGACAATAAACATAAGTCATTTACTTAGTTCATGCTTAACAAGTAACACATGTTGAGCATAAGTTGTCAGATAGTATATATCAAGCATATTTAGTATGTGTTGAGTTACTAGTAAGTGTTGAGTCACTCAAGTGTTGAGTAGATAGTATGTGCCAAGTTATTTAGATATCAAGTGATCAATGGAGGCCAAGTCATTTAAAGGAAGAGTTACAACATTGAAGTTGTAGTTGATGTCGAGCATTAGGGACTTCAAGTTTCAAGTTATATAGTTTGACATAGTTGTTTGTAATGATGCAAACTTTAATGTAAACTATTTTTGGCCTGACTTAAGGATTTTTTTACAATCTTAGACGATAAGGATGAATCTTAATTGTGAATCCCTATGCATTACATGCATCCAATCAGAAAAAGGAAAGCATTAAGAAACAATATGGGTGAATTATTATCGTTGATTCATACCTAACACTAAGTCACCTAGGTCTTCTTAAGGAGGACAAACCCTAAACTTTCTATGAATTTTGGAAGGAGAAACAAAATAATTTTGCATTCACAAAAAAAGAATTAATGGTGACTAAGGAGTTCTAATTTGATTTGTATTGCAAAATCAATTAGAGGAGAATGGACGAAAGGAATTAAAAGATAGAATAAAAAAATCTAATAAAAAAGGATCAAGTACATATTAGGAAAGAGCTGATATGACATCAAGCAATAGAGTGCTAACAGAAGGATCATTATTAAAACATTCTAATAGATGGATCAGTTAAATCTCTTAATAGATTAGTCTTAACAGGTTGCTATAAATCCTTTAATAAGGTGCTTACATCATTGTAAGTTAAATTTATTTTACTAGGCACACTTCTAACATGGTGTAAGCCTTTAACACGGAAAACCTTTCATAGGGTAGATCGTGTTTCATGATCAAAACATTGTAACCTTTATTGGATACACTTTATTACTGTAGTAGTGGATATTTGTGGGTGTCATCCCCACTCCAATTTTACCTTCTCCTTGGAGGGTTTTTGGGTAACCAAATATCTTGTGTCATACATGTGTTGAATGTTTTACTTTCATGCTATGGATGTATATGTTTAGTTTGGTATTTTAGTTTATATGCATAGATTGTGAGATGGATGTGTGGTGAACGTTTTAAGGTTTAAAGTTTTAAGTGTTGACTCACCATCCCCTCCACACCCCCCTCCACCAAGAGTTTACTTCTGGATTGTATTTCCAACACTAGATCCAAATCAATGATCTAGATTGTCCCTTTTGTCTCTTAAACCTTCCATTTTCTAATTGGTTAGTCACCTTTCTTACGGATTAATGATCCATGTGAAAAAGAGTAATCATCTCTTTAAATTACTCCTCAATCATTTAAACATGCAATAAGTCAGCCAAAACTAGTTTAGCTTAGTGTTTGTGCAATTCCAAACAAATATATCAACACTGGATTTCTCGGTATATGAACACTCAAACACTCAATCGTGACTAATCTTCATGTTGTTCCTTGGATTTCATAATCTTGACACTTACTATATAACTCAGCATGAACTAACACTATATAGCTCAGTGTATGTAGACATTTATCTCAATCAACATGCATAAGCTTATGTTTCACTCAATGTATATAGAAGTACATGGTGACCATATACTTTCTCAGCAATAATAATTGCTTGACCTTAACTAAAATATGAACAAGTCTAAATATATTGCTTGGCCTTAGTAGGATGGCTTGGTCTTAGTGATGACTGACCAACTCTACCATAGGAATGACTAAGTGTCTCATAGTAATAGACAACAAACTATAGAGATCAAGAAAAACTTCAACAACACTCCACAAATTAATACAACCTAGGTTAGACATTTTTAGGGTTTCAATCTCCTTTATAAGGTTGATCTCTCTTTGTAATCATCAACAAATTATCTTTTGATAATAGAAATCTCTCTTTTTTCTCATCAATAATTTCTCATCTATGGATCTAGCAATTCCAACCTCCATAGCTTTTTGCTTCTCTCTTTTGTGATAGGTCTATGCATGTAGGTGAATCTTGGGAGCTATGGGCTTGATCTTTCATCAACTTCAACATGGTATTAGAGCACCCGATCTTCATGCCCATATTTTGTTCTTGAGACATTTGGCATCTATTTTTAGATCCAAGTTTTCACTTTTAGAGGGTTTCATTTTTCAAAAGTGTTTTGTATTAGATCTAGGGGGCTATTTTTTGGTGTACTTTGAGCACAAATAGACATCACTGTTGAGCTCAAAGTGCTCAAAAACCCCCTATTCCATATAGAATATGTCCAATTTGGACATTGTTGAAATCTAAGGAAATTTTTTTTAAAACCAAGGTCATTTTGATTTGGGCATGCAAAATGAGGCAGCATTGTTCTTTTGGTTTATTTTACAAAGAAAGTTTTTGGCTTGAAAAACACTTGCATTTGAAGGCCCTTTTTGTTTGGTTTTCTCCAAAAATGTCAAGTTTGGGTATGTCAAACCACACAGATATAACATTGCATGTGGATGTAGCATGTTCCTCATGTTGTGCATGTATGGAAGTCCCCTCCACTTTTAGTGTGGAACACATGTGAAAAAATGAAAAAGATAGTGTGTTTTTTTCATTTTCAGCTAGCATCCATTGCTTCCTCTCTTTTTTTTGGAGATACACATGTGTTTTGGAGCTTGCCTATGTACCGCTTCTTGGAAGCTGCACATTGAAGTTTTTGGTAGTTGTTCTTTTGTTTTGGGGCTCCGCTCATCAAAACTCCACTTTTTTGGGTACAAATATCTTGGCACCAACTGCACTATTAAACCTACTGGACTTTCCCTCCACCCTCAGTACATATTGGGAGTGTATTTTTTTTTCTTGGAGTTCTAATAATTTCAAATATATCCCATGATTCATGGTAGTTTATTTAGAATTAGTGTATCAACTCTAATCAATTTTCTTACTGAGATAGAAACTACATGAACTGGAAGAGGCAGTACATTAGCATTAGACTTTGGAGCTCTGATTTTTGGAAGCAATCATTTTGGTGCCTTCTTGTTTTCTCCACCCCTATGCAAAGTCTAAAATATTTGAATTGCATGTATATTTGGTGGGAAAACACCCCACCTGTCCTTGGTTTGATGGCATGAGTTCTTTGAGGTGACGTCTTCCTTTTTGGAGGTATAATTTTTATTGCATGCCCTCCTTGTAAAAAAACTTCAGTCTACTTTGGCAATGAATTATATGTTTTGGGTGGCATTCCTATTAGGAGGGAAAAATATATTTCAAAGGGAAACCTTGTTCTTTTATTAAACCAACCCTCTAATTGCTCTTGTGAATCAAAGAAAGCTGCTAGATGTAGCTAAAAATAATGGTGAATGGAAAACTATTGACTTGATGGTTCATTTGTCTATTCATGACTCAAAACGTAGTCAATAGGTTACATTGCTACCAAGCTCTATAGTTGCTACCAAATTTATCAGACTGCTAGTAGTATAAGCCAAGTGTTTCAATATCTACCAAGTCAGTCAGATAGATTGTAGTTTATGTTGAGCTTTACAGTAGCTACTGAGCATATGAGATAGAGAAAAATGTTAACTAGGTTCTATAGTGCCTACCGAGCTTGTAGTGTTAAAATACTGAACAAAGGTAGTGTCGACCGAGTCATGCAGTGCTAACCGAGTCTACTAATTTCTTTAGTATTCGTTGAGTCATCTAGTGCTAACAGAGTTCCTATTACCCCAAGTGATCAATATGAATTAAGTATCTACATCAACTAACTACCAGATTTTTTTGAGTCTTGACAAGTGTTTTTGAGTGTCATAACATCACCCCAGTGGTCTTCAAAACTCGATGTACAACAATGAGATGACTTTGTGAAGATTGTTTTAATTTGGTATTGTAGTTGACTCTAGAAGTTAATTTATTAGATTGGTATATATGTACTATATCATTTTATATCTAATGAAATTTATATGAATAAGAAGAGGAAGCAGATGAGTACAAATTAAAGAAGGATGCAAGCAGTATAAGGAAAAGAAGAAACCTGTCTATCATAGCCAGGTTATCATTGTTATTCAAAGGAATCTCATTTAGCCAACTAAGTTGTAGATCAAAGATTAGCCATTGATTCATTCTAACAGGTGCATCAACTAAATCCAAGGTGGACTTAATAGTCTCATTTCAAATCTACCAATAGAGTGCATACTTTATTGTTTGTTGTAAATCCTTTCACAAGGTTCATCTAATAGTTTTTATTGCTCCTAATAAGAAAGATCACTAGAAGTGGTCAATTGTAAGACTTAATAAGCTAACTTAATACTATAGTAGTAAAGCTTGTGGGTATCACCTCATTTTTACTTTTTATTTGGAAGATTTATGGGTCACCAAAGCTTGTGTCAAGTGTTATGAATGTTTAATTGCTTTTAGGTCTTTTATGCATGCAATTAGATAAGATTACATGGTGAATGTTTAATTGGTGAATTAAAGTATAAGTTTTATTCATTCCCGATTCACCTCCCCCCCCCCCCCCCCCCCCTCTTTATTACCTAGTATGTACTACATTTCCAAGAATTTGTATCAAACCATTGGTTCTCACATTAGAGGTAATGAAAGTCTATAGACTAGAGAAAGCTATTGAAAATGAAATTTTGGATTTGCAATTAGCCATGTATCAACTCAAGAAAGTGAAGGAGCAGCTCTCTTAATCCCTAAAAAAGAAGAAAAGATCTTGTAGCACAAATGAATACCAATCTCTACATTGAAGAAATAATTGAAGACATTTGTCAAGAAAGAAGCTCATATGAACTTGCAGCAGCAATTATAGATATACTTGAAATGAATCTTACACTTTAGGAAGAATTCAACAAGTTGAAAAGAGAATAAGAAATTTAATCAGTAGATAATGTGAAGTCATGGAACAAAAGGACAAACCCAAAGAAGAAATAGAGGAAGATGACAATGAAATTAATCAACTATCTCTTCAGCAAACATATTTGATTGAACAACTCAATGGTACAAATCAAGATCTTATCAACTTGAAGATAGATAATGAAAGATTGCATAATGAACTTAGCATAGAGAAGCAAAACAATGAGAGGATGATGGAATCTCATGGAAACATGAATTAGTTGAATGAGAAAACTCAATTTAGACACAAAGGTGAAGCTGGATTAGGATATACAAAAGAATGTGAAACATCTCAATAAGGAGCTAAAAATAGAAAAACACATATATGTAGTCATTGCGGAAAGATACGACATACATCAAAAAAGTGTTGGAGAAATAGTAAATCAAAATTTAACAGAAAGTGTTATAGTTTCAAAAAACTAGGACATAGACCTAACAGTTGCAACAAAAAGAGTTATAGTAGTTACTAAGCATGGCTTGGTTGCAAGACCTAACCTAGATTGGATGTGGATGGTGTTATCAAATTTCATGTCGAGTCAAAGAGTTTTCAAATTTGATGACTCTACTGAGTTCAAAGTACTTAACCAAGTGGATGATAACTTATCACTAAGCAAACATTTGTACAATGCATTAATGGTGGCTTGAAGACTGAATTTGGTTAAAAGGAGAAATTTGTCATTATTTCATTGTGAATTTTCTAGAGTTAAGAGCTAATAGAATACCAGAGCCTCAAAAAATTTGAAGCTATGGTTGTTGATGTTTTATTTTCTATTTAAAGCATTACCAAGAAAGAATGGCATGTTCTAGCAGCAAAACAAAGAAGGGTTTAGAGATGTTGGTTTAAGGAGTTGATTACAAAGCACCCACATTCAAACTAATTCTAGTGATTGTAGAGGAACTTTATCTCGTTGGAACATAGTCAAAAATTCCTCCAAATGTACTATTAATCAATGAAATTCAATTATTTTATCGCTGTTTAATTCAAGAGCTCGCAACCATAGAGATGAACCAATCATTCAATAAATTGTGTGTGGATGGGAGCTTGAAACCTAAGCACAAGCATTTGGAAACCAAAGGGTTAATGTATATCTTGGATATCCCAAGTGATTTTCAAGGGAAATGGATTAGATTCATCTCAATCCAAGTCCATGACATTAATTTTTGGTTGGATTTCCCTATTCAAATTACAAAGAAGATGATACACAGGATAATAGGGTTACCAATGTTACACAAGGAAAAAATTACAAAAACCCTGGGTTGGGTTGAATTGACTAAGAGAAATCTTGTCAAGTGGGATGGAAGAGGTATGACACTTAATGGAGTTACAAACATGGAGATAAATTTTGGTATCCATGTAATTTCACACAAGATATACATCTCAAGTAGATTAAACAATGTTCCTTGTGAACTTGTTGACCTAGCATATAAGGGGGTGAAGAATAACCTATAATTGGACCTTGTCTAGCTACTATTGAACCAACTCTAAAAAAAACTGGAGAGCATCCAAGTCTTGAAGAACAATCCATGTAAGTTTAGTTTCTTGTTAACTTGTCTATTCTTTTATGTGCGAAAGTTCTTTCGTTCCAAAGGAACTGTGGTGTGGAAGAAAGATACACCAATTCTATATCAGATTAATGAATTTATAGAAGAGATGGGTGATAAATATGAAAGTATAATGGATGCCTATTTTGAGACTTTCAAAGAGAAAATGGAAAGAAGATATAGAACTCTAAAGAAATTAGTGGAAGACTATGATCAAGATTTTTTTTTCTGGTTGATTGTGATAAAGTCCATATCCATGCAGTTAGGCCAAGAGTGGCATGGGTTAAGCCCCTAGGATATAAAGTAAACATAGATTATATAGGGGACATCATTGAAGCTCTCTTGAATGAGCCTATTCACCTTACTTTGGCACTTATGAGGAAGCCAAAGCTAGAATTACTCTTCAAGTTAAGCTTTTCCAAAGTCAAAAGAGGAAGAAGGAAGTTGGAAAAGATTCTTAAGGACACCAAATCCTCTAGTTCCCCTCTGTTGTTGACAAAAGGATAAGAAGATTACCTTTATGAAGAATAAGGAGAGGAAGAGTGTATATAGGAAGAAGAATCTAAAGAAGAGGAACCTCCCAAGAAGAAAGGGAAGGTCATAATAGCCAAGTTACAAAATCCTCCCCTAGTGTATTTACCAGAAGAACCAAGTAAAGAAAGAAACTAAAACTTAGAGGTGATAAAAATGAAGTAGAAAAAATTATATTTAAGAGGTCTACCTGTACCTTCAAATAAATTTTACCTAGACTAAAAAGTGGATTAGGTATGGGAGATCTTAAATTTCTTAAGTATAATAAATGGAACAAATAATAGTAGAAACACATTGAGGAAGCCCTAGTGGCTAAAATGGAAAAACGGAAATACTCCCCAGAGGAACTATCAAAGTAAGTTCATGATATTCTATTTAATTCAATATCACATCATTGGTAGAATGCATTAAATATTTCCAAAGGCATTAGAGAGAAAACCCTTAGACAACTCATGTTGGTTCTCACTAATACAGAAGTGATGAAATCATTGAAGGAGAATGAAACAAAGCTAAACCCCAGATTCAATGCATTTTTTATCCTATCGAAATACATTGAGTAAGTTGTGAAGTCTAACACTGTAGCATGGAAAAATATCTATGGGTTGCACAACTCTAGTGATCAGACTATCCAAATTTATAACAAGGATGATGGAGTAGAAAATATTCAAAAAGATAATGAAGATATCAATGACGAGGGAGTAACAGTACAAAGTTGTTTCACAATTTAGTCCAACTTATCAGAATGATTGAATTTGAGTATTTCTATTTAAAAATCAATTTTTTTCAAACATATGATCTAGATAAATTCATTCTAGCTAAGTTATATATTCTCTAACACTTTTCCAATTTGAAATGTCTATTAAATTCATTTTTATAGTAGTTTGTATCCAATTACTAATGAAATAAAATTATTTCAAACAACTGGCGTTTCAATAACTCTTACTATTTTTTGTGATTTTTTTCAGTAACATATAAACACTAGTTTATAGAGCTCAAACTCAAGAATATTCTCATATAGAGTTTATAGTGTTTTAATTAGATATAGTATATTTTAATTAAAAAATTATACAAGCATGCATTTTAACATTTGAAAAGATGTCAATTTTGAGAAAGAAAAAATATTAAATCCTATTAAAAAAATTTAAAAATTATATGACGTTCTAGAGGAGAGATTCCTCTTCAAGAATGTGTATGTGTGTGTGTGTCTATATATATAATTAGAATAGATTTGTTTTCAAAAATGTGGTGGGAGATGAAAACTATCAATTTTAGGTGAGTTGAAATTTGAATCATTATAAAAGCAAAAATATAGGTTTAACATCAGTTTATATATTTGACTGTTCTAGCTATATATGTTATATATAACATAGTCTGAGCTCAAATGGAAATAAGTTTATTTCCATATAGTTTTGTGGAGGGAACTAAACCCCTAATTTTTAGCATTTTTCAACAACTAAAATATCATCTATAAAAATTAGGAAAATATATCAATTCTTATTCCAAATAATTATTAAAAATTATAATCCTAAACTTCATCCATTTCTACACATTTCAAATAATAATACTAGTTTTTTCTCATTAAAGGTTAACAATTATACTTTTGTTAGCCTTTTCCTTTACAAAAGGGTGACATAGGTTTGTGCTTCTACTCGAGGAAGTAGAAAATATGGAAGGAGATGATATTGAAGATGAAGAGGATCAAGAAGCTATAGGAGGTGAACGTCCTGAGATACAGAGTATTGAAGACTTCGATCCTTAAAAGATAGCGACAGATGTAATGGCCTCTCTTCCTATCTCTCTAAATAAATCCTTAGTGCCATCTAGCTCAAAGAAGGCTTCTACCAAGTTAGTTGAGGTAAACACTACTTCACCAAGCACTCAACTAACCATTGTAGTAATTTTACTGAGTGCATTAATGAGTAAAGTTTCTATCACTTTGTCTACCAAGAATTAGGCTCATATCTCTCCAGCATCAAGCCTAACCAAGTCACAACAAGGTATTCCTATTGTTAGTGCTAGTCCTTCCACATTTGTTTTGATTATTGACATTAAGGTCAATTTGTATATTAGTGACTCAACACTTAGTCAATTGGTTACATTGACATCGAGCTCTACAGTTGCAGTATTAACCAAGTGATTCAATTTCTCTGATACCAATTGTTGAAAATATAAGGTAGGCAAGGTTACTAAGAGGGGAGCGGTGAATCAAGAACTAGTAAAAATTTATCTTACTTCACCAATTAATCCTTGATATAATACTCAAATCTAAATGTATATATTAAAGAATGAAAGAAAATAAACAATCATAACATTTTGACACAAAATATGGTGACCTAGAAACCTTCCAAATTGAATGTAAAACTAGGATGGGGATGACACCCACAAGCATTAGTATTGTAGCATAAAATTAACTATTAAAGCTTCCAATTGATCACTTCTAGTGATATACCCTTTTAGGAGCAATAAGGACTATGTGGTCCACCTTGTTAAAGGATTTATAAATGTACAATGAAGTATGTACTCGGTTAGGAGATTTAGCAAAGAATGTCAAGTCTACCCTATTCAAGGATTTGATTGATGCACCTGTTGGGATGAAGTAGTGGCTAATCTCTAATCTTCAACTTTGGTTTATTGGATGAGATTCCTTGTATTACAATGATTTCCTGACTATGATAGATAAATCCTTTTTGTTCCTTATACTACTTGTAGCCTTCTTTAATTTTCACTTCTACTTATCATATCCCCATTTTGAAAGAAAAGGGAAAATGAGTATAAGCTATTGATCTAGATGAGGATATAGTTATTTTGAATTGGGATATCTCTACCCTCACCCCTAATCAAATGGACACCATGGGGAAATTACTGAAGAAGAAAGCTAAGAAGCAAAAGCTTAGAGAAGAGACAAAATAAGAAAATCATGTTTTTGAAGACATCAAGAGCATATTTGTTGATGCTCTAAGTATTGAGGTTGATAGTACTCAACCTATTCTTGATCTGTTAGTATAAATTTTTCACAAATTCAATGAAGGCTTGAATGGATAGGAAAAGTTGGTACAAAGAGCTGAAAGAAAGTTTGAGAACAGAGTTTTGGAACAAGTTGCACAAAGAATTACAATTGGTAAAGTAGAATTAGAAACTATTCTTGGTTCACTGGAAAAATTTGTTAATAATGTTGTTTCATTATTTTTCAAGTTAAGTGACACATCTATCTTTACAAAGGATATCAAGGAGAAATTGTCCAAGATAGATGAAGACATGAAGGCAAGTGCACAGTGGCTGTCACTTAATCCAAGTCATAGTTTTGCACATTATTCAAAGATCAGATATCTAACAAACTTGTAGTCAAAATTATTGAATGAAGAAGAAAGGATCAGGGAAACACTTGTATAAATCCAAGGCATGATTCTTCCAATCATGGATGCATTGGAGAAATCTATTGGACAAGAAAAGACACTCATCCATGATAAAAAAAAAAAACTCCCCATAGTTGATCACATGATGGAATTATCAGTAGAAGTTTAGATTGCATTGCATGCAAGCAAGGTACTATGGGAAAATTGGGACAAGACAATGGTACTTATTCTAAAGGTATATTCTAAATTCTTGTCACATTTTGGTATTATCATATATAGATATTATACACCTTTGGCATTTATGTCAAAAAGGGTGAGAAGTATATATAGGATATTGTAAAGAAGAAGAAATATACTATACTCCATTTGAATGTATGGGGGAGCAGTATAGTATCATAGAAATACTTGTACAGATAAGAAGAAAATATCTTCACAAAAGAAATTTTGAAAAATCAGTAAAATCGAGTATGTTATCAAGTCCTAGCATCAATTAGTCAAACTGAGTTGAAGAAAAAGAATGATGGAAAAGGAAGTTTTGACTTATATTTTTTGAAGTTTAGATTTTTTGGTTCAATAAGTGTTTTTGTCACTAATGTCAAAGGGAAAGATTGTTGAGATTAAGGTCAATTTATCTAGCAATGACTCAAAACTTAGTTAACTGGTTATATTGCTATTAAGCTCTATAGTTGTTATCCAACCTATCATATAGTTTGCAATGATAACCAAGTAATTCAATTTCTCTTGATCCAAGAAGTTAGAATACAGTGTCTACCAAGCACCTTATTTAGTTTCCAATGTTTGTTAAGATAGATACTATTTATCAAGCTTCATAAGAAATGTACAATGCAAACTAAGTGTAGCAAAGGCTACCAAGCTAGTTAGTGGAAGTGAAGAAGATCATAGTGTTAACTGAGATCTATGGTGTTAACCAAGTCCAATAGTTTCTACTAGCCTCACAAGCTTAAAAAAGAGGATATAGTGTTGATCGAGTCATATAGTGTCAATTGAGTGATCCAATTGGTACCGAGTTTCTCATAGTTTACCAAGTCACAGATTGTTGACAGAATTCAAGCTACTTGAAAGTGATTATTATGGATTGAGCTTCAAGTTCAACCAAGCACCAAAGATAATTCCAAAGACTATCTAGCATTGACAATGTTAGTCTTGTATCAAAATATCATTGAGTTTTTCTTCAGAACCAAAGTTACAACAATTGGGCTAATTTTGTGAATTATAATAAAATTGGTGTTGTAGCCGACTCTAGTAAGTTGTGATTTGGATTGCTATATATGTAATGTATTATATCATATCCAAATAGGAAATCTATGAAGAGATATGATAGAAGAGCTACAAATTAAAGAATGCTACAAGTAGTACAAGGGACAAGAAAGAATTATCTATCATAGTTAGGTGATCATTGCCATACAAGGAATCTCAACCAACAAATTAGAGTTGTAGATCAGAGATTGGCCACTAGTTCATCCCAACAAGTGCATCAGTCAAATCCTTTAATAGGGTATACTTAATAGTCTTTTCTAAATATGTTAATTGAGTACATGCTTTATTGTATGTTTATAAATCCTTTAACAAGGTCGAACTCACAGTCCTTATTGCTCCTAATAGGGAAGATCATCAGAAGTGGTCAAGTATAATCCTTAATAAGTTAAATTATACTGCAGTACTAAAGCTTTTGGGTATCATCCCCGCCCCATTTTTACTTTCTATTTGGAAGGTATCTGGGTCACCATATCTTGTGTCAAAGTGTTATGAATGTTTATTTGATTTAATTATTTCATGCATAAAATTAGATAAAAATATTATATGAAGGATTAATTGGTGAATTAAGATAAATTTTTAGTGGTCCCTAATTCACCCCTCCCCTCTCGATAACCTTGCCTATCTTATATTTCCAACATCTATTCCTACCATTTCTACTACTATTTATACTATCTCTACTATTGTTACTACCATGGAAAGTGCAATGTCAGTTGAGGTTAAGCCTCAATACAGCACTAATGTATTATGTAAAGAAAAGGAAATAATCCTTTCATTTAGAAAGAAAATGGTAAAGAGGTAGAAGCCTCAAATGAAGACATTGATCTAGAGGAGGAAATTGAGATACCAAATTTGGATCTTTCCAATCTAACTCCTGATTAGATGGATACCCATGGTGAGCTTTGGGAAAAGAGGGCCAAACAACAAAACTTTAGAGAAGATAAGAAGAAGGAAAACCAGGTACTTGAAGACATCAAAAGCATATTTATGGATGTTCTAAATATTGATGTTGATGACAAACAACCTATTTTAGATCAATTGATTGAAGTTGATCAAAAGTATAATGAGGACATCAATGGGCAAGATAAACTTCCACAAAGGGTAGAATTTTTTTTTGAAAAAATAGTTTTGAAGAAGGTAGCAAAGAAGATAGCCATTGACAAGTAGAATTGTCGTCTATTCTTACTTCATTTGAAGTATCTATAATTAATGTTGTTGCTTTGTTTGTAAAGTTAAGTGATATATCTAAATTTACAAGTGAAATAAAAGATAACCTAGACAAGATTGATGCTGATTTGAAGGCAAGTGCACATCAATTGTCACTTGAACCTAGCTGTAGTTCTACACATTTTGTAAAGATCGGGTAGTTGACAAATCTTCAGGCTAAATTGTTAAGGGAAGAAGCCAAGATAAGGACCACACTTGCAAAAATTTAAGGCATGATCCTTCCCAACATGGATGCAATGCAAAAACATATTGTGCATGTAAAGACATTGATCCATGATAACAATTTCTCCATATCTGATCATATGATGGAATTTTCAATAGAAGTACATATAGTCTTACATGCATCAAAAGTTTTGCAAGGGAATTGGGACAAGACTATGACCACAATTTTGATGGTACATAATGATTTACTATCATGTTTTTGTATTACTTGTAGTTATTCATTGTTTTTTGGCATTTGTGGCAAAAAAAAGAAGAATGTAAATGCATATCATATGTAAGGAGAATTTTATATACAAAGGGTGAATACATGTATAGTATAAAATATGTATATACAAAGTAGAAAATGTTTTTACAAAAAAAATTTTGAAAAAAAAACAAGAGTCAATGGTTACTGAGTAGCACTAGTAGCAGACAATAGTCAAAACTGAGTTAAAGACCCAACTTGTTGATAGGGGGAGTTTTGACTTGTATTTTGAGTATTCATATTTTTGGTATGATAAGTATTTTTATCACTAATGCCAAAGGAGGATATTGTTAACCTAATAGTCAAATCATATGTCTGTTAGTGATTCAACACTTAGTCAATAGGCTACATTACTATCGTTCTCTACAGTTGCTACCAATCTTATCATACTAATAGCAGTGAAATAAAAGTATTTTAGTTGCTATCAAGCCAGTAAGAAAAATTGTAGTTCATGTTGAATTTCATAGTATCCACCAAACATCTGAGACAAAGTATAGTGTTAACTAAGCTTTGTAGTGTCTACAAAGCTTGCAGTGTTAACATAGTGAATAAAGGTAGTGTTTAAGTAAAGAAGAAGAAGCAATAAGTGTGTATTAAAGAATGCTACAAGTAGTCTAAGGAAAATTAGAAACTTATCTGTCACAACCAAATTATCATTCTTATTCAAAGGAATCTCATTTAGCAAACTAAGTTGTAGATCAAAGATCAACCACTAATTCATCCTAATAGGTGCATCAACTAAATCCTTTACAAGGTCGACTTAACAGTATAATTATAAATCTCCCAATAGAGTGCATACTTCATCATATTTTGTAAATCCTTTCACAAGGTGGAAGTAATACTCCTTAATGATCCTAATAGGGAAGATCATTACAAGTGATCAATTGTAGGATTTAATAGGCTAACTTTATACCTCAATAATAAAGCTTGTGGGTATCATACCCACCCTAGTCTTACTTTCTATTTGGAAGGTTTCTAGGTCACCAAATATTGTGTCAAGTGTTACAATTTTTTTTTTGCTTTTAGTTTTTCATGCATGCAATTAGATCAGATTACATGGTGAATGTTTAATTGGTGAATTAAAGTATAAGTTTTATTGGTTCCTGATTCACTCCCCCACTTTTTAGTCACATGGTCTATACAACATTTCCAACAAAAATATCTATAAATTTTATTTAATCTTTTGGTGGAGAGGAGATGGTAACTGTGCAATTTTTTATTGCCAGATTTCATTGATGGAGATTGCATGAGGGCCCATGTTTTTATAGTGTGCCTTTTTTTTTCTTTGGAGCACACTTTATGGGTTTATTTTCTACCAATCAGCAACATGGCCTTCTTTGATGGATGCGGTCATGTGTAAGGTCTACACATGATGTTTGGCACTTGTTGATTACCCATCCTTTGGAGTGCACTTGTTTTCTATCCATCCTTGGCATGATAGAATTTCCTCCTTGATTGGCGATATTTGCTCAATATTATGTGCTCTACCTTGGGATTTTTCCCATGTGGCATGCCTTGTATTTTTTTTTTCTATTTAAGCCATTAGGTCTTAATTTTTTGGGTGTTTTGGTGATCTTTTGAGTGGTATTTGGCTATTGCACAGTGGATTTGTTGATTGCCATCCCTATTTCAACATTTGACATGCATGGGTGGTTGGCCAAAATATTTTTCACATGTGCAATTTGGCCACCAATTTTTTTTCCATCATCATCCATTATGGTTTTCCAAACAAAATTTTTTTCCTCATTGGAATTTTAAGCCATTTTTTAAAGGTAGGTTTTTTTAAAACACATGGCATACTTTACTTGGACATCATATTTTTACTCTAGCACCAAATCTTTTACCGGTGACAATATTTTACATCTCTTTCTTGTTTCCAATGATTGAATATTGATTTTGATAGGGGTCATTTTTCAACCATTTTTTTTGCCTCAATTGTTGTTTGAATGTCAAATTTGGGTCATCACTTCCTAACACCAATGCTATGTTAGCACTACATCATCAACCTATTTTTTATTCAAGCTCTATTTGTACATACCTTCACATTTTTGCTCATGGAATATCTCAGGCATACTGACTCAATTTTTCAAAAATGAGATATTGCTGGAAAGAGGGTTATGAGCCTGTCATAGTGGTATAGATGATTTTCAATTTTTATGATTTCTTTATGGCTTTTTCTACTATATATCAAATTTAGGGGTACAATTATTTTTCTAGATTCTACTCAAGGCATATATTCTATTAAGTGTTTTACATTTTTGTATGCTGGTGGATATCTTGGTTGTTTTAGGTTCCAGGATCAATTTTCTTGCTTTATATGATTCATCATGACTTGTACTATCTATTTTATTAGGCATGTGTCTCTTTTGGTCTACTTAGACACCATTATATGCATTTTTGCAAATGCACTAAGATAAAGTACCATATTGCATCTGTATTTTCATTTTAACAGTTTTCCCTTGTTTTGCCTTTCGATTTGAGCAGTGTCATCTAAGGACACTCATAAAAATTATTATATTCTTGGGATGCATTATATCTTGTGCCTAATTGTACATGCACTACTCATGCTTATATTTCCAAAGGGGGGTTGATATTTTTCCTTTCTTTACCACCTTCCTTTGTCAAGTGAGTGTCCCTGTCATGACATTAGCCTCATGATATGTCTAAGATTAATCACCTCAGTATATACATATGTACTTTTTTGTGCATCTTGATTGTGGTTCCTTGACATGCAGCTCTTTTGGACCACTTTTCCAATTGCTTGCCACCTCACCCTTGTCTACATTAGGGGGGTTCTTCTATTATTTCTCATGCTTCCTTAGTTCGATGGAGTGAACTATGTATTTAATTTTGTGTTCCTATAGACTAGATGGATGCAGTGGCTAGGTACCTATGCATTTTGGTGAGATGGATCATTTACGTTGTAGACACTTGTCTTTTCATTCCTAATTTAGTTGTAACCGTCCATGTTTGATGGATCAACTCTTCATGCTTTGGTGTTTCATGCCATTTGTATCTTTGAGTTTAGTTGTTTTCCTTTGTGTGCCTCATGATTTGATGGAGATTATAGTCTTGTCTACTAGATCAAGTTCTATTTCAATGGAAGATATTTAGATCAGCAATTACTTTTGATAGAGCTTTGCAACTTCTACATGCTTCAGTGTTGTTCTTCATTATCATCTTTTGTTCCTATCTTCTAGAACATTCTCTAGTTTGGAGGCTTCTTCATTCCTTCACTAGTTTTTTTTCAGCATTATTTCCATCTCTTTTTGGAGTAGGTTTTTTCCCACATGATTTTCTCTATTTCTCCTCTTTTCAGGGATTTGGTTGTGCTTGGGTACCTCATCAGGTCTTGTTGTTGGGACCCAATTCTACTTTCTTTAGTAGTTTCTAGGTTTTTAGCTACTCCCTAAGTTTATCTTAAGGGGGGGTGTTAGAGTAATTAAATATTTACTAATTAACTCTAGTCTACTTAAGCTAAACTTTGGGTATATAATAATTATTTCTTTTATAATTATAATGATACAACCTAGGTTAGACCTTTTTAGGGTTTTGATCACCTTTATAAGGATGATCTCTCTCTGTAATTATTAACCAATTCAATTTTGATAATAGAAATCTCTCTTTTTTCTCATCAATAATCTATCATCTATGGATCAATTAATTTCAGCCTCCATAGGATTTTGCTTCTCCCTTCTGTGATAGGTCTTTGCATGTAGATGATTCTTGGGAGCTGTGGAGTCGATCTTTCATCAACTTCAAAACAAAAATATTGAAATGGGTAGAAATGGATGAAGTGTAGAATAATTATTTTAAATAATAATTTGGAATAAGAACTGATATATTTTCCTAATTTTTAAAGATGATTTTTTAGTTGCTCTAAAATGTTAAAAATGAAGGGTCTAGTTCCCACCACAAAACTATATGGAATTTTTTTCCCTTTAATCTCACATTATGTTATTTATGACATATATAGCTAGATCAATCAAAAATAAAAAAAAATAGTTTGAACCTATATTTTCTCTTTTATAAAAATTCAAATTTCAACTGACTTGAAATCGATAATTTTCATCTCCCACTATATTTTCTAAAATAAATCTATTCTAACCAAAAGAAAAATATTTTGGAAGAGGCCTTTCTCCTCTAGAAAATCATATGCTTTTTATTTTTTTGTATAGGATTTATTATTTTTTCTTTATCAAAATCAACATCTTCTCGAGTGTTAGAATATGTACTTGTATTTTTTAATTATAATGTACCATGTCTAAGTAAAATACTATAAACTTTATATACAAGAATATTATTAATTTTGAGCTCTATAAAATGATGTTTATATGCTATGAAAAATGTATCATTAAAAAGAGTTAGACGTATCGAAATCTCTATTTTCTGAAATAATTTTATTTCTTTAGTAATTTAACAAAAACTAGTAGAAAATATGCATTTAATAGATATTTCTAATTGGAAAAGTCTAAGAACATATATAACTTAGCTGGAATGAATTTATCTATATCATATATTTGAGAAAAATTAGATTTTAGATAGAAATATTCAAATTCAATTGTTATGATAAGTCAGCCTGAAAGGTGACACAACTTTGTACTTTTAGATCCACTTTGATCACTTCAATTCTCTTCCAAATTGCTCTCAAATGCTATTATTCTCTTGAATATATTAAATGATGATCAAATGATCTGATTTTAGCAATTAAATATTTCATAGTTTACTTTTACATTAATTGCAAAGGTACATGTTGATGGAAATACTTTTTCTTTTACCAATAACAATGTTTTCTATTTGGTGCTCACATATGATCTCAAAATGGAAATAACACTTAATAATAGCTTCCTCTCATCCATATCATACTAGCATAAACCTCACAAATCTTGTTTTCACCATTTAGGGGTTAATTTTATTTTTTTTGATGTTGTTTCTTCTTTATTCGCTAATGAATTGATAACATAAATTGATAAGGGTTTATCAACCACTATAGCTAATTTCAACTTCATCTTAGATGTGTCATTTGTCTTGTCAACCCATAATTATGTGCTATTAGGTGTCTTTCATTTAACACATGTTTCATTGTAGATTTCAACTTTTTTTTCACATTTTCTTGGTGCCTTTCATTATTGTTTTCATTCCTTCTCATATTGGTGTTTGAATTCCTCTGGTAGTTCATGTTCTATGATCATATATTTGGTGTTCATATGTTTTTTCAGCTTACATAATCTTGTTTTTTTTCACAATTTTTTGTACTTGTTACATGCTATCATATTATTTCCATATCTAGTTCCAAATTGATGAGTCTATAATATACAATATGAAGCAATATATCCAAAATTATTTCACTTATAAAAAGTAACTCTATTTTTTATGATATTTATTATCCAGAAGGTGTACTAGCCAGAAGGTTTTTCATTAGATACATTCCATTATTATTATTATTATATCTAGGTTTCCTACATTCATTAGCTCTATGTCCATAATATAAAAATATATAATATATACTAGAAAAGGGTATTGAATACTTACCCATAGAGTTCTTTACATGAAAAATTTCATTGCATGAAAAAAATATTCCTTTAAACTTTTTCCTCTATTCCTTAGGGGTTCAAGGTTGATTAGGTTGATTAGGTATTTTTGTGTTCACATATTCTTATTTTCATTTTGGTTGTTGGTTCACCAGATCTCGTTCCTTAATAACTTTTTTTTTTTTTTTTATCATTGTCCTTCATAAAAAGCAATACCAATCATATCAATTTTATGCATTTATGCCACAATTTTCTCATCGAGATTTTCAGTGTTGGTATACAACTTCTCAATATGATTCTTTATTTTTGTAAGTTCTCCTTTAACAATATTTTTATACTTCTCAAGCTCAATATATTGCAACTTTTCGGTATCATGTTGAGATGTCACCTTGTCAAGCTTGGATTTTTTATTTATCTTTTGAGATCTCTAATCAAAGTGAATTTTCTTCTTATCTTCCATCAAACTCATCTTAGGATTAGTGATCTCAAGTTTTTTTTTTTAAATCTCATTCTCCTTCTTTAATTTAGTGACTACTTCTGAATCCTTGATCTAGTAATGTGTCTCTTTCTTCCTTGATTTATTAAACACAATAAGCTATTTTAACTTCTAAATGAAACCTTTTGCATCATTAATTTTGATATTTATCTTATCTTATTTTTTTGATATTGTCTCTTTTTCTATGACTACATCAAGTTACTCAAGACCTTCCTCTAGGTTCTTTTATAATTGATACATATCAATAGTGATACTACTCAAGTTTTTAGGAATACTCTGAGTAGCTATGCTCCAATACCAATTGTTAGAAATATGGAATACTTGGGGGTAGGGGGATTAATCTGTGCTCCAAAAAATGTCACCATCCTGTGGATATTATTAACAATCTTCAAGCATGCATAAGTGGTCAAACTAAAAAGAAAACATAACTATAATACAATGCAAGTTATAGCACCATTATTTCTTAACTAAGAAAATCATAGCCAAGGGAAAACCTTAGTGGGGATGGTACCAAAAAAATGATCCACTAATCAAAAGTATCTTGTGAAAGATATTGACACTATACAGAGTCTATTGCATCTATGTAGTGTATCCATCATTTTTTAGAGGACTAGGCCTTGTTAGAAGATTCATTCCTATTAGGAGTTTATGTTATAATTTAAAAATTAGAAAGCTGAGCCTATATGCATATACAATAGTACAATATTTATATAAAAGTTATAGATATCAAAACCTTTTACAATGTGTTGATATCTTCAATATTTGATTTTTTTTTTCTTTGAATCTCTCTTCACAAACTTTGAATATTTTTCCTTTTCTCTACTATAACTTTAAATATTCATTATAAAATATTTTCATTACAATACCATTTAAATTATTTTACATACTTTGCACACACACTTATTTCCTTTATACCCAATTTTTTTTTCAAGTCAACCTTCAAGTCTTCACATGTGTCACCAAAATCAAAATGACCTATTCTCACTTAGGGTTAACATCTAGGATATCATTCCATAATTGTTAAGTAATTATTTTGGTCAACCAAAATTACTCCTTAACTCAATTTATTATTTTCTTCTCTCTGACCTGTTCTATTTATATAGTTCTGTGACTAGTAAAACCTTAATAACTATGTCCGCAAAACTCCAAATATCAAGAGCTCTTGTAGACATGTACACTATTGATTCTAACTATGCATGTGTTGATATTCTTTCTATAAAGGTCATCATACAAAATAATACTACTATACACAATCTACTTTACTGATACTTAGGAAAAATTTGAAGTCCACAACATCAAAACGTATCCTGACAGTTTTCTTACTTAATATAGCATATATGTTACCATAAATGACAACCCTAAGACATCTACTTAGCCAAATTGCTAGCAATGGATTGGAATTGAAAAATAGTCTTAGGAGTTATGGATTATAAAGATAGGTATAATTTTACATGGTACCAAGATCATTACCAATTAATTGCTAGTTTTCTTGATCCAATACAATAGATTTTCAAAATGTTATGTAACAGATAGACAAATTACTATGTTATGCCAAGTTTTATGTATATTAGATTGATTAATGCTCTTATAAGATCAATTGTGTGGTGGTTTAATGATTATGATTCTTTAAGCTAATATTATAATATTATAATCATATCTAGGAGAGGTTAGCATGGATATTTAACTATTATTTGATTTACACTATATACACTACCTTTTTGAGCTAGCATAGGTGATATTTTGGGCTTATCATCAAGTATATAATATAACATTTTTTTAATTTTGTATGGTAATAATGTTGCTTCATAGCATATTTAAAGTTTTTAAAAAGTTTACAACATTAATTCAGACACATTTTTAGTATCACAAATATAACCTCACTCAATAGTAAAAAAATCCTATGGTTGTAACAATCCTTTTTAAAGATATATATTAAAATTTATAATTCATTCTTATATTCACTACAAAGAAATAACACACACATATCCTTTCAAAAATAATTTACTCCACATTTTATCATAAATATTTTTACTTCAATATTAAACCCTAATCACAACCCTAACCTAAAACTGAAAACTATTGCTAACCCTAACCCAAACACTAAACCCTAATTGAAAACATGATTATACTTCAAACACCATATGCAATGAATTTACATAAATATCTAATAATACATTAGAGTTGTGTTAAAGGATGAGTCTACCATATGGAGAAATACATGAAATTGTGAGGAGATTAGCTTTGAAAGAGCGTAAATTAACTCACCCATTTACTTATTTTGCATCAATTTGTTGAAATAATGACTAAATATTATTTTAATTTTTTGAGTTTTAAAATTTTACAACAAACAATGATATTTTATAATGTAATGTTTGCATGGTTGTAATATTTTTGTGTAATTGAATTATTAGATAACAATAGAAATATCTAAATCAACTCAACATCATTATCAACCATTTATTGAAGAATTGATGTCTGCAACACCATGCACAAAAATGTACAAGAAAACTAATAAATCTAAGTTATCCCCTTACACTACATTCCATAATAAATATGTTTCAGAAAAGCAATTGATACATATAACAAATATACATTTCCAATGCTAGAAAATAAATGAATTGGGACATAACATAAAGTTATAATTTATTTGAAAAACTTTTAATAAGTCAAAATTAAGCTATCGCAACAGTTCTTTCACAAAATAATTTTACAACCAATAGATTATTGAGAAACCGAGAGTTCTTACATGGTTATTTTATTTATCCTTTACTAACAATAATTTACTATTGAACATAATTGAATAAAAAAAAATAACAATTATATTAATAAATGAACATTTTCTTTAATACCTCTTTTATATGCATATACATGTTGTTTGAAAGAAAGTTTAAGAAAAATCTAGATCTCCAAAGACAAAAAAAGAAACCTTCATGTTGTATGGAGTACAAAAAGAGTTTTAACAAAAGATTAAAACCATGTCTTACCAAGGAGAATGCTCTACAACAAAAAAATTATGGTCCAACACTAGGGAAAATGTCAAATCTGGCTACTACATTGGAGAACAACTACCTCACTAATCATAGCCACAAAATCTCTCTTCTTGCTAATGATGAATAATTGTGAGTTTCTAAAGGATAATATGTCTCATATAAGCCATATACAAGACACCCAAATTATGGTGGTCAAGCAAGAGAGAAACCATGATATTTAGATTTTAGCAAGAACAATCTCTCTCTCTCTCTCTCTCTCTCTCTCTCTCTCTCTCTCTCACACACACACACACACACACACTCACACACACACGTGTGTGTGTATTTCATTGTTTTATATATGATAGTTTTATTAATTTAGAGTAGAATAATAATAAAATCTAGACAAAAAAAATGTAAAATGAATTATAAAATAGATATTTTTTGAGCAAAATTTAAAATATAAATAAAACACTTCTCAAACTTTAGAAATAAAATTTAATTTTTTTAAAACACAATTATCCAAGTGAACAAATGATAAAGTAGTTGACTTCAAAATATACGTCTCCTAGAGAAGACTAATAATAAACTTATTAAGTTAATTTACATATCAAAGAAAATTATAAAATAAATATATTAAGTTTAAACATTAGTCAAAATTAAAATGTATTGATAAGTACAATATTATTTACAAAGTAAAGTGAATATTATGATATAGTGCATTTAATTAAGTTATATAATATGTTTAATAAAATATGTAAATTATACTTTATAATCTAGCTTTATATATATATTTAATAAATATTATTAAAATATTCATAAGTTAAAACTCATATTTTAAAAATCTCACATAGACAAATTAATAAAATAAAAAATAATGATTGAAATTATATTAGCTAATATAAGAAAACATTAAAGCGTTAATTTTTTTTTTATATGAAAGACACAAAAGTTTATAAAAATTCAAAAGTAAAATATATTTTTATATTAATTACAGAGAGTTAAAAAAAAGAGAATTTACAATGAAAATGGGAGGCTAAGCCTCACATGGAAAGAGTATGAGTAAACAATTGAGTAACAAAATAAAATAGTAAAAAAGATACTATGAACAACTAAAATAATATATCTTATTTTTAAAGTCTATATCCACAATATTATTTCAAAAATTAATATGTTTGATTGACTAATAATATCATATAGAGCTAAGCCAAGTGCATATAAACTAGCTTATATATATTATATTTATATAAAATAAGCAGAGAGATATCCTTTGAGCCTAAGAGGGTGAGGAAATGATTCGAGATTCTTGATCTGTCTCATTTTTACTTCCATTTCTTCTCTACAATTTTCATGATTTTAATTATAATCATATTAATCTATTTCTATTTTATTTTCTGACAGGTAACAACGTTTTTTTTAAATGGAAAATGTTTACATTGAAAATTGCTGCCACTATAGAAAGCCTCTCGGCTTAATAAAGAGCAAGTTTGCGAGCCTCTCATTTAAAGTTTAGATTTGAATTGTGTTTAGTGCCAATTAAAATATTCTAATTACACCGTTTCTTTTTAAAGTCTAGATTTCAAAATTTTACACCTCTTTTATAGACAAGTTCAAATCACTCGTGCAGGCACGATGCTATAGCAGTTCAGGTCTGCATTAAATTCTGTGCGCGAAGGCACAGAGATGCAAATTTAATAGCAAATAAGAGGAGAGAATCAGAAATACAAATATTACTGCGACAGCAAATATGATAGCAAATAGATACTCTATTCTTTTGACAAAAGCAAAAATAAAAACGACTATAGCCCCGCTTATTTAAATGATTAGTTTACACCAACGAACAGACAGTAGTTTTTAATAAACATGAACAGAACATGCTGCCGTGAAAACCATGTGCAGAGGTATGTCGAAAGATTCCTCCTTGTTGGGATCGTAGGGAAATAACTTAAGATTGTTACAACTGATTGAAACGTGGGAAATAGAGTTGGGGATATTTCTCCTTTTCAATAGGCGATGTGAACAGAAAACTAACGTTCTTCATAGACAGCAATTTTAGTTATATAAGTATCTGCAAAGTTACTTGCTAGAACATAGGAGAAGAAAATAATTCAAACCGACAAATATGAAAAATATAACTAAGCGATCTTTTAATTTGTTTACAAACTCTCTTCTATCTACCCGTAAAACGTGATGTTGGATGCCTAACTCTCTTCTATATACCCTTCCATGAGGATCGAAATAAAAGGACAACCCTTTCCAATTTCAGGCAGCAATCAAATCTTAGTCTCTTGTTGTTGTCTGCAAGTATCTAAGGGATAATGGCAGAAGAGCTCTGCAACCAAGTGAAAGGCACACTCTGTGTCACAGGAGCTGCTGGTTTCATTAGGTCATGGCTTACAATGCGATTCCTTGAGCTCGGTTATGTTGTGAGAGCAACTGTCAGAGACCCAGGTTTCTTTTATTCAGACCAACTTCTTTGTGTATTTAAAATTATATTGTGTTAAACCATTTTCATAATTGTTAGCAACTTATTATTTAAAGAAACACGATCCTTCAGCTTCAACTAGTTTAAATGCAACAGTTGTACAAGTTTTAATGATTTCTTTTATATAATATACTAATGCCTCGCTCTCTAACAGCCATCCTTATTAATACATTGCAATTCTAACCTTATTTCGCTTGTTTTCATTAGTTGATTCCTACTGAAGATATTAATTGTAAGGTCTCGTGACTTCTTATGGATTTCTAATACATCCAGTGTATTTCTTGTTACGTGTAAATATATAGGAAATCCAGTGAAGACTAGTCATTTGTTGAAATTACCTGGTGCCAATGAGAGACTAACCCTTTGGAAGGCAGACTTGGATGATGAAGGCAGCTTTGACAATGCAATTGATGGTTGTGATGGTGTTTTCCACGTTGCAACTGCATTGGATTTTGAGTCCCAAGATCCTGAGGTTTGATTTTGGGAACTTTAGATTTTCTATCTTACTAATATTATATTTTCGAGTGTTAAAATTGTGTGAACATTGTGACAGAATGAGGTAATCCAGCCAACAGTTAACGGGGTATTGAATGTAATGAGATCTATTGCCAAGGCCAAGTCAGTGAAAGAGTCGTCTTCACCTCATCCGCTGGGGCAGTGAATTTCACGGATGATTGTAGGACACCAGGCAAAATTTATGACAAAACATGCTGGAGCAACGTTGAGCTATGCCGGAGCACCAAAATGACTGGATGGGTACCGATCATGACACTACTTCATTTTTTCTACACTGTCTACACAAAAAGAAAAATTAAGTTAATAGACATGTGGTGTTTTATTTTTTAATGTACAGATGTACTTTGTGTCCAAAACACTAGCAGAAAGAGCTGCGTGTGAGTTTGCAGAGAAAAACAATATGGATCTAATTACAGTTATACCAACATTGGTTGTTGGGCCCTTTATAATGCAAAGCATGCCTCCCAGTTTGGTTACAGCACTGGCGCATCTAACAAGGATGTACCAATCATTTCTAAACCTTCTATGTCAGTAAATGTCTGATCCGTACATTCTGTGTTTGAATTTTAAGACGTAACACAGCTAAAGTGATACGGTAGCGATTATACTAATCTGATGAAATGGGAATTGTATACCTTGCAGAAAATGAACCACATTACAGCATATTAAGACAAGTGCAGCTGGTTCACTTGGATGATCTCTGCATGTCACTTATTTTCCTCTATGAACATCCCCAGGCAAAGGGCAGATATATCTCTTCCTCACATGATGTCACCATCGTTCAGCTTGCTGACAAATATCCACATTACAATATTCCAACCAAGTAAGCGAAAATAAACTACCTTTAAAAATATTGACGTCAAATGATGAAATTATAATGGAAAACGTTAATAAAACATGATTGGTGTTTACAGGTTGTTATCCATATAGTTTACAGAGAGTTTTAATTATAAGTTTTAATTATATTAATTAATTAGAAAGAGAGAGATTAGTCCTCAAGAAAAATCAAACTTTCTCTCTCTTTCATTTTTTCTATCTCCACGTACTCAAACCTTGTAGAGAGAAGTACAGGTTTGAGTTTGGGTTTTCTCACTCAATTTTTCTCTCTCCACGTACTAGCCATACTCTCTCTCCCCGTACTCAAACTTTTTAACCTAATTCAAACCCAAACTCTTATTTTCAAGAGAATGGAATGCCATTCATAGTGCAGGAGAAGAAAATGGTTAATGAGTGCATTCATAACACATGCAGGCTGCATCATTTTGATAGGATTGCTCAAATCAATGATCTATCGTAATTAATGTTTTCAAGACATTCATGAAGCAAAGTTGTTGATAATACCATTATCACAACATATTTGACTGAACTGGAAAGCCAAATAAATTCTATTGTTACACAATCCTATTGTTGTAATTCCCACGACAAAGATGATCAATAGGTTGCACTCAAGGAAGGATAGAATGCCCATGAAGAAGTTGAGGGTATACCAATGATGTATAAAATAGAAAATCTGGAATAGTGATGGCAGATTGTACACAAAGATATCTCCTTAGGCTACGTTGCATATCAACCTACCACCTTGATTGATATATTCGCAACCTTTAAATTTCCTCACAAATACACGGGTTTCAAATACGCCAAAGAGCCAAAGCGTGGACTATTTTTGAAAATCAGAGGATACACACGAACCTTTTGATAGAATGTTTCTATCTTCACCCACAAAATGAAGGAGATGTCTCACACTATAGGCATAATGGGAGATTCAAATTTCAATATGTATCTCATCATACATCCCCAACCCGTGGCATTCAAAAATGTGGTAGATACAAATTCCAAGGTGCATGACCTGTTTGGCAATTATCCTTGATCTCTCTAGCCACCATAGCTAATAGAAGCATAGACATAGCATGTGAATTGTTTGGCACAATGGTATATGCAAGCAATATGATCGGTGAGAGCATAGACCAAAACAGCAGCAACAGCTAATGTAAAGCTGAGTCTCCAACTCCATGGTCCCTTGGAGTCACCACGAAGAAGAAGAATGATTATTTGCCCATTGTCTAAGAACCATATCATATGTAGTTTCTCCCTCTCAATGCACACCAATGTTTGGTGTCTCTAGCCTTGATTCCAATTTGTGACATTCACTTGGCAAAGATCATAAGGCATGATGACTATTTGATGGAACACTCCTCCTAGTCCATAGTCACATAGCATGTTAGAAAATTGGCAAAGTACATTTGCAATAAGTTCAACATTCCAAATACATAAAGCTCATTGTGACAGGTTAAGAGAAAAAAATTTGTCCAAATGCTCTCCACATGGTTTCATAGAAAAACTTCCATGCTGCTATTAGTTCAAAGAGATGGTCAAATGAGTAGCATGTCGTTCCACCATGACTTGGAGTTCTAAATGAAAGAGGAGTCAAGCATGGGACAGTGGTAATAGTATGCCAAATGTTTGAAGAAATGCCAATAATATCATGTGATGGCAGACTCAGTGTCCATAGCAACAACTTTAAAAGAAGGGTTCAGTCATCTATTATAGTTGAAAGTGTCATAGTTGACATGTAATCAAAATATAGAATCATATGGGAGAACACACACACAGTCAATATGCATAGCATAGACATGACCTTTAGTATCGATAGAGGTATCATCTTTCCTACTCGAGTCATAGTGGAAGCACTCAAATGATGTTTAGGGAGCCGTTGGAATACCTTTATAAAGAACCACATTTGTAAAAGCTCAAGAAAGTAATTATCATGCTCAGTGTTTGATCAAATTATACCACACAGCAAGTATTTAAATGAGTTCATCCAATATGATTAATGTCATGGAAGGATACCTCTGTGAAATCAGCATTTTGGTCTTTCTTTGGAGGAAAAAACTAACTATGTCACTTATTGTGACTAAAGATAAGATCTTAGCTTTCCTTATGTTTAGGTTAGCTTTTAGAGGTCAAAATCTGCATGAGTTAGAGTTAGAGTTAGTTTTCAAATTCATCCCAATTGTACAAATGCTAACTTTTTAGGTAGTTACGAACCCAAAAAGTTGGTTAGTCTAGATTGGCTATAAATTCCTAAATCTCAATGTAATAAAGGACTTTTTGGACTTGGATATAGGGAACAGTTATGCTATAATAACAAAGCAATTTTTAGAAAGTGTGTACAATTGTTGTTTTTATAATCAGTTATTTCTTACTTTCTTGGTGCAAAGAAATAAAGGAAGTACATTTGGTGTTCTCTTTCTAAGAGTCTGAATTGTTGAGGTGTTGATTCATTTATGAGTATTTTCATGGTATAGTGTGAGTATTCATGAATGGTCGAATTAGCATCATGTTGGTGAAAGTTCTCAAGCGTAGTCCTTGATTGCTCTCATTAATAGTTACATCATTTTTTTAAACATTGAAGGCATGTGGTGCATTCATTGTCAATAGTTTTCTTTTCTAGTTTCTAAGTTCTATTTATCTTGATTGAAAACTCACATATTTTATCTTACAAGGGAGATGCCCCTCTAAACATAGAGGAAGGCCAGATATCAAAGGCCTATTCAACTGTTGTGAACAGTTTGCCACACATTCCATTGGGAAAATTCCACCATGACAAATCTGTTTACCAACACAGGTTTAAAGATGTAGATGAATCTTTGCCACCAATTGCATATTCATCAAAGAAGCTCGTTGACATGGGATTCAAGTTCAAGTGCACCATAGATGACATTTTTGATGGGGCTATTCAATGTTGTGTGGAGAATGGACTCTTGCCAAAAATCGGAACTGAGGCACCAGGCATCATCCTCAATCAGGATTAGCTTCCCTTATTTCTTATGAGATGTTTTGGTTTGTAATAAAACACTTGATCCGAAGTAGGCTAATGAGCGTAGTGTTCAAGAATGAGGTGAAGGGGATTTTATGTTGCTTGAAATGTTTTTTAATATTATCTTATTGAAATATCAATTAATATAAATTTTCATCATATTATATTATTTCAGTAAAAGCTTTCTCTTAGTTATTAGAAATCATACTAATATTATTAAACTGTAGATAATAATCCAATTGTAATAGTCATGCTAAAACTATAGTTTATTTTAGGAAGAACTAAATTAGTTTATAATATTTTTAGTAAGCTTTTATAAAAGGGCCTGTGTGGTAATGGGAATACAAGTGGAATAGGCTTATGTAAATTCTTAAAATTTTGAATTCTTCGCTTGGATGCACCAAATCAGAATCGGAATACATATTCCTATTCTAGTTTTATTTATTTTAGAAAACATAAATATTTGGGTCCGCAAATTCCCCATCAAATTCTGGCTGAACCAAACAGAGAATAGGAATACGTACCCCCATTTTCTATTCCAGAATAAGTATTCCAAAATAGTTATTCCTATTCCCCTATTCCCCTATCTAATTATAGGTTTTAGAAGCTTCTTATTAGCTATATATAGAAATTTTACATTTTTAGAAGTTGCGATATCTATAAATAATCATTTTATTGTTTTTTTTATGTGGAACAAAAAATTAACCTTTATAGTAAGAGGAATCATAATGTAATGGATATTGAATAAATAAAATATTTTTTTCTATTAAATTCATTTTTTGTGTTCTATATAGGGATTTTCTTTTACAAATTGGCATTAGAGTTGTCCTAGGTCTAGCTCCTACACAACATAGTCAATGATCATGAGTGGTGTTTTTAGACTCATCTTGGTGTGTTTGTAAGATGGGATTACGGATTTATCTCATTTAAATAAGTTATCTATACATTTGTAGAATGCATCTATTAAGATTGTTGATCAACATCTCAAGATCTTAGCCTATAAATATTGAAGTTATTAGTTTTTCTTAATATACTTAGAGGAGTACAAAGGATGAGAATGAAGAATTGCAAAGATTGCAAAGGAAAGAGATGAATATGATATATCTCATTGTCATAGTACTTATCCATGTGAGAAGAGATTGAAGATGAGAACTTAAGAGATGACGTTGTCCACATTGGAAATGTGGTCTACATATGACATTTTTTTATTAATGAGGTAGACAATGTTACAACAAATACACCATGAAATGACAGTTTTGGACAACTAATTGTGTAGATGAAGTATAAAAAGTTTTACAAATTGGTATCAGAGTTGTCCTAGGCCTAGTTCCTGCATAATATGGTCAAGGATAATGAGTGTGGTGTTTTTGAAATCATCTTAATGTGTTTGTACGATGGGATTTTGGATTTATCTCATTTAAATAATTTATCTATATATTTGTAGATTGCATCTGTTAAGGTTGTTGATAAACATGTAGAGATCCTAACCTATAAATTTCAAGGTTATTAGTTTTTATTAATACACAAAGCTGAGTACAAAGGATGAGAATGAAGAATTTGGAAGGTTGCAAAGGAAAGAGATGAATAGGATATGGCTCATTATCATGGTACTTATCCCTGTGAAAAGAGATTAAAGATGAGGGCTTAAGAAATGATGTTGTCTACATTGGAAGTGTGGTCTACATATGACAATTTTTTTTTATCAATGAGGTATATAGTGTTACAAGAAATGGAACATGAAATGAGACTATTTCGGACAATTAATTGTGTGTAGATGAAGTATCAAGGTTTTTTTCTCTATTAGAGAAAAGAAGACAAAAATCCTATGACCTCTCACAAATGATTCAAATTGGTTCTTTTACAAGATTTATATCTTGTAGATCTACAAGTCATTTTATAATAGTAATGACAATTCTAGATTAAGAGTTGCATATACTTATTTATGACTCATTCTAAGTGTCAAGCGAGAATATTTTTAATAGTGATGCAATTGTACAAAACAAAATACAAATAGTGAAGTCATATTTGCACTTACAATTTTAGAAAGAACTTCTAAATCAATTTTCAGTGTTTTTAATATATTTGCAGAAATGAAAATTAGAAGTTTTAGAAAAAATTTCAATGGTCAAGCATTGAGCTATTGTGTTTTTAGATGGGAACATAAATGTTGATGCAAAATATATTGAATAAATAAACTCATTTCTTTATTAAGCTTAGAGGCTTTCTATAGTGGACACAATCTTCAATGCAAACATTTTCTATTTTGAAAAAAAATTGATGTTCATTTACATGTCAGAAATATAAAATAGAAATAAACTAAATATAATTATAATTAAGCCAAGAGGCTTTCTACAGTGGCAGCATTCTTCGATGTAAACATTTTTCACTTTAAAAGAAATTGACATTCATTTACATGTCAAAAAAATAAAATATAAATAAACTAAATATAATTATAATTAAAATCATGAAAATTATAGAGAGGAAATGGAAGTAAAAATGAGGCAGATCAAGAGTTTTGAACCATTTCCTCATGCCTCTTAGACTCACATAAATATATGATGATGAAAATTATGAGATTATGAAAATAGGCACCTCAAGAAAGATATCTCTCAACTTATTTTATATATATATAAACTAGTGTAAAATTAATTTATGGGGCTGTTCAATGTTGCAAGGAGAAATGACTCGTGCCAAAAAAGGGAACTAAGGCACCAAGCATCATCATCAATGATAAGTAGCTTCCATTATTTCTTAAATGATGTTTTAGTTTATAATAGAACACTTGTTCCAAAATGGGCTAAGGTTGGATAAATAAGCACAATGTTTAAGAAAGAGCTTAAGGGGATTTTATGTTAAGTTAAATGTTTTCATATATTATCTTATTGAAAGAACAACTAATATCAATTTTTATCGTAGAATATCTTTTCAGAAAAAGCTTATCTCTTCATTATTAGAAATCATTAAAAGATTATTAATTGGTAGATAAAGATAATGCAAGTGCACAAATGATTGCAAAAATAGAAATGCTAACTATTTACTTGATTTCACAAAGAACATAATTAGTTTTTAGTATTTTTATTAAGGTTTCATAAAAATGATAATCTAATTAGATGTTTTAGAATTTTCTTATTAGTTATATAGTCAAATTTTACATTTTTAGAAGTTACAATCTTTATAAAAGATAAATATTGTCTAATTGCATTGTTTATGTGGAAAAAAATATTGGCCTTTATAATGAGATGAATCATAGTGTAATAGATTTTTAGTAAATACTTTTTTTTTTGGGGGTTAAAAACATTTTTGTGTTGTGTATAGGAGTTTTCATCTGCAAATTGGTACTGAGTTGTCCTAGGCCTAGATCTTGCACAAGATGGTTAAGGATCATGAGTGTGATCTTAGAAGACTCGGCTTGGTATGTTTGTAAGATAGAATTATTAATTTATCTCATTTAGATAAGTTATCTATATATTGTAGATTGGATTTATTAATGTTGCTAATAAACATGTGGAGATCTTAGCTTGTAAATATTGAGGTTATTAGTGGGAGAAAATTATTTGTGCCAATTTAAGATCTATATAACAAATGTCACATAATTTTTAGGAGTTCAACGAATGAGAATGAAGAATTGTGACAATTTCCAAGGAAAGAGATGCATAAGAAAAAGTTGCTATGTTATTTATCCATGTAAAATGATATTTAAGAAGAGGAAATTATCCTCATTGAAAATGTTGTCTACCTATGCATTTTTATTTATTTATGAGGTGGGTAGTGTTACAAGAAGTGGAAGATGATATCAAATCCTTTTGTACAATTAATGATAGTTAATAAAAAAATTATTGTCAATTTGAGATTAATTCCATCTTTGTTTACATATTGCATAGATCCTTAGGTGGTTCACAATTATAATAAACATGAAAGAATGTGTGTAGATGAAGTGTTATGAGTTTTATCCTTTGTTATAGAAAGTAGAAAGAAATCTTGGAATATGTGATGAAGGGGTAAAATTAGTACTTATATAAAAAGTGTAACTTGTGGATATATAAGACCTTGTATAGTAGTGAAGATCATTCTATAGAGGAATGTGTATAGATTTAATTTGTAACCCCTGTTAAGAGTCAACTGGGAATATGTTCTATATTGATGTGAAGGGTAAAAATGAAAACACAAATAGTGAAATATAATATGCACTTAGTGTTTTTAGGGAAAACATTGAAATTAGTTTTTAATTTTTTTTAGTAATTTTTTCATAAATGAGGACTAGATGTTTTGGAAGATTTTTTTATTTACCATGTATTGAAGTGTTCTATTATTAGAGGGTGATATAGATTGCGATGCAATACATATTGAATAAATAAGGAATTTTCTTGTGTGAAATCCATTTATTAGTTTGGTATTGAATTTCATATCTTCATAAATATAAATTGAAATACATTATTCGATTATATCTTGGGTTATATTTCATATTTAAATTAATCTAAATATACAAGGAAATTATTTTGGTAATGATTAGTGCATTTCCATATTGTTATTTTTTTTAACAAGAGCTCCGCAAAGCTATAGTCCCTACCTTGTGGAAAAGACAAGGGCTCTAATGTAGTGACAAAAATAACTGCAATATGAATGATAGGTGATAGCAAAAAATAATAAAATAAATTCAATAATATGTCAAGATTAGCTGCTTGAAGTATTCACATATAGGAAAATTTTAAAAATGTAGTCATTTTATATATAGAAGATACAGTGGCTTGAGTGAAAGAAAAAGGATGGCTTACATGTATGTTTGAATAAAATTGATTTCTCCATATTTAAGTAGAACTATGGTAATTTTCAAAATACATCCTGATAGATGGATTAAATATTAAAAATTGTTCAAGCTGTCACAACAATTGATGCACTTAATAAAACTTCTAATAAGAAAATTGGAAGGAAAAAAAAATCCTATAATGACCATCTCTGCTTTTGGCTGATGTAGCAGCGGTGAAAGTGCTACAGCTTACGACTACCAGAGTCATAAGCAAATAAAAGTTTTCCATCTTTTTAACTGATGTTTTGTTGGAATTCGATTCAATCTTCTACAATTTATAGGCACCATTTCGGTGGTCTCGCGTTATAAATGTGACCAATTCTAAAGCTAACCTTGCCGATAAGCTTGTACCACCATTGATTTTGACTTTGGAATTTGATTACAATCCGCCAATTCTTATAGATTCATTTGAAATGTTTGTGACTAATTATCTTTGCCAGCAACATTACATGATGATTGTTGTTGTATTCTATCTTTATTACTATTATATCATTTTAGTATGGTCCAAAGCCATTTAATTAAATTTATTTGGCTTAGTAGTCCCCTCTATATATATAATTTAAATTTGTATGTGAACATCTATTAAAAATATTATTAATAAGTAAATAAAATGTTTTATAATTAAAAAGGTTATTATATATAACTTTTGTATATTTATTTTAAATTAAAAGTTTAAACTTATAATTTAATTATTTGATGAGGATTAGAATTAGATTTTAAATTTTAGTTTCTTTTAAATTAAAATAGTTCAAATAGAACTGAAAATTATTTTTTCTGATTTTTTCTATATAATATTTTGTTATAGATCTACAAAGTGTTACAAGAAGAAAGTGTACATTTCAGTATGCATGTTTTGCAGACCATGGGACTGAAGTAAATCAACTAATCCCTTTAAAAAACAGACCTAAAATTGATTCAAATTGGAAGAGAGAGTGCTAATCTAGAGTATGTTATCACACCATTGTTAACTTATGAATCAAAGGAGTAGAAACAATTGTGAAACTCTTGGAAGAGTGCCTAAGTCATATGAACCATAAGTATGGAACAATGATAGATTGCTTTAAAGGAGCCATTCATGTTGGAGGTGAGATGATACAAAACATTATAATATCTCATGTTCCTAATATGATTATGACACTCTAGGAACTAATCACCAAGCAACAAAGTTGAAAAAGACAATCATAGATTTAAGAAATCATATATGCATGACTAACTGTTAAAAACTAATTCATAATCAAATAAAATGAAATTCTAATAGGAATACTTTCATGTATAATTTTGAAAATTTATTTATATAAATAAAATTTTATAACATGAACTTAAATTTCTAAAGTCTACATTGAATCTTAATAGTAACTTCAGAGATGAACAACTTATGACTATCTCCGACTATAATTTATAGTAGTCAATGTATTTTTAAGACTCGAAATATACAAAAAATAGATAGTTAGAGACATTTTTGTAAGAAAATCTATCAAATTTATGACATTCTTTGTAATGTCTATGTCTTCCTTAGTAGTGTTGAATTCTATGAATCTTTAAAAAAAAATTGTTTAGTCTTTGGCTATGATAGATTGCACTTCTGGCCAACCCTTGCTTTCACAATTCGTACAGTAAAAAGGATGAGAAATATAAGATTTTTATGAACTGTAGAGAATCCTCATGGGAGAGAATTGTTATTTGCTTGCCAAACATCAAATGTATAAAATCCTAATATGTATAGTGGGAATTCATTAAATCAAAGATACAATATCTGACACAAACAACTTTCAAGTAGTTGATCTATAATGTAAAAATTTCTAGGTAAAAGAAGACCTCAAATAAACAAGCATATCAAAGAACACTTGTCCATTGGTTTGAAACAATTTTTGTCAAGATCAGACAATCATAATTAGTAAATGACATTTAACAAAATATCTTTTAGAATTATATGAAATAAGATATCTAATGCCTAAAAAGAAAGAGTGAAAAAATAAATAGAACATTAGGAATTTATGAGTTACTTTACACCAAAGTCACAACTAGCAAGAGTCATGTCATTCTTGGTGCAATAGTTATCAAAAGCATAGGAGGGATTAACTATAGCAATATCTAGATTTTAGGAAGCACTTCCTTGTACTGTGGACATAATCTAGGGCAACTTGTAGGATTATGTTTGTAATGAAGATAATAGTTTAGCCACTTTTGCATTTTGTTGGAGTTGTGTGTGTTGTTAGATTAGTAACGATTGTGTCTAGTGTTGTAACAATAGTTATATTTAGTGATTTCAATGTGACTATGGGAGTTGTGAGTATTCCCAGCTTGCTTGCGAAAATGAGAGCTTTGGAATAGAGGATGGGAAATTAATGATAGAGAATTTTTGTCACATCATAGGTAGAAATTCTCTCGCAAGTGTATCCAAAATGGGGAAGCATAGAGTAGTGTTGCACATCCCTCATTTTTGAGTTTGAAGACAATGTCAAGATAGAGGTTTCATTGAATTCTTCTTTCAAGAAAGACAATTTCTAAAACTAAAACAACAATGCCCCACCTCTACCCTAGTTTTTTAAAAAATAGAGCTTCTTCTAGCTTATACTATGTTACCTATAGCATAACATATGTTTAATATAATGATGAAACATAAAATAGAAGCATAATATTAAGAAAATGATAAAATATAAAACAAAAGTTTAATATAGTGTATTCTATATCATTCTAAAGTTCTAAAAGTAACCTTGAAGCTCAATGAATCCCATTCCTATTGAGCCTCTCATAGAAATGGATAATTGCTAGGTGCACCTATGAACAAAACCTAGAAAGATCTATTTCTACTCTTTCCAATGTCTAACTCGAACACCTATAAGCACTTCAAGATTAATGCTAAAAAATAGTGGCACCTCTCTTATCCACTACAATAACATATTTTCTTCTCAGAAAATACATTGTATGATCTTGTCATGACAATGTGTATAGGCCAATTAATGCCTTTAAATTGGATAGAAGCTAGACATTTTGATGGCCAATATCGGGTCTTGTAAAGGAAATGTATTTACTAAATCACTTTAAAGCTAGACATTTTGATGGCTAATATCAAATCTTATGTTTGTGAAAGAAATATATAACTAGTAAACCACTATTAATATTTATTATTATTTTAATGAATCTAATTATGTTAGCAAATTCTTTTCACAAATTATTTTCAAACTTTATATGTACATATATATAATAAAAGTATTGGTGACATATATATCTATTGTAATGAAATAAACTTAAATATCCAAGAAAGAAATAGGATAGATTGAAATTGATTGTTGGGTGACCCTTTAATTTTTCCAATAGTCCCTAGGATTTTTTATATCCCTGCTAAGTAAATTGGTTTCCAAGTATCATTTTCTTCAAAGCCTTAGGGTGCATATGGGACAATATTTTCAGTATGTCCTTCCTTGTGCTGCCCACACAAGGGGTAAATTTTGAGTTTGATGGAAAAAAAATCAGTAAAAGAATAAAGTTCTGTAGATATTATGACAAAATTTAAGAATTGCATTACTAACTTAACAGCTGCTGCTCACCTCCATAAAATAGTTAAGTCATGGACTTAATTTTTTTCCTACCTTGTAAATTACTAGTTAGATGGCGATTTTTTTTTTTGTAAAATAATAAATAAGGGACACATTATGAAGCATTGACAAATATAAGAGTTGACTATGGGTTGCCAGTCTATTGAGATTTTATGGACTAGGTCAGAAGATGTGGATCCAACTGGCTTCAATTAGGGGGCTAAATTTATGTTTTATTCTTTTAATTTTGTTCTTCAACTATAAAATATCTAATAAATAGCATTTATTTATGTAGGCTTTCTAAGAATAGAAATTTTGAACGGAAGTAGGTCTTAACAGTTATGGCAAGTTTTGTCATGTACCTCCTCTCCACTTCCTATCCATCATCAAATTTATCTTAGGACATCCTGTTGAAATAGTTTCATGTCTAAATGAAACTTAGCATACCTAAGGTGAACCGGAAAGAAAAATCCCTATGGCTAACAATATAAGAATGTGATTCGAAAGAGCACTAACCTTTGGCCTTAAAAGCCAATAGGACAATAGAGCCAACATAAAGGAAAATCCCTATTTATGTTTGATGTGAATGACAAATATGAGAAGAAGAAAAACTTACTATCCTATTGTTGTTCTCTTGCGTGGTAATACCACTCTCACTCTTGTAATGAAATAAGACTGGGTAGGTACAACTCTTCATTTTTCTACAGAAAGCATTATATATTAGAGATGGGAGTACGAGTAAGAAAATATGGAGAGCACCTTTTATAATATGCAAAAATAAGTAGTGGATGGAGCTGGCTAATAATAGCAGAGCTATTAGTGTGGGTAAGTTGGGAAGAAGTTGGGAATGATAGTTCCTAGTAACTACATTACCATAGATCAATCTAAAGCATCGGTGAAACACTGAAATCTAGCTTGAAGGGTCTCAATCATGAGTATCAACTTTTCTACCAATATCATTAGTGGGTCTGAGGGGGGAATATTGCTAAGCACTAAGTATAAACTTGGCATTGTCATGTTCTTCCAAAGAAAATTTATAGTGTAGCTCTAATGGCATACTAAGCCAAATGTTTTTCATGGTCTTCTAAGAGACTACTAGGTTAACCATTTCTTTTACTAGGTTTTAGATGAAAGTCGCCAACTTGTTGGCTTGAGCAATTTTCTAGGGCCATTGCTTCAAGAGATCCAAGATGAATTATTTGATTTGGCTCCACATTTTATAATAAGATGTGGAGATCAACACTCCAATCCTTCACATTGATTGGTTATGTGCCTCTGAGTGAAATCACCACCAATTCATATATTCTACTTTATAATAAAAATTGAAGGCCTTAGTGGATTTAGTTTTCCAAGTAGCCTGAGATTGAATGTTGGTTTTTGAGTGTTAGAATAGTAAGCATATATATTAGATTGATCTATTATGACCAAAAACTATAAAGTGGCAGTTGGAGTCCCTCCCAAGAAGGTTATAAATAGGACTAATAGTATCGTATGATGGACATTGAACATCAATTTAGTGCAAAAAATTTCAATATAGTGCCAAAATTTCAAATCTGAAAGAAAATAAGCAACTTTGCAGCAATTTCAAAGAGTTGTATGTCCTCTTTCTACTATTGATGTCTTGTCATTTTTTCCTATTCCAATTAGGTTTTTGATATCACTAAAGCTTTGGATTTACTTTAGTACTTCTCTTAAGTTCTCCTAGATATCAAAAACAAATTGTCTACAAAGCATGAATTTATAAAGTATATTTCTAATATGAATCTTATGCTTATAGTCAAATTCCATTTTTACTTTTTTGGACATTCTCATGCACTCATCTCTTAGAAATCTCCTTTGCAGTATTTTGAGTTTCTATTATTGGCATAATTACCGTGGCTAACTATGTAATAATAGTTATATCACTTCATAGCTACGTTGTTCAATCTATATCTCTTCCTTTGCTAATCAATGAATCATCAAACTTTTTATTATTCACTCACATTTGGTATTAAGAGCGAATAGGATATGTATGCCTATGTAAAGAGTAATTTTTTTGAAATGTTAATATTCTAATAATATTTTACATTTGTATAGGAACCTTTAGCAGTCAGACAGTAGAAAAATTTTGAGTCCTTGGAACTATGTGGTAGATATGTAAGAAAAAGGTGGAAATAAATATGAGGAATTATGTAGGCAAATGCACTTCTCATTAGGTTTCAAGTTTAGAGTCAACATGTCAACAAGATGGCATGATACAGAGTTGAGGATAACAAAATGTGGGATCCAAAATGTTTTATACATAGTTAAGGTGTCTTGAAGGTGGTTTGAATTGAAGTGGAGGCTTCTATAATTGATAACCAATAGTCTTAAACCAACCCTAATGCTAGCTATTCAAAGCCTAAGAAACCTTATTTGTAGATCATCTCAAAGAGAAGACCTAACCTCATAAATTTGATTTATTTTGTTCTAAAATGACCCAAATATGGATCTTATAAGATTTGGAAATTAATAGAAAACAATTTTTAAAAAAACTACTCACTGTAGTCCCAAAAATAATTGGCTCTTATGAAAATATAGTCATCTTTGGTTTGGGAGAAAAAAATAGTCCTTAAAAATTCTACTACTCATAATATGAAGAAAAATAAAATATTTATTTATGATTTGGAAAGTTTTGGATCAACTTTCTACAAAGAACAGGACCCTTCACACCATTACTTTAAAAAGTCCTAAATATTACATATAGTATAAATGATAAAACTTAGCTATTTTATGAACCAAAAAAATGATGAATGAGGTATAGAAAAATATGAATATTTTTAATGTATTTATATCTTTCCAAATCTGATGACTAACTCTGAGTTGAAATTGGAAACTGACAAATATCATATACTTTTTTAAAATTGACATTTCCTACTATGATTACGAAATAGAGTCGAGAATTAATTTTTTGATGAATTCTTGGTTGAGTTGCATTTAGCAGGAGTGGGATAGTTACTCATACCTGGTGGAACATTGATTAACTTTGAGCATGGGAGCTCATTGCATTCATAGGCCCTGCAATAAGGGACAAAAAGTGAGGTTGTGCAGGCAAGGGAGACAAGAGTGTTGTAATATAATTATGTGGAGTAGAAGAGAAGCAAGGTAGTTTGTTTAACTTACATTGTTCACTTCCTCTACAATACTTTGTATGGTATCATCAATTGCTGTTGTAAAAGTTCCATAAATATCAAATGTTATTAATAGGGGGACAATTGTGGACATGTCTTTTTCATAACTTTGGAATGGTATTTTTGCGAGCTCTGGAAAGTGTTGTTCAAGAAGTTTTCCATTCATGATGCAATTACCAATGCCTTAAATTTCACTCTCTAAAGTGCATTGTAGAGAAGGCCGATATGCAAATGTGGTGTCTTTTGAACATGTGAGATAGTTTGCCACATTTGTTGTTGGCAATTCTATTGATGTAGCTAAGTGGTTGCAGGTGGTGCAGAGTCATTAGTATGAAGGGAGATATGCACTCTTTGGCTTTAATATTCCAGATATCTATAATAGTTGCAATAAATTTAAGGAAGGCTAAGTTAGTTTGAACTAGGTAGTTAAATTCTATAGTAGTTGTGAGATAGAAAGTTTAGTTGATCTTGATACTAGCTTGTGTGGAGTAGGAAGCTAAATTTTGTAGGTAAGCTTTTTGACGTGCATTATTTAGTGGGTCAATAAATATTGATTGAGTTGACTTTATCAGAGTTGAACCAATTGGTGCACTTCAAGTGACATTTTCTAGGAGGAGAAGGGGTGTCCTTGATAAGGCTAGTATTTGTTTTAGAATTGTGAATGTTGCAATGTGGTTGTCTGAAACTGTCACCTGCAAAAAGATTCAAGTTGCTAGGGGAACATAGGCATAAATTCAAAGCATTATAGTAGGAAGAAATGACTTGGTATTTATTGCAATAATCTCACCATAGCTATGTCATATATATTTTCTCCATCTTTAATATGGAGTTGAATTGTAGATCTTGATTTATAATGACCTGCAACAAGAACAACTAATATTTTGAAAGGGTATGGATTTGTTGACTGTACTAGGCAAGAAATAGTAGTATTGGGCATGAGGTTATAGTAGTTGTAAACTTTTCTAATGGTTTGGATGGATTTATTTGTAGTAATTAGGAGATAATATTCAGTATCACCTCTTTCAAATTGGCCTCTTTTCCTAATTGTGAAATCTGATAAGCATACAATTGAACTAAGCAAGAGCTTCAAACATGTATTTGTATTTGTTTAATTGTAACATTGGCAGTGGTTGTTGTTTGGCCTAGTCTATCTACAAGGTCAACATGAGAAATTTGTAGTTTTCATGAGCTATCAAAATCTTTTGCTAAGGCCAGTCAATAAGTGACAAGAATGTCACCTTCAAAGACACGTGCAGAGAGGGATGTGCAAATTTGTATTGAAGTTGATGGAAAAGTTGTGGTGGCTTTAGCCTAAATGCAAGAAAGATGAGGAATTTTAGATATAGTAGTCTAGGTAGAGGTGTAAGGAGAAATAGAGGGTTATAGTCTAATGTTCACCTTTTTTGGTCTTGCAACTGGGAAAAATCTTCAGTTGAAGATATGGATGGGCTATTGACAAACATGTAACAAATTTCGTATTACAACTTAATATTATATAATCTTTGGAGGTTAGGTACAAAATGTTATTGACTAAAGAATGAAGAAAAAAAAAATTGAATCTAGTTGATGGTACTTTGAGTCAGTGTTAGCCCATTTCTTATATAGTATTGTTTGTTGTAGAAGGTTTTTGGGGCATGGTAGCTACTTTTTGTTGTTAGTTTGTGCTTGACTTTTCCCCATCAGCTAGGTAATTGCCTTCATGTAGAGGCACTGGTGACCTATTGAACAAATGCATAACATAATTGAGTCTTAAATGAGCATTATCAAGTATGCACCAAATAAAGTATGTAATAGAAACATTAAATGATTATGATCTACTAAAACTATATAAGTGCAATATTGGTGTGTGTCATCTTTGTTTTCTTTTGATGCACCCATTGTTTCTTTGTCAATAACCTTCCTTTGTAGTAGTGAAACATGTTTGGAAGATACTAAGTAAAAAGAGTATAGAGAGGGCAACTATGTGGACTTTTAGGCTTTTCAGACATGAGTAAGAAATCAAGTCATTTAAAAATATGTGAACCATCTATGTAGAAGTATGTAAACTTTACAATTTCTATAACTAAAGACTGTGTCTAAATAAGATCTATATTGTAACTAAAATATTTTTTGATTTAGTGTCCTTATATAGAATAGAGGAAATGAGGTTGCGCACTATGAAATCAATATGCCATTAGCAATGAAGAACACCATATTGTAGTACATTACTGAGGCATACTAATGTAAATGGAAAAAACATTAGAAAGAACAATCTAAACCTACACATTTCTATAGAAGGTAGGAAATAGTGTGACCCATTAGAACAACTTTCGACATGTGGACAATTTCAGATATGAAAGAGCTTAACACATGGGCAAGAAATCATCATAGTATAATTCAACACTGAGTGATTCGAATAAGCAATAAATGTGACAATGGAAGAGTATAACAAAAAGTGTTTAGCATTTCACAGACATATATTGTCTAAAATTATAATTCATTGTATAAAGTATTGCAAACAATAGAAAGAGTCATAAACATAATTGTATGATGTAAAAAATTGGTAAACTTTTAGGATAATAATAAAACAAAATAGGGAAAGCATTTCATGAATGATGAAGTGCATAGTTAAGGATATAAACAGATGATAATTTGTTACCTCTGTAAAGGAAAAAAGGTAGTTGTACATGCAAGAATATGTTTTTAAATGTTTTTTTTTTTTTTAAAAGTATTTTCAAGAAGAGGCACATTAAATATTTGAGAGGTAGGCTGGAAGATAAATAATTTATGACACAAAATTCCCTACTTTTAAGCTTATTGTTGTTGTTTGTGCTGAAGGAGAAGCTGTAAGGATAATGCCAAATGATTTGACTAGTAGGCATCTAGTGGAGTGAAAGTGGGAAGACTTGGGTCAATATTTTGTATCCATATCTGATCCAACAAAGTGCTAGCTTGTGTCATTGGCATGTTCACAACTTGGGTTAGCTTATGGTATTGCATAAAATTGACAAGAGTGGATTGTGATTTTATTGATTGTAGCATGTCAATGTTAAAGTCTTTGACAATGAAGAGTTTGAAATTAGATAACAGTGTGGTTGTAGTCTTCACTATTAGATCTAGTAGTTCTTTAATAGGTGCACCAGACATGAGGTAGAAATTTGTGATTGGAAAGGTGTGTCCAAGATATAGCAGATCAGTTGTGATAGATTCAAGATGTTTGTTGGAAAACTTTCATGTTTTATTAGCGTAATTATTTGTGCATAACATGTTAGGAGTCCATGAATGGATGATGATAAGTGGTAGCTGAATTTGGTGTTTAGGGAATCAACATGTCCATGAACTTTGTGCCTTGTCTCTTGGAGGCAAAGCACATTTTCTTGGAGCAAGTCATGATCATAGGATGTGTCTAATGCATACAATGAGAAGCTTCAAGTGTTCAAGGAACACAATGTGAAATAGTTAGCTGGTGTTGATTGAAGACTATATTAAATTTTCCAATGGGCCAAAGTGTGTAAATGTTGCATTTCTTCCTTGACTTGTTCGCATGTTTTAAAGTTTTTTTTGTTCCAATTTATGTATGAGATACAATGAATGAATATCACATACATGAGACAAGCCAGTGTAAGAGAGACCATGTTGGTGGACTTTGAAAAGGTCAAAAGCAACTTCATCCACTGTCAAATCCTGTGCTCTATGAATAGCTCATGCACATGCTAGTTGTAGTGGGAATTGCATTCATGTAATCTCCCAATTTATGCAGAGCCTTTGGATTTTTTGCTGTTGTAATCTCCCAATTGCAGGGTTAGTAAAATGAATCCATAGAATGTCTTGCTCATTAGACGTATGCAGTTAAAAAATACCATCAACACCATTAACTAGACCACCTTTTGTATCTAAGTGTCCAGTAATTAGCTCAACCAAAGGTCCTTCTTTTAGGTAGATCATGTTGGGTAGGGAAGACTTGTCAACTTGGTAACCGATGTTGTCAACTGGAGTGTCTATCTTATCTATGGCTTCAAATACATGGAGTTTAGTAGGTAAGTAGTCAAGAATTCTCTGGTTGTTTTGTTCAATAGTAGAATTTGTTTGAAATAAGTATGGAAATCTATGATTAGTAGGAGAGGGCTTGAAGCATGGTCTATTCAAATATGATATGTCTTCATCAGTTTGCTAAGAAATTCAAGCATGATTAAAATGGAGATGAATTGTGTATTTGTTTTCCTAACTACAATTAGAATTTCAAAGAAAAAAATATTATTAACCCAAAATATGTATGGAATGTTGTCATTATTGACTGTTGGTTGTTCAAATATCCAAGAATCACATACAAGTTGGGCTTGGTATAAGTCACCACAAAATATAATGTCAATGTTACCAAAGGGTTTTATTGGCATATGCTCGATTTAACAAAGCCTTCTATCTAAATTATATACAACATTTTAAATCCAATTAATGAACCTTCGTCAATAAGAAAGATTTTTAATTGTTCTAGTTTTTTGCTAAGGTTTTCTAGCATGTTTAAGTCTTGTGGTAGCATCATAGAAGAGTTGCATGGAATGTGAAAGATGGAATGTGCAATTATCCCACCAACAATAAATGCTACTTTGCCTATCGGAGCCACAATAAGGCCTTTTACTTTGGAGGGATAACTATCTAATTGCTTGTCATGTATCTGAAGCATCACTTTGAAGATGACTTTAGTTGTGAAATTTTTTCCAATGGCAGCTCCACCTATGAGGAACAAGTGCATCGTTTTATAAGGGAAAAGTCACTTTTTCATTAGCATGTCTTTTAGTAGACTGTCGCTCTATATTTAATTGTCATCACAAATTGAAATAGTCATCATTGCTAAGTATGAACGGGCAGACTATTTCTAAGAATTGAGATTTATAGCTATCATTTAATGGTTTGGAACACTTTGCATGTTTGAGGTCGAGCACTATGTCATATTTTTCTACTTCATATCCTGACTTGTCTTGGAAAATATCTATTATTGGGTAGTTTTTGTGGCTAGCTTCTACTGTGGCTTGATCAATATCGCACCATTTACTATCAACACGAGGAGTAAATTTTTTTTCAATTTTTGAAATGTATTGTGTAAGAATTTTCCTTAGGGAAAAATCACCCAAGATCAAGGTACTCAAGCTTAAGCACAATAGTAGACCAAAAGAGTATGATCAATATGAGGATGAATATCTCAAAACATCTAAATACACACTAGGATAGCCTATATATAAAGGCCTCTAAGATGCATCTAGAATAGTTATAGAAAGAACTAGGAGATAATCATGCCAACTAAGTACATGTCCTCCATTGTGCATGAATATACATGCATCGATGAGAGCATAAGTATGACAAGGTGTCTCACATGTAAAGATGTTGTAGAAACCATCTGCTCAAATAAAGTGCTAACTCCTATGTTGTAGACACCATGTGCATAATTAGAGTGCTAACTCCTATGTTGTCAACATGAAAACTCACACGAGTATGCATACTCCTAGGTGACTAACTAATAAATAATAAATAATGCATTAACCTAAGTAAACTTAAGTAAAGTGTAAATAGTGAATACTTATTTATACCAACACACCCCTTAAGTGCAACTTAGGGGAATGTGCTTAAGCTAGGATGAAAATGCATGATGGGTCCTAGCTACGAGGCCATGTAAGGTACCCATGTACAAAGAAATGCAATCTCTCATAAAGCGAAGAAAGAGGAAAAACCTCATGGGAAAAACCCTCCAACAAAAAGAGAAATGAAAAAACAAGATGTATGGATGGATAGATTAATCAAGACCCCCCATTATGACATACATCAAGTATATATGAAATAGAAGTAGAAGGACAAAACCCCATTAGAGAAAAAATGCTCCCAACCCCCACAAATGTAGAGTGTCTATCAGTGATAGCTACTCCAATGTAGAAGCTAATCCAATGCTACTAATTTATGTTCCTCCCCTTTCGAAGAAATAATGGTAGAGGTATAGGTAAGATGCTTCCTCTATGTGTAGAAAGAATCTTGATGATGAATGGTGTCTCTGAAACCTGCTCAACTATCCCTATGTCGATGCTTATGGTTGCCCCTTCCAACATTGTGGAAAGGAACGAGTGTAGTTCAACAAGGATGGATGTAGAACCTCTCCCAAAGAACCAACTGTCTCTTGAAATGATAAAGACCTCTTACAACTATTATACATAAGGATCCAAAATTATATCAACCTATGAAGATTGATCACGTAGAGAATAGATAAGAGGGTTAGAGTGATCCCTCATGAGAACTGGAGAAGGATTTGCTTCATTAAAGTGAAGATGCATAGCGTCAATGATGTCTCCAAAATCATCCATGTGTGATCCATGAACAAACCTAAAATATTTGTCAAGAAGTCATCCACTAATGCTAGAGTTGGAAGACAGGGTGTATCTTGATGTGTTGGACCTATAACTATGGCAATGGATGAAGTAGTCACCTCAACAAATAGAAGGTGAATGTCGTTGATGATGTCTCCTACATCTTTAATATAAGACTCCAGGAACAACCATGCAATGTCTAGAAGGAAGTCATCCCATGAAGCTAAAGTATGAAGACATGGTATTTCCTACTGCACTAAATCAGAAGCATCTGTGGCCTGAATTAGATTAGTAGTAGCAACATGAGCATTAGGAGGTAGAATCTCAATTGGAGGTGTAGGGACCATGACTAGTGTGACTGGTGATAGAATGTCCTTTGGAAATGGAGAGGCTCATGAATCTCTATATGCTTCCTTAGGAGCCATCCAAATATCATGAGGAAAACTTGTGATTGTAAGAGGAGCAAGACATTCATTACTCATATTGTTATACAAAAAGTGAAGAAGACTAGTAAGATATGTCTAATTAGGATTTGGTGGCAACGTCTTCAAATAGAGATAAGGAAACACTTCCAAATGTTCTCTTAAATGATTAATGATTAAGGCACTCCATTTCTGATAATTCCTATTTGTCAACTTTGGTCTAACACCAAATTGACATGTGTGACAAGACTCCATGAGATCAATAAATGTATGCACCCGCCAAAATGCAAGAGAGAATCAAAGAAACCCCCCCTAATGTATGATTAAGGCATTTTATAACCACTTGCCAATTTAGAGCCTATTTCTAAAAGTAGTATTTATGTCCATAGAAGTCTATAATATGATTGTAGATTTGGAAAGTAGACAAAAATTATGCACTTTCAAAAAAATAGTACCTGATTATGTGTCCAGATAAGCCCTTACTAAGCACTTGAAGTGGCAAAAAATGGGATTTGTGAGTTGCAGAAAAATTCAGGAACAGAGATCTCAAACAACCTACACCAATGTGTACATCACAAAATTCTTCCCCAAAACCAAAAAAAAAAAAAAAAATTCTCAAAAAAAGGAGTCTTTATGAGGGAGATATCACTATTTGAAAATCACCTCTATAATTATTTTTGTTGAATCACTGTCGTCGTGCCTCCAAAAATCAAATGGATCTAGATTTTTCCTTAGATGTCCAATTTGAATGGAAAAAAATCTGATTTGGGGGTTTTTTGACCTTCTGAATATGATACCAATATCTAATTAGCACCAGCAAGCTCCAACCTTTTCCTGCAAAAAATTCTCTTCTATTCGCTTGATGGGAAATTTTTTTCCAGAAAATAATGTAGATTAAAAAAAATAATAGAGATACAAATGATAAAATATGCAGTTCTAAAAATTAATTGCACATATCTGATGCCTTCGGGTTTCGATTTGCAAAAAAAACCTCAATTTTGACTATTTCCCAATATAGGCAAATTTATAGTCAAATTTCTCTGAATTGACACTCTGGATGCAATGGTGAGGTCCACTTTTCCTCTAGATGTTCCCAATAGCTATAGATACTCTAGATCTAAATCAAGGTGTCCTCAAAGAAGTGAAGCAAGAACAGTCTCCAATGGCTATGAAATGACAATCCTATGGCTCTGATACCATGTAAGAATTTGCATTGGGGCAAAATCACCCAAGATCAAAAAACTCAAGCATAAGCACAATAGTAGACCAAAATAGTATGATCAATATGAGGATGAATATCTCAGAACATCTACATACACAGTAGGAGTGCCTATATATAAAGGCCTCTAAGATGCATCTAGAATGGTTCTAGAAAGAACTAGGAGATAAACATGACAACTAAGCAAACATCCTCCATTGTGCATGAATATACATGCATCAATGAGAGGATAAGTATGACAATGTGTCTCACATGTAAAGATGTTGTAGACACCATGTGCATAATTAGAGTGCTAACTCATGTGTTGTCAACATGAAAACTCACAAGAGTACACATAATCCTAGGTGACTAACTAATAAATAATTAAATAATGCATTAACCTAAGTAAACTTAAGTAAAGTGCAAATAGTGAATACTTATTTACACCAACATGTTGTTTGTTTGTGTCAAATGTTGAACTCCATGTTTCATGCCCCTATAACAAGGTTCGTTCATTTGTTCAAAATGGCATGAATGGCAAGATTTTTTCTCTAAAATAATTTTTAGAATCTACTTGAGCATTTTATTTTACATATCATATAATCAATTGATTTTCTCTTTTAAGTGGTTGTGTTCAATTAGAAGAGTAGAATGCTATATATTCAGCTAATGACAAGCTTTCTAATATTTATGGTTTTGTGTGTATTTTTTGACTATGGAGGAACACATGGTGTTTTTTGAGTCATATTTTTATTTAGCTAATATTGTAGGCCATTTCAGAATTGAGATTCTATTCTCTGGAGGTGCAATATTCATGAAAACTATTTTCCTTGAACTTCAAGTTAATGGAAATGAGAGAACAATGTGGATGGCCTATCAAATAGAGATTTTTTGTTAGTTTAGTAATGCATTCCCTAGTTGTTGTATGTATTTGGGCTTCTCATTGTAAGCATAAGTAATATTTTCTTGTAACTAACAAAATGCAAGGGATAGTGTCATATCTTGCTTAGTCATGTATGAGCTACAATAGGACACAACAACATATACATCTAGTATGAATTGTGTATCTATATTTGCATACCATAATGGTGGCACTTATCTAGAGAACGAATTGATCCATGCATCAGTAGGATGTCATTTTAATTAGAAAATTTTCTATGACAATGTTGATTGTAACATTTGAAGGCAGTCTACTTCTATTTGAAATGCATGAAGGAACTCATTAGAAATTGCATCTCTTGAATAGTGTTTTGTTTCTAATTCTTTGAAGATTATTTTTTCCCTATGTTTAAGCTCACCATTGGTAGTTGCCAAGGGCTACAATATGGTTGCCTTCCTTGTGGGAGGCAAGGGAAAACTAAATTGATAGCTAGAGGTCTTGTATTTTTTACATGTTTGTGTATGATGGTGTGTTTGCATTTTCATAACAGTTTCAATTAGCAATGTGGAATCACATGAGACATATGTATCCACAAAGTGCTCTATCTCATGGTCTTTACAATTCCCATATATAGGCCCATTTTATGACCAAAGCATTACATGTACATGTTAATTCCCTTAATTTTAAAATTCAATGACAAAAAAGTAGTCAGACACTTTGCCAAATAGTTTAGGATATTTCAACATCATCTTACAAAATGTATTGACCCTATGGTTGAAGTAATGACTGCATAGCATTGGGTTTTTTCTAATTTCAAATTCTAAGTCTTTATCTTCTATAGTTTCATTATGTCTAGTATGTTCTAGAATATAGGGATATTGCAATGCTTTACACAATGGCTCCCAAAGGTATTCAACACTAGTCAAAGTTAGAAACAAAGTTGGAGGCCCCAATTGTGTTATCATACAAAATATATTTTTCGAAGTATTTTCCAAATAGTCAGGAGATGTTTGAATACTTTTTAGGGAACTAAACCCTAAGGGAGATCATAATATTTTCTCTAGATTAGCAAAATCACACACATCTCTAGCACATAATTTTTTTCCTTTTAGTTCAATTTTTCGTATGGAAACCCATGACAATGAAGATATTTGGAAAATATTTTTTTTTATGGCTTTAAATAAAATATTAGATATATGGGTTGCAAAGTCTATGTCCTTATGCATGAGCTCCCACTTTGCTATTTTCTAATAAGTAAATGTTTTAGTTATGTTCTCTGGTCATGGAAAACCATACAAAAGTGCAAGGAAATTCATTTCCTCTGAGTAGACATCTTGGAACATTCTTAGAGGCTTAAACGCTTTTGATGGTGCAATATCAATAATAATTTTGTCTAGGTCTTTGATTGAATGGGGATCATTAAACCAATGTATGAGTGATTCAATAATAGTTTCGCCTTCAAGGTCAAACAAGGTGTAATCCATGTTTGTTTCAGTTTCAATTTCCACTTGGTTGTGCTCTTGTTTTTAACAAAAAAATGACTTCCCAATCTTTGTTGATTGAAATTTTTTCTTGTATGTACAAGGGAGTCTTTGATAGAAATGTTAAAGCATTTATCACACAAGCTAGCCTAACATTGCCTTACGCATATGCATTGTCATATTATAGCTTGCATTTTAACCTCACTACTACTATTTTAGTTTCATCAATCTACCTAGGAAGAGCTACTTGGACCAAGTGTCAAAAGCCACAAGTATATTTATGATTGTACCATTCAAGCCATATTGTGCTCTTTTGTAACTTAGTTGTCTAATTTATCCGAAAGCAATGTAAAGGGAGACAAGTCTTTCTTCTAAAGTAATCAAGGAGTAGACAACATCAATATAGTTATTATGCCTGATGTTCCATGGAGCTATAAAAGATGGGGTCTTTCCAATTGTGGTGGCTTTTACACATTTCCTGCAAATGGGGTGACCTAATGGAATTTTTTTTCACTTGTATCAACTGGTAGCAAGGAGAGAGAATGAATAAATGTTGAGCCAATTATATGTAAATATCTTTTTGGAAAAATATAACATCTCACACAGAGTACATGATTGTGTAGGAGTATCCTTAATACTTTTCAAGTATTGATTAATGGATTTTTTGGCTGTGTTTTCTTCTGAATTTGAGTGGAATTATTTTTTGGGTCGACGACATGGTCTTGTCTTATAGAATGTATATCTTCTTTTCATTTGTGAGCATGAGATTTTTTGTCCAATTATGGTTTTAATTCTATTGCCACTAACATTGTCAATGGATGTTTGGTATATTTCCATATTGCATATTGATACTTTCAATTTTGGCAATGAATGTCTTGTATTCATTTTTGTTGTAAATTGCTTCAGAACTTTTGTGTTTTCAATGCATGTTGAGTAGGATTTTTTTGAATTCTTTATTTCACATGACTCAAGCATAACTTCAATTGGTATGGTTGAGCTTCTGTTCATGTCATCTAGTAATTGTTTAGTTGCTTGAAGTGGTTCGTAATGACAATGTCCTTTGTTTGTTTTGAAGCAAATTAAGTTGATGAACTTTCTTTATTTCTTGCAATGGCTAAATACATTAGATTTGTGTGGTGGATTTGCTTGTCATACATGTATAGCTGCATCAAATGTGTGTGAAATCCATAATAATAAAAATTCAAAACCCTCTATGCCAATTTCAACATACGACAGTCCAAGCCTCGACAAGAGCAACTACAATTGGATGAGGTTGTTATTATGCATTGTGAAAAGTTGTTGGAGGGTTTGGAAACATTGCAATGCAAAATTTTCACTCACTTTTAGTGCATTATTAAATATTGAGATAGAAACAAGCATAAATATATTGCATTGAATCAGTTTTCAACCAAGAAAGCTATGGCAGCAAACATGCTTTTACCACAAGAAGTGGAAAATGTCACAATTTGATTGAGGCCAAGTATACTAAATGCATCCACAATTGTGTCCCAGGTATTGGGTCCATCACAATATGTGTTTGGGAGTGCTAGTTGCATTTTTTTGACCTCAGTGGTTGTGCTCACTCTTGAGAAAATAGGCTAATAGTGGCCAGTTATTTGGTTAGGAACATGAAAAGGTATCAATATAAGAAGATGGGATGAGCCTTTGTTAAAATGAAAATATGGCTTTTTCTGGGTTGAGGAACAAACACATATGGAGATGTTCAACCAACATGCCAGCCATCGTACACAAAATATGTCAGCCCAGAGGCCTACCTTGCCATGTTGACCTATGTTGTGGAAACCCTTCTTCTATGCAGGTATGTTTGTCTTGAATCCTATGTAAGTCATAAAGCATTGATGGATAAGAAACTAAAGATTCAACACAACCATTGTGAAGGCTATGCAAGAAGTGGTTGATAATCCCATTGCAAAGTTCATTGGGTGTGTGTTGACCATTAAGTAAAACATGGATGGTGTGAAACAAGCAATCACCAACTTTGAATTTGAATGTATTAATATGAAAGCAATGTACTTTATCAAGGGCCTCATCAATTGATATTATGTTTGATTGGTCATATGGTCTATATGTCTCTTCTATAATTGGGTCAATAGGGTTGTGTCCAATTTTGTGAGAGCTACTTGAGAACATGTTTGCCTATTGGTTACAGATGCCAACTTAATCTGCAAATAATTTTCCTACTTTTAGTGTCACTATGAAAGCTATATAAAAATAGAAAGGAAATAGATGAACATAAGGAATATGAGCACCTATAATGCAATAATGGTCCTAATTGTTTAAAAATGCATAGAATAATTTGGCCAAGATTAGTTGACAAGTGATTACGAACCTTGAAAAATATGAAAGCACAATTTATTGTTTCATAACAAGCACTACAACACCTGCACAATGAGGAAACTATTAGCTTGGGAAGGGAATTCTACATCAACAAATAATCATAATGTAGTAATTAATATATTTTGTTAGTCAAGAGCATTAGAACTATAAGAATATATAAGAAAATAGAAATATAACCATAATAGCAAAAATAACAATATCCATTCAAATACCTTTGGCTTGTATCCAAATTAATTGTATTTAACTTTGAATTGTAGTAATAAATAGAAACTCCTCTAGTAAACCACTTAATTAATTGGATTACCATTTATTTTGTACTAATAAATTAACTGTCAGGATAAATAACAACCAACAAAACTAAATGAACCTAACCTTATCACATAGGAGAATTTATCTGTACTCTTAAGTTTGATATACTTGTCATGGTGATTATGGTTGTAGTATTTAAAATGGTTGTAACAAATAGGGAATTGAAGAAAGTAAGCATCTCTTTTAGTAAGTAGGAATCAATATAATTGTATCAATCTAACATTGATTATATGCAAAAATTAAAATGTTTCATCAAAAGAGAAAATGCTATGGTTGTCATGTTCTTTTCTTCAGCTGTAGCTTTGCATTAATGACACTGGGTATTATTTCAGAGATCCTTTTGGAGATGGTACTAGTAGTGAATCATTAGTCAATTAGAATGTTTGAACTCATGTTGCACAAAGCCTTTGTTTATCTATGTTTTGGCCAATGTATCTTGCATAGTAAAAGTTTAAACCAAGTTTAGCTCAAATGTGATTAGTCATTGTTGAGTCGGTCAATTAGATTGTTTGAACTCGAGATGCACATAGCCCTTGTTTATCTATGTTTTGGCCAATGTATCTTGCATAGTAAAATTTTAAAAATGTTTAGCTCAAATGTGATTAGTCATTGTTGCATTGGTCAATTAGAATGTTTGAATTTATTCTTAATTTGAATAAGTAAAAATATGGTAGAGTGGGGATTTATTTCATCTGAAGGATATATTCACTAAGTTTTCCTGAAATAAATATAGAAAAACTAAAATATTCAGTCAAGGATGGATTCAATCATTACAAGGATTAATCATGGAATATTCTTATAGAAATAAATCATTGTCTACAGAGGACCTCTAATTTTCTTGATTGAAATCTAAGGCAGATCAGGGGGCATGATTTTTTAGTAACATATTTGGAAATCTGTACAAAAGTAAGGCATGCCATAAATGAAGATATTGCTAAGAAGCTCAAATTACTGGATTTTACCATTTCACTTGTAAATCCTTTTTTTGCATGAATACATTAGAAGAAGGTTTCTACTAACAACATCAACATGGAAGGAATCAGTGCTTTGGTGGAAGTCATAGCAAAATAGACCTCCATATCATTTAACCATTTAGTATTGGGATGAATACAATGCTTAGTAGGAAGACATAGTCTTGTTTTGGAAATTAATTTTGAGAAAAAAAGTGTTCATAAGTGTTGACTAATACTTCTTCATTTTGGAAAACATAGTTCAATTTGGTGTTGATTGTCACGAAGTCATTTCTTCTTCAAATTCCTCTTCAAGATCTTCTTCTTTGTCAATGTTGGACTTAGTTTTGATAGCACTATGGACTCTATTATATTCAATAATTGTCTCCTTAGAAAGTACCAAAGCACTATGCCCATAGGCAAAGGAGAATCCCTAATGGTGAGGGTTTTCCCTTAGCATTGTGGGTCTCAATTTTCTTTTCCCCTTCTAGACATTGGATTGGCTGAGCTAGATTATTTTCCTATAAAATTTTAGAAATGTGATAACTTGCGCAAGTAGTTCAGTATCCAACATTGGTTCTTCATCTACTTTCAGCTTTGCAAGGGGTGTTTCTTTGGGTGATCTTGCTTCAATGTTCTAGTTGCATGACTAGGTAGGAATCCTTCTATGGCTTTTTTGTTCCCCTACCATGGTTTGCTACATGAAATAGGCATGCCAATGATATTAGCATAAGAAGGAAGCTTTTTCTTGATCCTAATATTGGAATACTTGCTTATACATCTTTGTACTACTTAAAAGAAAAATGTGCAATCACTAGTATAAATAAGAATTAGTGAGGGAAGACTAAGTGCCATACCTATTTAAGTTCTAGGTTCTAGAACCTATGTGTCATTAACTATAATAGTTGAAGATAATCCTAGGAAAAGCTATGAAATTTTTACCATAAGTAAAAGAGACAAGGCATGAAGTACATATATCTTTATTATAGTTTAAATTTCTTCCAATTCATGTTAGTACCATCCTAAATTTGATCTACATGTAAGCCTATCTTCTATAGGGTTTTTTTTTTCTTAAAATTGTTTCAAAATCAATTAGCAATAAGTGTAACTAGAGAACCTTTTTTTTTAACATTATTCATTGGGTTAATTATATTTGACATAATTTTTTTTATTTGAATAATTTTTCAAATATATGAAATATCATAATTTAAGAAATGAGATAATAAATTATTTTAGTATGTTATGTGACTTGAAACATAAAACTTGGAACATAATAGTAATTGACCCTAATATATATATTAGAACTAATAAAATTTATTTGAATAAATTTATTTTTAAACAAAAGAAAAAATAAATAATAAAAATAGAAATAGAAATCAAAATCAATCAATCAATGCATCTATATAGAAGTTAGTTGATTTGATTTAATATTAAAACATTTATGAATCCTCACCTAAAATATAAGTTCTCTTTAAACTCAAATAAAAGTAATCATAAAACTTTGTAGTTTCCTATAAAAGTGGTTGCATTCAATTTTTTAACGTAATCTACAAATAGAGCATGTCATCTTGTATTCATTTGCAAAGAAGATTTATTTAAATAAATCAAATAATTAATATTTCAATCACTTATTTACCAATCTCTTAAAAGACTAAACAACTAATTACATTTTTTGCCACATAAAAATCTAAGCTACATGAAAATTACACATATGGCTGCCAATGTATACTCGAAATAGTAATATTTGAGAGCTATGATTCACTCATCTACCGCTGATGTTCTTTGGGCTTATTCGTATTATTTTAATAAATTGTGATATATTTTCTATTTTCATTATAGTCTTAAAATCACTCTCTGATCAATATGGATGTAGCATCTTTCTTTTTTGTAATAGTATTATTTGAAGTTGATCTGAATGAGAAAGTATATCTTTCTAGTAGAATGTAGTTTCTGAATCAAGTCTTTGTTTTGGATTCGAGACTTTCAAAGGAAGCACACAGAAGCTCATAATTGCATCCTTAAGAAATATACATATTTGAAGAGATCATAATCTCTTCCACTTTCATCATTAGCCTTAAAATGAGGGCGATAGATTAGAAATGGAGAGAAACTTATAGCACTAATTTTAGTGTTATTGATTGAATAGCAAGCCTTGATTAGTAGTGAACTACCTTAAAAGTATTTCTTTGTATTAATAAATCTAAATATGCAAAAGCAAACATGAAAGCTTGATTGAGGAAATTACATTGTCGTTCTAAAAATCAATTTCCCATAAAGTTGTATATTGTGTTTAATTGAAACTAAAAATTAGGTGAGCAAATATGTTGAAGTCAGTTAGTTACAGTGTACTATGAATTGATAGATTCAATGGGATAAACCTGACCCTCAATCCAATAAAGTTGTACAAAACATTCCCTCAACCATCTGTTGTTTTCTTCCTAGCTGGATACATAAATCTAGAACTATTTACTAAAAGTAAGGAAATAGTGGGACTGGAATAAAGGTTCTATACGCACGCTTCAATTAAGTAAGTGGATTAAGGAAACTATCAATATTCCTTGTTGTTGGATGTGAAATTGAGAATTGATTTGATGAAAAATCTGAATTAACAGCGTTGGAATAAAAAAACATCGCTCTTAACATAGGTTTTTCGATGGGCCCGAAGAGTATGGGAAGAGGATCTATCCTTACTTAATACACGCCCCTCCTAATTTTAATAGCATTGACATATTCTAATTTATTTATCCCCACATATCCAGTTAACTATGTTGCGAAAAAAATACTTTAACTATACATTTCAATTAATTTGTGAACTTAATAGAAAACACCATGGAATGTAAATATACAATAAATAAAGATAGTTGTAAGGATTCTAACTTCTTAGTAAATTTAGTTAATGTGAATCAAAGCATGAATGGACTTCCCAAATGTTTATTTGACTGGTTTGTTAAATGCCTCTTCTTAACATTAGATTTTTAAATTTGGACGTCTAACATAAAATAATTTTACCTACATTTATGCTTGATAATGATAACAATAGGCATTCAATCAGGTGCCATAAAATTGAGCTATGAAAAGAAGAAAATAAACATAATTGAAGTAGTCTGCAACAAAAATATGATGGAGGAAGAGACCAGCATAGGTAAAGAAAAAAAGTAACATTGACATATCCCACAAATGCACATTTTCCATCGCTAGATCTAAAGTGTATCACATATGTGGAAGCATAGTTGGGGCATGTGGGATAGGGCATATGTGGAAGAATAGTTGGGGCATGTGGACTGGGGCAAAGTGTTGCCATAGTTCTCGTGCCTAAAAATTGAAAATGAAAGCTTTGAACACAATACTAATCCATACTCATTCTTCCAACGCTGAGGGGTTCTGGCATCTACATTTCTAGGTCGTCCACCATGGTGAAGTAGAAAATAAAGAAAGTGAAATTGGTCTATATTCTCTAAAATATATGGTTTAGGGAAAAGCTACATTGAAAACAAATATATGCAAACTGTGGAAGTGGCACATTTAGTAGCATGTATTATGCCATATAAACCCTGAATAGAGACACATGGGCCAACAAATTATAAATTTATGGAGTGTTTTTTTCTTCAATTTTTTTGAGTCATAAAATAAAAATACTACGAGAATAAATGAAGAGAGGCAATAAAAAGGTAGTAAATTAAATTTAAAAAACCCAATACGGAATTTCACTAGAAGCATAGTGTAAATCAGAATGTTTAGGGTTTTTTTAAAGGTTTTCAAGCAAACAAAAGCCTAATATTAACTACTATATGTTACAACTTTCCAAATGTAAAAAAAAAATCCAAATAGAAGAACCTAATATTCATCACCATCTGCAAGCCAAAACAAGAAAATTTAGAAAATGGAGCCAGACAAAAAAAAAAAATCGTAAAAGCTCAATTACAGTTTTCAGATAGGAAAACTATAAATTTATGCAAAAGTCTCTTATTTATCAAAAAACAATACTAATCCATCTTTTAAACAGTAATGAGAAACATTAGAGAGGCATAAACTACTATAGCATTACAAATATTCAAATTCCAGAATGGAAAAATGAAAATGTGAAGGGCTAAACAAATGAAATTTAGGGTTTCATCTTATTTAACAAAATTGATAAGAAAGATAAGTTGGAAAATCATTACATCCACTATAAGAAGTTATGCAATAGTAGAAAGAAAGTAAATACCTAAGTCCTAATTATATAGGAGCCACTACTCCAAAGGAAGCAAACTTCTCAAAAATATATTTTCAACCTAGAATGAGAATGACATTATTTTTCAATATTGAAAGAGTGAGAGAATTTCTATTTGGAAAGAGATAAACAAAATTATTTTTACCTTAAAACATATATGATCTGAGCGCACATGATGTGAGAGAGAATGAGTGATATCTTCTTCAATTGTGTCATCTTATAATGTGCCTGTATGAAGACTTTTTTTATTTGGCACAAAGATTCATATACCTAATACTATAAAAAAATGTACACCTCATGTCATGCAATGAATGTCTTCAAAACAAGTTCTATTCTCTATAGGTATAGCATGTTTGGGAAATTGTAATAGTGGATGGTAGGTCTCTTGGTGAAATGACAATTGTCAAGTTTACAATTTTTTCCTAATATTAGTAGCGAAAAAAGAAAAGACCGCTAGGGAAAATAATAACAACCAATGAAAAAATAGTAATTTGTATATATGAGATGAAATAATTTCATGAAATCTTTCAAACTATAGTCTGAAATGTTATAACTAGAAAAAGCACGGGTTTTAATAAATGAACTAATACAAAGAAATAGGTTAAAACTTTAGTCTCCTACCTTTTAAGGCAGGGATTATTAAGAGAAAATAGATATTAGAGGGACATGAAACCATTTATTTCAAAATAATTTAGTCAAAAGAAACCATGTGCTACCTTCCAAGAGACATTAACTGAAAAAGAACAATAAATAAAGTTATAAGGACCTCACACTTCTTAAAGAGTATTTATTAAATTTTATTTTTTTTTCATAAAAATGTAATTAATAATTATAACATTGTGTGTATGTCATTTTCAATAGCACTAACACCTTTTTTCCCTTTAATAAAGTGTTGCTATGAAATAAGGTAGAGAATTAGAAACTTCACATTCAATAGTAACTACTTCTATATCACTCTACTAGTAAGAGTATCTAAAGAACCTTTAGATTGACCTTGCACATCATCCACTTGAGAATTTGAATACATTATCCCTTGTAAGCAATTTTGCATCCTTGGACTAACAACATTTTTCCTCTAATGAAGTGTAGTAGCCAAGTGAACTAGAGAGTCAGAATTCACTTATCTAATAGTAACTACTTTTGTATCACACTACTAGTAAGGGCACCTAAAGAACCTTTAGATTGACCTTATATAGCATCAACTTCAGAACATGAATACATTATCCTTTGTAAGCTATTTTATAGGGTTCCACAACTCATAGTCTTAACTAATGTTAGTTTTCTATACTTTTGTAAGAGATTCTTCTATGGTTTTGTTACACTAGTTATTTCATTTCTTTGAATCCTTAATATATTTAGTCATCTTTTATATGCTAGAAAGGATTATATCCATGTTGTAGAATTTTTTTGGTTACATATTCACATCCTTCAAAGCATTAATATCAAACATAATCCACATAAAAAGGAAACCTTGGATATTGGTAGTATCCTTAACATTTTAACTCATATTTATAGAATCATATATAGATTATTCTCTTTCTAAAAAGTATGTGACTATGAAAATAATGTTTAGGATAAGTAAGAAGTGTGTATTACTAAATAGAATTTTTTGTTGCATCAACTTTCTTATGTTTTTAAAGATCAATTGAATCCCAATGAGCACCAAAAAATGGGATAGTTTAGGAACATTCCCCTTATCCTTAACTAATAATAAATAAATGTTGGTAATTAGATTTGTCACAACAACTATTCCCTTGAAAACTATTCTGTTGTCCCTCTAGGAAATGATAATGGTGCAACAATTGGAGAGATTGCAACTAGATCATAACCTAAGTATAATCTCTATCTATGTTTGAGAGGACTACGTGCCTCGTATGATCTAGGTATTTATAAGTCAATAAAAAAGTAGATAAAAGAGAAAATATAAAACTAATACAATAAATAAATAAAAGAAATCCTAGTGATGGACATATAAATGGAAATAGGATTTTACATATGATATTGATTATAAAGGTATTTTTAGCATAGAAATCAATTATGATAAAACAAGAGTAGCTAACCTTTACATACAAAAAGATAATTTATTATATTGCATCCATATCAAGACACATGAAAATAAATGCATTTTTCAAAAATATATATAAATGGGGGACTATTTGAATCCATCAATACATAAGGACAACACAATTTTTCCATAGAAAAAAAAATAATTTAAAAATAACTCATTAATACATCTAACATATTTGACTAAATGTGTTGTTTTTGTTGCCAAAAATGGTATAGCCATTGTAATTTATTAATATAATGTGACTAAATGTGTTGTTGATTATCCCTTTAAAAACATAATGTTCAAAGATTCTTTTGTAGATAACAAAAAGGAAAAAAATATTTTTAAATTTCTTTGTAATTTCCCCTTCGATTAAAGAGTTCTCACCTTTACAATTAAAAAGCCTTGTATTTCTAGAATCCTATTGTAACTAACTTTTTGAATATTTAAAACAATCTCTAACTTTATAAAATAAAAGTCAAAAACCTAATTTTTACAATTGAGGAACCAGAAGATAAATTTAGTTATAATAACATACAAATGAAATAACTTTTACAAATGAATTTTGTAACTTGTAACATAAAAGATGAAAGCTAAATATTGGCATTCTAGAAATGACAATTCAATTTGTCACAATTAGTATAAACTTGGCCTTGAACCTAAAATTTGCTCCAATTTTAAATTGAATGTGATTCCACCTTTTGTAAATAAATGACAACCTTTTGAACTATATATAGATATTGAAGGGTGTTTATAGATGTAAGAAATGAATGGGAAATGTTGTTAAATGTTTGACTTTGACCTATATAGAATAATGCATATCTTTTTTCATCCCTTTTATATCTTGGAACTTTACACCCTTAGTCTTCCTCTTATTAAATATGATACTAAATTCATTATCATCAACAAAAATATCATGAAGAATTTCAATGAACACTATATGCATGAGAGACCTTCTTTAGAAGTAAAATGTAAAATAATAGATGTCATACCATTTTAAAGTTATTCTGTTTGATGGGAAAAAAGGATAATCCATAGCTTTATGTATTTTTGCAAACATCCTTAGTATTGTTTAAATAAAACCTTGACACAATCTATTGACTATATATTTTGTATATGTCACTCTAATCATCTTGTTGGAAATCTAATAGCAAAAGTGGGATATTAAGAGGGGATGGAGATTAAGAATCTGAAACTTCTTTTGTTCCAAACATTAAACATATTTGATATCACTGCATGAACTCTCATTTAAACATTCTTCTGTTATCAATGTAACCATTCACATCAGCATAATATCATATCTACCTTTTAACTACTTTAATGTAAACTCATAAAGATATAAGAAATTAACACACAAATTTGGTAACATGGAAACCATCCAAGATGAAGGTGAAAATGTGGTGGGGATGAAACCCACAAAATTTTCATTACTGTAGCAATAAAATCATGCTTATTGAGGTTACAATGATTACATCACTTCTTGTAATCTATCTTGTGAGGGGTCCTCCATGTTAAAGGCTAAAATAATTGTTAGGTTCTACCTTGGTTATAATATTTTATATCATAAGTAAGTGAGTACTCTGTTATGAGATTTATATAATACTAATAAAGCTACTCTATTTCGATATTTAAACCCTGAAACACCTATTAGAATGTTTAGTACCCAATCCTTTAAAGTTAGAACTTCAATCCCTTATAATAGAAATCCTCTATGCCACATAATATCACCTTATTTTAATAGATCTTTCATATCTCTTCTCAAAACACTTCATTATGCTACTCATTCTACACTCTAATTAACCTCCAAAACCTCTCACACAATGACAATGCCCCCCCCCCCCGCCCACACACACACACACACACACACACACACACACACACACACACACACACACACACACACACACACACACACACACACACACACTCACACACACACACACACACACACACACACACATGCATACACATGCACACACATCCCAACACACACACATGCACACATGCACACACAAATGCACACACATGTGCACATGCATGCACACGCGTGCGCGCGCACGCGCGCACACACACACACACACACACACACACACACACAAACTAGGTCATAGACCATCCTTAAATAGATGTTTGGGTGAACCTTCTAGATCCAAATTAATAATCTAGAATTGAAATCCTTTTGTCATTTATTCTTTGTATTTTTTTGATTAGCAGATTGCCTCACATAATGATTGATGATCTTCTTTTGAGCATGTAATCACCTCCTTGATCTTTAAAACATCTATCCAACTTGATAAATATAGTTTACCTTTAATTTTCTATCATTCCAAAGAAAATGTTAAACTATGTTACTCAACACTTACATGACAATGACGCTCGGCACAAAATGTTTAATCATTTGGTCCCTTAGCCTTAACTTTAGTCGACATGAACTGAATAACTTATCCTCTATATCACTCAACATCAATTGATGTTCATGATAAACCCAATAATCACTAGAGTACCTATCGATCATTAGATTGCTTGATAGTAATTGTACTACTTGGCACATAACTTTTAATATTTACAAGTCTTCAACAGGTAGCTCATCCTATACAAGATAATTTGATCGCAATGATGACTGAGTAACCCTACTTTTTGAATGAGTAAGTGTTTGAAAGTAATAGAAAACATGACTGAGGGATTACTGATCTCCCCCTTTGACATTAATGGAAAAAAAAAATTTGTCGTTATAAAAAACTATTCATTACAAAAATAAAACACTAGTACTCCTCCTAAGGATATAATCCATACCTTAACTCAGTATACTTTGTACATGCTTTGACTCTACACTCGGTATATACATGTACAAATTTTCAAAACTTCAAAATTGGTTCTCTTCTTATTCCCCCCCTTTATTACCATCATCATCTATCTTTGCATCTTATTTTTTTCACCCATACCTGTAGGATTGTAGGGGTCAAACCATAGTTCTCTGAAAAGGGTTTGTGAAGATGCAATATCATAGCTAGATCATGATCCCAATTTGTCCTTAAAAATTCTAAAACTTGAAGCTTAATTTCCATTGTGTTAGCTAGATCTACAATGCTATTATCCATAGAGATATTTTGATCTCTTTGTATGAACTCCTTAGCTGATTATAAATCTCTTTGGATAATATCCAAGTGAGGTATCAATATTGCCTAAATAAAGATAAGATTAGCCCTTATTTTTCCATCTACTACCATCAACTTGGCTAACCTTGAGTGGGAAAATGTTAACTTATTAAAATGAAATGAGCTTTTACTTACATCCATGCATATTGTTCTTCTAGAATACTATAAATAGGATTGTAGCTTATCTTTAACTTCCTAATTGTCTTTAGTAAAATAGGTAATGTAACATAGGTTTATGTACAAATAATGAATGTTCTTAACAACTTCTACATATTTATAAGGTTAGAGACATGAACTTGTCTTACTACAACTTCAGTAGAAATTTTCTCCAAAATTTTCTTCTCAATTTTTATCATTGTCCATTGCATCAATTTCTCATTTGTCTCAATATTTGAGTCATTGAGCTTCTCCACAATCCAAACTAATTAAGCTATAAAAAGTTCTTTTAGATTAAGGTTTTCCACATCAAATACTTCTAGCAAAATTTCCTTAATCTCATACAATACCTATATTTATGTTGGAAAAAAATCTTCAAATTGTAGAATACTTAGTGTTAACCTAGCAGCAAGTTAATGAAGGATATCCTTCTTGCAATGTTAACTGAGTGGTCACACATCAAAGGACTTCTATTGTTAACCAAGAATTCAATCTTAGTATTGACTAAGTGAAAACATAATAAAATTGTCTAATAATTAATTGATTGAAGGTGACTATTTGAATGTTTATTAATGATTTCAAAGGGTATTCAAGATAACCTATCAAATATTATGATATATAAGAAAGGTCAATTAGTGAGGAGAAAGTGTGAATAAGTGGAATGTGGAATCAAATGGAGATGTTAGCAAACGAAAATGAACTGCAGGAAAGTGTGGAAGATAAGCTATAAATAATATTCTAAACAATAAGGATCTAGAGATCAAGCCAAAATAGAGATCTAAGTCTATAACGAAAGTTTCTTCATAAATTAGGTTAAATTATTGTTACCTTCTAACCATTGTAGTAGTGAAGAAATCTTTTAATAGAGTTAACTTAAAATTCATATTGTAAATCCTCTACCAAGGTAACATTTCAAGATTGAGGTTTTTGAGGACCTCTAACTAGGCCACTAATAATATGATGATCTAAACCCTCTAATAGGGTCATACTTAATAGTATGTTTCATAACCTTTAACTTGAGGTTATCTCCTAATAGGGCTCATTTCAAAAGAGTGAAAAATATTATGACTAGTTGCATGGTGGTTTTCCTAAATTCGGTTTCCATGTTAAGTTTTGGTGTCATTTGTGTTCATGTTAATTTATTTATGATTTATATTTCTTCATATAGGTTACTAAAGGTTATAATATATTAATATTCATAATATTTATTTGTTTACTGAGTTACAAAGATATCTTAGTTTCAACTGAGCTGGACAATATTGTATTATTAGTGAAAATTTTAATTTGACATCTAGTGAGAGGGAATTTTTTTTGTGGTAATGGATTCACCCCTCCCTTGTCAATTAAACTTTAGTCACCAATAGGATATTATTACTTACATTAAACCATGTATAACAAAGCAATAAAGTAATACTGAATAGTAACAATAACAATGCACAAAGATAACTCATAACACTATATTTTATTAACTAGGGAAACCATGTCCAAGGGAAAGGCCTAGTAGGGATGATACCCACTAGATAAAATATAGGTATATATGTTCCTTGTTAGAGGATGGACCCTGTTAGGAGTCAATGAGAAAATTCAGCATAAGAAATCCTTGTTAGGAGTTGTAGTACAATGTATGCAAGAAGAGCTCACTTGCCAAACATGAAATTTCAAATACAAGAAGAACTCACTAATCAAAAAATACTTTACTATTATTTTATTCTTTCCTTGACTGATCTCTGATCTTCAACTCGATCTTGGATCACCAAATGACTTCACATATATTACTTTCACATATAGTCACAATTCACAATTCACACTTGCACTTCACTTCCACATAATATCAAGATAGCACACTTCTTATCACAAGTCCTTTGCATAAATACCATGCCTTTACCCAAATTACTATTGGGTTAGCTTATATCACAATTCACTTTTCCATGTTAGTGTAAACATCTAGGATGTCAGCCCTAACTAGACAAGTAATTGTTTTGTAAACAAAACAATTATTTTCTTTAATTTCATTATCCTGCATCATCAAATCATGATTATCTCTATTTCATATAGTCCATAAAAACTTTTGAGGTTATACACATCATCACTAGCATGTATACTATCTCCATTAACTTCACTAGTCATAATATGACATCTGCAACATGTTATAAACAAAAGAATACACTGTTGTAAAAAAATTCTATACTTAGATAATTTTTTGATTACCAGACACCAAGTATTTTTATTTCTGAGGTTTCATGTTAGCATGTACATCATGTGTTTCCATTAATGACAACAATTACATATCAATATTAGCAAATTGTCAACAATCTCCCCATCTAGCATTGATGTCAACAAAATAGGGAAAATTGGCTAATGGACAAATAATTAAAATAAACAACATATAAACATTACATCTATTACAACTTGTTCAACTTGAGATATATGCTCACCCTTACAATATAGTTTATACTTTTACAATCTTCACATGTATTTCTCCATTGTATCTCTCCCAAAAATCTCTACTTTGTCATGTATACAATTTTCACATCTCTCCCCATTTGACATCAATGACAAAGGTCAAAATGTCAAGATACTATCCAAAATCTATCAAAACCACTATCCTTCTTTATGCTGAAATGGTCTTCATACAATCATCAAAAATGGTCTTCAAATTGTTCATATCTTTGTTCCATGTTTCTTTGGTACACTCAACTGATGTGAGAATTGCACATAAGGCATATGATGCAATCTCAACTATATTAATATCTAAATAAAAAAGTTTGTATATGTGTCCTTGGTCTTGACACATTCCTCTAGCTATTTCTCAACAAAAGATAACTTCAAAGTAATGGATTCTTTGAAATTAGATGTTCTCTTCAAGATCTACTCCTTTTGAAGTTGTAGTTTCCTAATGTTACTATGAACACTAGCAACTTGACTCTCAAAATCATCTACTTTGTTGGATGGATGTTAGATTTAACTATATAGAGCCTCTAACTCACTCATCTTTGACTATGTCTGACTGTCCAAGTCACTAGTTAGCATGTATGATTAGGTACACTTAACATACAAAGTTTTTCCTTCTTGCTGACATTTCCAAAGTTCTTTTATACATGTATCAAGATTGACTAACTTATTCTTGATATTCTAGTAGATGGTGCTAAATAAATTAGCATCATGGGATATTTGAGCCTTCGCCTCTACAATGTTCAACAAATTAGTAAATTCTACATCAAAGGATTTTAGCACTGCTTGTGCTCTTTGTTCAAGATCTAACTCAGTATTATGAACTATCAAAGTGTTGTGCAATCTATTTGTTACTTCCAATAAAGTTTTCTACAAACTTTTCACTATTTTGTTCTTTTGTACAAATGGTATGATACAACTTGTTACAAGCTAGAGTTGTTGTTGTACCAAAAGATCAACTTTTTAATGCTTGATACAAGTACTAGACTTATAGAACATAGAAGGTGGTTAAGCCATGTCATGAATCCCAAAGGGGAAGGCTAGTGGTTAGTCTAGCAATTCCTCCCTTAATGTTACCCAAGGAGATTCGAACCTGTGACCCAGCTCTAATACCAATAGTTAGAAATACTGATTACTAGGGGGGGGGGGGATTGAATCAGTAATCTGCAAACATTAATCACTAACTACATATTATTACTTACTTTAAACTATGCATAACAAAACAATAAAAAAATGTTGAATAGTAACAATAGAAATTCACAAAGATAACTCATAACACCATATTTTGTTGACTAGGGAAACCCTAGCCAAGGGAAAACCCTAGTGGGGATTATGCCCACTAGATAATATACTAATATATATGTTCCTTATTAGAGGATGGACCCTATTAGGAGTCAATGAAAAAATTCAGTATAAGCAGTCCTTGTTAGGAGACTTTGAATACCTATTAGGAGATTCCAACCCTATTAGGAGTTGTAGTACAATGTATGCAAGAAGAGCCCACTACCCAAACATGCAATTTCAACTACAAGAAGATCTCACTGATCAAAAAAATAGTTTACTATTATTTTCTTCTTTCCTTGATTGATCTCTAATCTTCAGCTCACTCTTGAATCACCATATGACTTTGCATATATTACTTTCACATATAGTCACAATTCCCAATTTTCTTTCACATAATATCAAGATAGCACACTTCTTATCTAAAGAAGTCCTTTGAATAAATACCATGTCATTACCTAGATTATTGTTGGGTCGACTGAGACCACAATTCAGTTTTCCAGGTTAGAGTAAATATCTAGGATGTCGACCCTAATTGGATAAGTAATTGTGTTTTGATGATGTACGACAACAAAATTAAAGGAAAGAATTATTTTCTATACAGTTCGTATAAAATTCCAAGGTTATACACATCATCAATAGCATGTATACTATCTCCATGTAACTTTTCTAGTCATAATATGATGTTTGCAACGTGTTATAAACAAAACAATACACTACTATAAACAAATTCTATACTTAAACAATTTTCTGATTACCAAACACTAAGTATCTTTATTTTTGAGGTTTTTTTTCAACATGTTCATCATGTATTTCCATTAATGAAAACAATTACATATCAATATTAGCCAATTGTCAACAAAGATGTCATACAGAAGGGGGATTCCCAACCTTACTAGAGACAATTTTTCAGCATGGTATGAATTGAAGCTATACATATAAAAAATTAGTGATATTGGTCTATTCTACTTAGATAACAAACATGTGCAACCACCTATACCTATTACCACGGAATAGATGAAAGATGAAAAGGATCACAATATCTCAATGATTGATATATCTTCCTCTCTCAACTATATTGAATTTGATGAGGTTAAAGATTATCCTAATACATTTTAAATGTTGGAAAAAATCTAGGGAGTCTATGGAGGTGAAAAAAATGTGCAAAGAGAATAGGAAGAAATTTTATTAGGCAAGTTTGATCAAATGAAAATAAAGTAAGGTGAAAACATTGTCCAATACAGTGAAAGAATTAAAGAAAGTGTTGGTGCAATCAGATTTGGAGGAGACATAACTGATGAGATAGTGGTCAATGAGGCACTAAGAACTCTTCTTTCTATTTATTAATTTAGAGTTTTAGCAATTCAAGAGATGAAATGCTATCTTAAAAATAATATAACCTTAGATGCACTTGTGGGAAGGTTAACTCCTTTGGGTTGGATAACATTGATAACTATGCTCCTACTTCTAGCAACTTTGAATCTACATTCAAAGCTAAACTAACTCTTGGTAGAAAATGAGATAAATCAAAAGGCAAATAGGTTGATAGTGAAAAAGAAGATGAATTAGATGAAGACCTTGAAGTCATTAAATCCCTTCTTTTAAAAAGAGTATCAAATAGGAAGGAACAATTCAAAGGAAAAATTCCATTGATTTGTTTGTCATGTTAAAAGGTTCACCATATTATTGCAAGATGTCCAAAAAAATAAGGTAAAGATGAGAGAAGAAATAACATGTTCAAAGAAAAGAAAGACTTCAAGAGCTACAAGGAATACAAAGACAACGGTAGTAAATCTTTTTACATCGCTAAAGATTCTAATAGTGATGATAATAAAGAAGAAATAGTTTACATTGTTGTTAAGGATGAATTTGATAATGAGGAAAATGAAAATATGGAAATTATTTCTCATGTTAGCAAAAATGATAGATGGATCATAGATAGTGGTCATTTTCATCACATGACTGGTGACCAAACTAAGTTTTAACATTTAGAGCACTATGATGGTGGAAGTGTTATATTTTAAAATAATGAACCATTTTATGTAAAGGGAAAAGGAATCATAGCATTAAATAAAGGAATTAAATGTGAAAATACCTACTAGGTTGATGCATTAAGACATAATCTACATAGTGTAGCACATCTAAACAATGTAGGATGCAAGGTAGAATTCATGAATGTAAATGCTAAACTATTAGATAGAAAAGGAAACCTCATTGAGATTGGTAGTCAAACAAAAGGTAATTTTTTTTACTTGGATCTCATTGGAAGTACATATATTTTTAGCTCAAATAGAGGAAAATTTGCTATGGCATAAAATAATATGTCATGTTAACTTTGATAACCTGATTAACATAAGTAAGAACAAAAGAGTAAGAGGTGTACCAAATTTTAAGAAACCTAATATGGGCATGTGCAAACAATGTCAAATTGAAAAGATGAGGAAATTAAGTTTTAGAAGTAATTCTTTTAATTCTAAAGATTTTTTTGAACTATTTAATACAATTTTTTGTGGACCAATAGGTATATAAAACTATTGTGGAGACATATTTCATTCTATTTATTGATGACAATTATAGGATGATGAATACAATATTCTTAAAAGATGAATCCAATGTTTTTCAAAAGTTAAAATGGTATTTGGCTAGAGTTGAGAAAGACATAGGGAAGAAGCTTAAATTCTTGAGATTAGACGAATGATGAGAGTTCATCACAAATGAATTCAATGAGTTCTACAATGAAAGAGGAATCAAAAGACAAGTATCAATATGTAGAATACTAGAGAAAAATGGAATAGTAGAAAGAAGGAACAAATCCATCATGGAGTGTGAAAGAACACTAATGATTGAGAAAAATGTTGTACCAAAATACTGGAGACAAGCAATCAACACAACAGATCATACAATTAACCAAAATTAACTAAAGAAAGTTACAAACAAAACACCTTATAAATTATGATATGGATACACACCTAATGTTTGTTATTTTAGAATATTTGGAAGAAAATTTTATATCTTGGAAGGTGTAAGGAAAGGAAATCTTGATGCAAAAAAGTGATGAAGAAAGAAGTAAATAATAGAGAAGTAAGGAGCCTAAAGACTACATAGATTATTTTTACTCTGAGGAGGAACTTGAGACATTACCACAACCAATTGAAGCCAAGCATTAGCAAAGTGAACCTAGAAAATAAAAATATGTACAAACTAATTCACAAACAAAGGAACTTGAGTCACAGAAAAAGTTACCTGAGTCGCAAACAAAGGTACCCAAGTCATAGATAGAGACACCTAAGTTACAGTTAGATTAGATAGAGAAACCTGAGAAAAAAAGGAAAAAGATCATGGAGAACTAGGTGAACTAGGTTCAGAGTAGAGAAAAAAAGATTGAATACTTGTAAATTATGTTAGAAGACATCATACATCTAAAAATATAACTAGAGGAGAGATAGATGGCATAATGACAAGAAAAAAATTAAAAGGTACATGTTGGCTTAGTTAATTTGAACCTAGATCTATAAGAGATGTTTTATAAAATGAACGTTGGATAGAAGCAAAGAATGAAGAAATTGAGAAAATAGAAAAGAATAATACTGATCTCTTGTACCTAGACCCAATAATAAGAATGAGATTGGTAGAAATTTGATATTCATAATTAAGTTAAATAAGAAAGGAAAAGTAACAAGGAAGGAGGCAAGGCTAGTATGCAAAGATTGTGCACAAGAAGAAGGTATTGACTATGGGGAAGATTTCCCCCTTTTGTAAGCCTTGAAGGAGTCACATACTTCTAGCTCATATACTATACAAAAGGGATTCAAAGAATATTATATGGATGTAAAATCAACTTTCTTGAATGGAATCCTAGAAGAAGAAGTCTACATTGAACAACCAAAGGTTTCATTGATCCAACCAAAAGAGACATGGTATGTGAACCAAGTTCCTAGAGCATGATATGAAAGGCTACATGGATATCTAGTAACAATTAGATTTGAAAAGAAAAATGCTAATAATAATTTTATATAAAGGAAGGACCAAAGAACAAGATATTGCTTGTAGAAATATTTGTAGAGGATAGCATATTTGGAGGACAAGAGATGTTATACAAGTCATTTGATGAAGCAATGAGGAAGGAATTTGAAATGCGTATGTTTGGAGAGATAAAATTGTTTGTTGATCTACAAGCTCATCAAATGAAGGATAGCATATTAATCACTTAATCAAAGTACATTAGGGAAACATTTAAAACATTTGGAATGGAAGATTTTGAACTAGTTGGAATGCCTATGTCTACTGGACATAAAAATTTAAAGAATTATAATTGAAAAGAGGTAAATTAGACTACTTAGATATCAATGATTGGGAAACTTTAGTATGTGGTACACACTAGACCTGATATTGATTTAGCAATTTCCATAGTTGCAAGATTTTTTTATAATCCTAAATAAAATCACATGATGGTAGTAAAAGAAATTCGGAGGTACCCAAAAGGAACTAAATAATATGGTTTATTGTATAAGAAGGGAGGAAATTTTAAGTTAACAATCTTTACTGATGTAGATTGGGTAGGACACATTGATGACAGAAAAATTATTAGTGGAGGAGCATTCTTTCTTGGAAAAATATTAGTATCTTGGACAAGAAAGAAGAAATTCATTTTATATCGCAATCAATAATAGAGGGAAAGTATTTTGATGCAGCAGTCAATTACTATAACATAATATGGATCAAACAATTACTATCATGTATGAAGGAAGAAATCAAGGAACCAATGTTATCTATTTTGACAATAGAAGTGTAATTAATATATCCAAAAAAATTGTGATGCACACAAAGTCAAAACATATTGCAATCAAGTATCATTTCCTAAGAGAATTGGTTTAAGATAAAGAAGTGGGATTGGAATATATGAACACTAAGGAGTAGATATCATACATATTTTCTAAGGCATTACCCAAGGATGAATTTATAAATCTAAGAGGTAAACTAGGGGTTATTCCCCTATTTGGTGCTCAATAAAGCACAAGATATTGATGCATCATTCAAGTACAATTGAAGAACTATCAAGTTCATGCAGATTATCACACTTCACATGTGAAATGTAGAGCGTATTGCATATGAATTAGTACAAAAGGTACATAGATACTTAAAATTTTGTGTTCTTTGGCATTTGATGTCAAATAGGGGGATTTTAGTGTCAACAAGGGTGAGTTTTGTGTCTCAAATGGAATCTACAACAAAGAGGGAGAAAATGACAAAAAGTACATAAATGAGTGTTGAATGATGTAAGAGGGAGAGTTCATTTCAAAGTAGCTAAGAAAAATCCAAGAATAATCTCAAAGGATGTTGGTATGAATAAGAATCATAATGAAACTAAGGATATTATGTAATTTCTCATACTATTATTAGTTAATGTTGAAATCTTTTATTGCCATCAATGCCAAAGAGTGAGTTTGTTGGATATAATTCTTCAAATTGTATGTTTCCATCAATGTTACACAAATGTTAGAATTAACCAAGTAGTTAGGGAAATAAGAACATTCAATCTTAACCAACTAGTTGGTTAATGAAGGATGTCCCTTTTGCAGTGTCAACTAAGTGGTTAGGCATCAAAGGACTACTAGTGTTAACCAAGCGTTCAATCTCAGTATTGCTCGAGTGATAGCAGAATACAATTGTCTAATAATTAACTAGTTGAAGCTGACCATTTGGATTTTTATTGATAATTTTAAAGTGTATTATAGTTGACCTATCAAAACATATGATATATAAGAGTGGTCAAGTAGTGATAAGAAAGTGTGCATAAGTGGAACGTGGAATAAAATGGAGATGTAAGAAAAGGACAAGGAAGAGTAGGAAGGTGTGGAAGACAAGATGTAAAGAATATTATGATCAGTAAGGATCCAAAGATCAAGCTAGAATAGAGATCTAAATCTGTAAAGGAATTTTCTCCATAAATTAGGTTCTTTTGTTGTTACCTTTTAACCATTGTAGTAGTGAAGAAATCTCTTAAAAGATTTGACTTAATAGTCATATTGTAAATCCTTTAGCAAGGTGACATTTCAAGATTGAAGTGTTTGAAGACCTCTAACTAGGCCACCCCTAATAGCATGATCTAAATCCTCTAACAGGGTCATACATAATAGTATGTTTTGTAACCTTTAACAAGGTTGGGTCCTAATAGGGATCACTTTGAAAAGTAAAATATATTTTAACCAGTTGCATGGTGGTTTTCATGAATTGGGTTTCCATGTTAAATATTGGGGTCATCTGTGTTCATGTTATTTTATTTATGCTTTATATTATTGCAACTAAGTTGCTAAAGGTTAAAACATATCAATATTCATAAGATTTATTTGTTAACTAAGGTACTGAGATATCTTAGTTTTAATCAAGATAGATATTATTGTATTATTATTGAAAAGTTTGATTTTACAATTAGAGACATGGATTTTTTAAATTTTTTTTTGTAATTGACTCACACCTCCCCTCTCAGTTATGCTCTTCATTTCCAACATTTTGTTGTTGTTCTCTCTTTAGCTCTTCTTGTTTTGTCTACTTGACTAATAAAGCTTACAATGTTTTCACCTATTCATATGTCAATTTATTGTGTCCCAATTAGGAATTAAAATAACTCCATCTAGTGTTACTAGCTTCCTAGGTGACTTCACCTTCTTCTTCTTAATGATAATTGTAAACTTTGAATCTATAGCTCTAGACTCAATCTTTGCATAATAGTTTGTTTGTCATTAGAACATGTTATCTCATCTTCTAATATCTTCTCCTTAGTTGATGTGAGTTCAATAGTTTAACTCAACTGCATTGTCTCCTTTTCTACATGAATCTGTGCTTTTGAGACATTTGTCTTTATACTGCTAATAGTAGATCTCTATAATTGTACATTTTGGCTCACTTTCTCCTTGTTCTCATCTTTCTGTTGCTTGATGGAAAAATATTTTTGACCTTTCTCTTCTTTGGCCAACACAATCTATTGCTCAACAGTAGCAACATCATCTTTTACTTCTCCTGGCACTTATAAATTATTATCAACAGTAACTATAGATGTATCAATTAGAATGGTTTCCTATTGATATTGTTGCTACTCAAAAGTCTTAGGGCATTCTTTGATTTGAACAATTACTAGATTGTTGTCCATCTATGCATCTTTTATTGATTTAGGAGCTTTCTTCTTCTTCTTTTTCTCTGTAGATACATTCCTTCCTAACTTTTTCTGAGTAGTAGTCACATCTAGCACTTCATTTTCTATAGATTTTCATCTTCTATAGTGACTACCTCTTTCTTTTCCTTTATCGCCTATTCCATTTTATGTATTGTCTCTACTAATTGCTTGAAATCATCATAGATATCTTCTTTTTCATATAAAATTGCTTCCTCTACATCCTTCTCTTCTTTATCTTCTTTCTCATCATCTACAGGCATATGGCCAAAAAGTTTCTTCCATACTATCTTACTATCATGTATAACTTCTTCTATTTTATTTTTCAAAAAAATTTAAACCACTTTTTGGGGCATAAACTTCTTAGCATAATCTTTCATGGCTATTAATATGTTTTGTTTCCCTAAATTGGGCATAACTTGTGATAGTGGGTAACATCTCTCATCTATTTTTCTATAGTCAATGCCCATTTCCATTTTGCATCTATTTTATTATGTATACATCTTCAAACAATCCCTATCCTAATTCTATTGGTGTATACTTAAAAATCATCATCACCTCAATAATAGTTTGTTCAACTATTTCTTTATCGATCTTTTCTAAGGTTTCATATTTAATATAATTAAATCCTAATAAACTTGCTGAAATTCTCAAGTTTTCACATATGTTATCAATATCTTGAGGTTATTTTCTTGAAACAATTATGTATTGACTCAGGACATCAAACTTAGTCTATTCTACCTTATCCTCATCATCATCAAGCTTAACCATTAACCTTCTCCTTAGTTTCTTCTTTTGTTGACTCTGGTTGGCCCCTATTGCATCTGATGTCATCTTCCAAGGACTTTTCCCTTTAATTGGCCTTATGATCTTAACAATCTCTTTCCTTTCTAGCTTGACAGTTCTAGCACTTGCTTCCTTGGATCTTTTTGTAGTGATCCTCTTTGGTGTGGTTGTGGGTTTGACTGCCAACTTCTTTAAACTTTTTTTCACTTTTGAATCATCCACAATAATGATTTTTCCTTTGGTTGCCTTGGACTTGACAAAAAGTAGCTCTTTTCCTTTTCCTTCATGTTCTTTTTCATCATCACCTTCATCTCCTTCTTCATTGTGGAGGTCTTCACCATTTCCTTGAGTTATCTTCAATGCTTCTTCTCCACATTTACCTTCTAGGTCTTGAATCATCTTCTTCCTTTTTCTATCCATCTTGGGAACCTTTATTTACATCATCATTTTAATCTTATCAATTTTGTATGTGTTGAAAGGTTTGAATTTCTTGTTAATATGTTTAGCTAATAGTACTGTGATGGTAGTTGAAACTTCCTCAATTTTTACGTCATAGTGTAGAGGTCTTCACCATGAAACTCTTGGAATTACAGTCCTAGCATATGTATAATCAATATCAACAATAAAATTTATGTCATTATACTATTATTCTATAATTGACTTAGGTATTCTAAATATGTTCTTCATCTTTTTCTTGAAATCCTCAAATTAAGAATCCATTATGGTTTCAAAATTTTCCCTATATGACTGATCAACTCATTTATTTTCTTAGTGACTTATCTCTTTTTCTCCTAGACTACATCACCAAAAGTGGGAAATAAATTTTGTACATACACAAATATGCATACAATGACATAAATAAAATTACATAATTTATTCTTCATTTTCCTTATCACTTCTAAGTTCTCTACCAATTGGATTAGTTGTAACATGGCCAGATCATAATTGTGATCCATTTGGGTAAGTTTGTATCTCATTTAAATAGATACACATAAAAAACTGCTCAGTTGGCTCAACTGATAAAATTTGTGTGCAATAACTCAAACTAAAAACTTGATCACAGTGTTTTTAATGGTATTGATCAACATAACTCTACCCTTCCATTTAGCATTTTTGTTTCTCTTAATTACATCACTACCTTGACATTGAATGGTCTTTACTTTGTCCAGAGTGATAAATACTCACTAGTTCGCTTTAACTTTCTATTAGGATCATCTAAATTCCTAACTCTCACTAGACCTTAATACCTATTTCAAGGATCTTCCAAGTCTTCCTCAACTGAGTTTAATATGTGTTCAATGCCCTCTCTCATGGTTACAATCTTTAGTGCTTAACTACGGTATCTACCTTTATCTAAGTGTTCAACTTCTCTAGCCATATGTGTCTCATACAATAGGTCTTCTTTGTTATTTGGGTTAGTTTAGTGTTTTCAATCATTCAAGTGTCCTACTCCAACCTTCTCCACTCCATATTAATCCATTATCATAGAGAAATCAAGATCTTGGCTATTGATTTCAAGATTTTAGTTCATTTAGCCTATTATACCTACCAGGTCTAACTAGAACTAATTAGGTGCTTTTTGGTCTTTCTTGAAAGATTTCTCCAAAAACCCCCTATAAATAATGTAGGATGCTTAAGACCTTTTTAGAGACCTTCAATATTTTTTAGGTCTACCTTCTTCAGCTTGTCCATACATGTCATTTCCCATACCCTAAGGTTTATAGGTTAAATTGAACTCCAAGAATGAGTCTACTTCTTAGACTTGAAAAGGCCACCAAATGGATTGGTCAAGTGCCAATCTTCATCCAAAGTCTGTACACAACTTCTAAGATTTCTCAAAACCACATTGATTCACTACAACACTTAAACTCTTACATTTAAACACATATTTTCAACTACAAGTTCCTAGACCTATTATATTCGACTCACTTGGGGCTTGCTGGTAAAAGTAGAATTCCATATTTTTGAAACTTAAACTTCATAATATACATTTTTAAAATCCTTCCCTAACATATCCTAAAGTCCCATAATAATTGCATAGGTGGGTTTCATGTGGGAGCCATGTCTTCACAACATAGTCTTGTAAAGGCCACTAGCTAGCTGTTACACAAAGAAATTTTACAAAACCAAAAAAAATATTAAGAAGAACCCTCAAAAAAATGAAAAGTGAAAATAAATTAATTATATTTAAATTAAACAACATCAAAAAAAAAGGAATAAATCCATTCGAGTGATCTTTAATGCAAAATCTTCAAATTGTTCATGTACGCAACCAAAATAAAATGATTTCACTAATTGCAAGACTCCAAATATGCAACCAACCTTAGGATTTGGGTTTCTTATAGCTTATATAATCCCCCTTCATATTATTAGGTGTTTTTGAAACTTACATGCCTCAAATTTTTCTTTTTTCCACATCATTTCAATGTTTTCAAGCAACTTTGCAAAGTTGCAAAAGTTTTCATGACAACTTTTGTAGTTGCACTTATAACTATGTTTTAGGACCTCCAATATTCATTAAATGATAGGTTAGCATGTTAGAAGAAATTTTTGGCTTATTTTCACCCTTTCCTATCATAGTTAGGTCTTTTGGATCATTTTCAAATACCAAATGTCAAAATAGACTAAAAAACTCCTAGATTCTAAAGATTAAGTCTAACCTAGATTCTCTAGAAGTACACTCTAGATCCGCCCAGTGTCTTCTAACTACACATAACTTGGCTAGTACCAATAAAAGGAAAAACATGGATAAGACCATGAGCCAAATTCTATGTGCTCCTACACCATTCTCCCAAATAAAAAGAACTTAAGTGGTCATTGATGTGATCAAGTTAGGATCAATTCCTATCTTATGAAACTTTGTCTCCTTGACCCATGTAGTTTTAACATCTCCTTTACCTTTCTATTTGATCAAATATTCCTAATAGCTATTATGCCCAATTTCCTTTCTTACTCTAGAAGCTATTATCATTTGTTCCTTTGGGCGTGATATGGAAGGAAACTGAAGTGCTCCTACTTCATTGATCACCTTTTTAATATTTTGATTTGAATTAGGGATTGGAACTTTATAAAGTACCATGTATTCTACATTTAAGATACAAGAAAGTCCTATACATTGTGGCATATCTATCTTACAAGAATTGTTTCTATATTTCTAACTTGTGAGGTACTCCCTTCTATAGTCTTTCCTTATGCAAATGCACCATTAAAAGATCTCCCACTTGGAAGTTAAGATCTTTCTTCTTTTCATCAACTTTTTGCTTTGTCTAACAATGTTTTAATTTAGTGATTTCTTCAATGGATCATGTACTTGTTTCAGTGAATGGGAAAATTCCTCAGCTTGTCTAATCATTTTAGTTCTATCTCCTAACTCTTTGATTTCAAGGATAACCCTAGGATGCATCGAATAAACTATTTCAAAGGGAGTCCTTCTAGTGGTCATGTTCACTATATCATTATAGGTGTACTCTTCCTGTGCCAAGATTTGTTCCAAGTTTGACCATACTCTTTAGTAAGGAACCTTAAAAGGTAACCTAGGCTCTTATTTACCACCTTTTTTTAGCCCTTTTTTTGGGGATTGTAAGAAGACTTGAAAGATAGGTTTGTGCCAAGTTTGTGCCATAGTGTTTTCCAAAAATGGCTCATGAATTTTGAGTCTCTATTTGATACAATATTGAGAGGTAAACCATGTATTCCTAAAACTTCCTTGAGTAACAACTAAGTAATTTGACAAGTATCATGGATAGTTTTTTAGGGTAGAAAATGTGAAAGCTTGCTAAATCTATCTACTCTTACATAAATGCTATTAAATACCTTCTTTGGCCTTAGTAATCCTACTAAAAAGTCCATGATAAGAGAAATGGGAAGAGGTTTATAGAGACCAACATTGGATGATGTGCTCTTTTCTTTTTGGAAAAAAATGTGACATTCTACATATCTTCTAATATCCCAATTTATCTTAGGCCACTAGTAGAATCTTTGGACAAGTCTTATTGATACCAAAATGTCCACTAAGGACTCCATTATGTTTTTCTTAGATCAAATTATCCCTCACTAACCCTATAGTAACACAAATTTAACTACCTCTAAAATAAAACTTATTTTTTAATGTATAATAAGAGTATTCACCATTAAAATTATTTTGGTGTTCCTTACATACCTTGTAGGTTGCTGAAATGTTTTCACCCTATGAGTATAGATCCTTGAAGCTATCAATTCCAATGCTTTTCAATTGAATCTCTTACATTGTCAAGACCCTCCTTCTTAGTGCAACAAAAAATGTGTTCTATTTCTCCCTTTTTTCCCAAAGTTAAATGTATAAGCTTGCAACTAATCCACCCATTTCATGTGCTTGTGACTAAGCATGTCTTGGGAATTTAGGAAATTAAGTGTCTGATTGTCTGAATAAACAAAAAAATCATTAGGTAGGAGGTAGTTCCCCCACTTCCTTAAAGCTTGGACTAGAGCATACAACTCTAAATCATAGGAAGAGTACTCTCTCTTTGCATCGCTAAGATTTTCACTATGGAAATCTAATAGTCTACCCTCTTGGCTTAAGAAAAATCCTATAGAAATTTTGTGAATATCAGACTCAAATGTGAAATTTTTATCAAAGATAGGGATAACTAGGAAGGGTTATGTAGCTATCTTTTTCTTCAATATCATAAAACCCTAATTTTGTTGATAATTCCACCGAAACTTGGTCTTCATTCCACCTTTTATGGTATCCAACATAGGTGCACAAATAGCACTAAACTGCTTGATGAATTTACTATAGTATTAAGATAGGCCTTGAAACCTTCTCACTTCTATGGAAGTCTTAGGAGTAGGCACATTTATCATTGGCTACACCTTTCTTGGATCCATCTTTATATTCTCTTGTCATAATACAAAGCCAAGATATACCAATTCTTTCTTTACGAACTCATAGTTATCCAAATTTATCATTAGATTTTCTTCATGAAACCTTTTGAAGACTACTTACAAATGTATAAGATGTTATTTCATAGACATTCTCAAGATCAAGATGTCATTATTATATACAACTAAAAACTTACAAATGAAGTCTTTCAGAACCTCATTCATTAGTCTCATAAATTTTCTAAGGGCATTGGATAACCCAAATGGCATGAAAATCCATTCATAGACCCTCACAGTCTTAAAGGCTATTTTTAATTTTTCCCCTTCCTTGATTCTAATATTGTATTATCTACTTTTAAGGATTATCTACTTTTAAGGTCTATCTTGGTGAAATAATTGGCTTACCCTAAATAGTCAATCAAATGTTCTATTCTTGGAATGGGAAATCTATACCTATTGGTAATTCTGTTGATGGCTCTAGAATTAGTGGACAATCTCCAAGTGCCTTCATTCTTTGGGGCTATGATAGAAGAACAATATATGGCCTTATACTTCTCCTAATTAATACTTCATCCATGAGTTCTTATATTTTCTTATCATTCTCCTCATTTTTTTGCAAATTCGTCACATATGAAGCCTTGTTAGGTAGTGTAGCTCCTGGAATAAAATATATTTGATGGCTTATGGATCTTTTAAGGGGTAGTATAGTTGGTTTTCCATCATTGTCTATGTCCTTAAAATAATTTAACATCTCTAAAATATCCATGGGTAACTCTATCTTCATCTTTTTCTTCTCTTATTTGTGCTTCACAAATAGTGCATACCCCAATCCTTCATGCTCTTCAAGAGTCTTCAAAAATTCCTTCTAACCCACTAAAATAACATTAGGCCATGTTGACCTTCTTTCTCCTTCTTCTAAAAAAGGTTATATCTTGAATTTAACTCCATCCTCCTTGAATAAGTAGGCATTAATATTGGACCCATCATAAATGGACTGACTGCCAAATTTCCAAGCCATTCACAATAGGCGATGACAAGTATCCATTGGTAACACATCACATAATACTATGTCTTTATACCTCACAATGGTAAGGTTTGCACATGCTTGTTCATTAACTAGGACATGTTGTTCATTATTCATCAAAGTGACTCTATATGGATTTTTATGAGGATTCCTTTGCATTTTTAGTTTACTCATTTCCTCCTCTAACACAATATTGCCAATTGACATTGAGTCTAAGATGACTTTGCAAATGTTTCCCAATATTTTTCTCTTCATTCTTAAAAATTCCTCTCTCTCTCTCTCTCTCTCTCTCTCTCTCTCTCTCTCTCTCTCTCTCTCTCTCTCTCGTTAGATTATGGTGACTGATCAGGAAAGTACTGTACATACTCCATAGTTAGTGGGGTTCGAGACATCGCACCAAAAAGATTTTTTTTGGTACTATTCATAGATTTTCCATTCGTAGATTCACCACTAAAGTTATGGCTGACATATTATAACACTAAAGCGATTTAATACTTGTATAAAAGGGCTTAGAGTTAGGGATTGTTTCATAGTGTGATGCGAAATTGCTTCTTGCAATGGTATTGACCTATAAGGGATTATGGATTGTAGTCAGGTTGTAATCACTGGATTTTAATAAGATCAGACTTGCTGTTTGGTGGATGTAGCCCATGGATTGGGTGAACCACATTAAATATTGGTGCTTTGTGTTCATTTTTGTGTGATTTGTTATTTTCTGTTATTGGTTATATTTGCATGTAGTTTTTATTTCTATCTGTGGTTTTATCCTAACAAGTGGTATTAGAGTGAGGTTTTCTTTCAGTTATCCTCTGCAAGAAATTCTCACGGTTAAGTGGGAGTCTCACGATTGATTGGGAGTGATAGTAGATGAGGGTAAGTTGAGGGTTGACAGGTTTAATGGGCAGAACTTCCAGTTATGGAAGATGCAAATGGAAGACTATCTTTATCAGAAGGATTTAGGGAAGCCGTTGGAAGGCAAAGCCAAGAATCAGGGATCTATGTTAGATGCTAAATGGGATATTTTGGATAGAAAGGCACTCAGAAGCATTCGATTATGTTTGGCACCATCAGTGGCATTTAATATTACAAAAGCAAAGACGACAGAAGAGTTGATGAAAACCCTGGCGACACTATATGAAAAACCCTCCGCTTCAAACAAGGTATTTCTCATGAAGCATTTATTTAATATGAAAATGGCAAAAGGTGAATCTGTTGCAAATAATTTAAATGAGTTTAATACTATTACTAGTCAGTTAACTTCTGTGGGTATCAATTTTGATGAAGAAATTAAGGCTCTCATGATTTTGTGTTCTTTGCCTGAAAGTTGGAATGGCTTGGTAATAGTGGTGAGTAATTCTATTCTTGGATCTAGTACCCTAAAATATGATGATGTGATCGGTGTTGTTTTGAGTGAGAAAACTCATAGGAAATCCTCAGGTGGATCTACATCAAGAAGTGCTTTGAATGCATAAAGTAGGGGCAGAACAACTTAGAGAGGAAGTAACTCTAGAAATAATGGGAAATCAAGAGGAAAGTCAAAGGGGAAAAGGTCTCAATTGAGAGGACCAAATGACTGCTAGTACTGTGGGAAACCAGGGCACAAAAAGAAAGATTGCTGGAATCAAAAGAAAAATGAAGGAAATAAATCAGATGGAGACAAGGAGGCAAATGTGGTAAGTAAAAAATCTAAAGAGGATTCTTTGCTTCTATCTTTAGAAAGTGTTGATGATTCATGGGTTTTAGATTCTAGTGCTTCATTTCACGCTACACCTCATAGGGGTTATCTCATTGATTATGTCCAACGGGATTTTGGGCTTGTTTATTTGGGGGATAATGAACCCTGTCAAATTGTTGGAAAGGAAAAAATTAAGATTAAGTTGTAGAATGGGAATCATTGCTTACTACATGAGGTAAGACATGTTCCAAGGCTAAGTAGGAATTTAATTTCGGCGGGGCAACTTGGTGATGAGGGTTGTGTAGTTACTTTTAATGATAAAAATTGGAATGTTTCAAAAGGTTCCCTTGTAGTGGCTAAAGGTGTGAAATTAGGCACTTTATATATTTTTACAAGTCATATTGTTTCTTCTACTTTTATTGTTTCAGAGGAAAATGAATGTTTAGGAACAATTGTTGCAGTTCAGTAGGGAGAATAAATAGCGGCTGTAGATTTTGATACAGCGATGTGGCACAATAGACTTGGGCACATGAGTGAGAAAGGTATGAAAGTACTTCATTCAAAGAAAGTTTTACCAGGTTTGAAATGTGTTAATATGGATTTCTATGAAATTTTTGAGTATGGAAAATAAAAGAGAGTGAGTTTTGTAAAGATTGGGAAGGAAAACCAAAAGGAGAAATTAGAGCTTGTGCATACAGATGTATGGGGACCACCTCAGGTATCTTCCCTTGGTGGCTCTCATTATTATGTTACATTTATTGATGACGCAACTAGAAAAGTATGGGTTCATTTCCTTAGACATAAATCTAATGTATTTCAAACTTTTAAGAAATGGAAATGCTTGGTTGAAAATGAGACTGGTAAGAAATTAAAACATCTCAGATCTGATAATGGTGTTGAGTATTGTAGTCATGAATTTAAAGATTATTGCTCCATTAATGGCATTCATAGACAGAAAACTATTCCAAGGACTCCACAGGAAAATTGGAGTGGCTGAACACATGAACAGGACTATAATGGAGCGCGCAAGGAGCATGAGATTGCATGTTGGGTTGCCCTTACACATGTGGGCAAAGGCTATCAATACTATTGTATATTTGATTAATAGAGGTCTCTCTACTCCTTTGGGCTATGGTATTCTAGAGGAGGCATGGACTGGTAAGAAGGTGAGTTACTCTTTTCTCAAGACCTTTGGTTGTGAAGCTTTTGCTCATATAGACTTTGAAAATAGAACCAAGGTAGAAGCTAAATCAAAGAAATGTTTCTTTGTTGGATATAGCATTAATGAATTTGGTTATAGGCTTTGAGATTTTGAAAATCATCAAATTGTAAGAAGTTGGGATGTCATATTCAATGAGAAAGTGTTGTACAAAGATCTTTTGCAACAACATGAGAAGAAAGAAGATGATTGTGTAGTGCTGGATGATACTCCAAAAGTTAATGTTCCAGCCATTCCTCATGATGTGAAATAACTGCAACAAAAAATACCACACACACCAGTGAATGTTAGACAATCAACAAGGAAAATTAGACCTCCACAAAGATTTTCTTCCTCTTTGTATTCTATTTTACTTACTGATGCTAGTGAACCTAAAAGTTATGATGAAGCTATGTAAGTGGATACTAAGATTCTGTGGGAGTTTGCAATGAAAGATGAAATGGACTCTTTGCTAAAGAATAAGACATGGGATTTGTGCAAGTTGCCTACAGGTAAAAATGCTTTATAGAATAAGTGGGTTTACATGTTGAAAGAAGAGGAAGGAGGTAAGAAAAGATTTAAGGCCAGGTTAGTTGTAAAAGGATTTGTACAGAAAAAGGGTATTTATTTTGATGAGATATTTTCTCATGTTGTTAAAATGACTTCTATCCGTACTGTTTTAAGTCTTATGGCTACTGAAGATTTGCATTTAGAGAAACTGGATGTTAAAACAACCTTCCTTCATGGTGATTTGGATGAAGAAATATATATGGCTCAGCCACAAGGATTTGAGGTCAAAGGTAAGGAGAACTTAGTGTGCACATTGAAGAAAAGTTTATATGGCTTGAAGCAAGCACCTTGGCAATGGTATCTGAAATTTGAAAGGTTTATGCATGAGAATGGCTATAATAGGTGTCATTCAGATTATTGTGTTAATTTTAAGAGGTTGGATGATGATAGCTACATCATTTTACATTTGTATGTTGATGATATGCTTGTAGCTGGGTCTAACATGGATCATATTAAGGGGCTAATACACTAGTTAGCACATGCATTTTCTATGAAGGATTTGGGGGCAGCAAAAAAATCCTTGGTATGAAGATTTGAAGAGATAGGAAGAATAGAATATTGACACTATCTCAGGCTGATTATGTTGAGAAGGTGTTGCAACATTTCTCTATGGAGAATGCTAAAGCTGTCAACACACCTTTACTTGGTCGTTTGAAATTGACTAAGGAGATGTGTCCTAAGACACAAGAAGAGGAGGATAAGATGTCCAAGGTACCCTATGCTTCAGCTATAGGAAGCTTGATGTATGCAATGTTATGCACTAGGCCAGATATTGCCCATGCAGTGGGAGTCATTAGTAAGTATATGAGTAATCTAGGATTTGAGCATTGGAATGTTGTCAAGTGGATTCTTAGATACTTGAGTGGAACATCCAATAAGTGTTTACACTTTTGGAGCTCTACTACTGATTTGTAGGGCTATGCTGACTCAAATTTGGTAGGGGATATTGATAACAGGTGGAGTACTATAGGTTATGTCTTTACTATTGGTAGGACAGCCATGAGTTGGGTTTCTAGGTTATAGAAGATTAATGCTCTATCCACTACAAAGGAAAAGTATGTTGCTGCTATAGAGGCAGCCAAGGAGATGATATGGCTTCAATTCTTCTTGGAAGAATTGGGAAATCCTTAGAAGGATAATTATTTGTTCACAGATAGTCAGAGTGCCATTCATCTTGCAAAGAATTCAGCTTTGCATTCTAAGACCAAACACATATAGTTGCAGTACCATTTCATTCAATCAATTTTGGAGGATGGATAGTTAAAACTAGAGAAGATACATACAAATGACAATCTAGCAGATATGTTGATAAAGGTTGTAACAAGGGAGAAGCTGAACTCCTCTTCATCTTTGGTTGGTCTTCTAGACTAAACATAAATAAAAGAACAACAGAGTCCAGGGTGGTTTGATCGAGTGGGAGCCCCATGTGGTAGTGGTATTGCTACAGGATCAATCTCCAAGTAGGAGATTGTTGTTTAGTGTGGAGCCTAATTAGTCCCCAAGTGGGAGATTTTTAGATTATGATGACTGATCAGGAAAGTACTGTACATACTCCATAATTAGTGGGGTTCAGGGCGTTGCCCCAAAAAGATTATTTTTGGTACTATTCGTAGATTCACCATTCGTAGATTCGCCACTAAAGTTATGGATAATTTATGGCCAACATGTTATAACCCTAAAGTAGTTTAATACTTGTATAAAAGGGCTTAGGTTTAGGGATTGTTTCATAGTGTGATGCAAAATTGCCTCTTGTGGCAGTATTGTGTTGTAAGGGATTATAGATTGTAATCAGGTTGTAATCACTGGATTGTACTAAGATCAGACTTGCTATTTGGTGGACGTAGCCCACTGATTGGGTGAACCACATTAAATCTTGGTGCCTTGTGTTCATTTTTGTGTGATCTATTATTTTTTGTTATTGGTTATATTTGTGTGTAGTTTTTATTTCTATTTGTGGTTTTATCCTAACATCTCTCTCTCTCTCTCTCTCTCTCTCTCTCTCTCTCTCTCTCTCTCTCTCTCTCTCTCTCTCTCTCTCCTAAATTCGAAGGTAGATCCAGAAATTTATTATGACTTGTCTCTTCTTGAACATGATTCACTCTTCCTTCACTTCCTTTAGATGTAGACTCTTTCTCTGGACACCCATAAGTTGGGTGTCCTAACTTGTTACAGAGGTACAACTTCATGGTTTCTAGATATGATCCTCTCCATTATCCACTATTTCTTCTTCTCTAATTTTTATTTAAGCCCCTACCTCTACTAGAAGCTCCTCTACTTGAATTACTATCATACTATTCTATCAAATTTGTCTCCCCTTGTGTCTTTTGTTCTATACTATTACCACCAAAACCTTCTTTATTACCTCTGCCATCTCTTCGTTCTCCTTTTCCTCTGTTACTAGATCTGAGTTGTACTTCTTCCTTAATTTATCTTCCTTGTCAATATCTAGATACCTGGCTACTTTTGCACTCTCATCTTCTACCACTCTAGACCTCACACACAATCTATGAAATTCTTGTTTATAAGAGTTGACATCTAGCTCTTTTTTCCTGAGACTCTATCTTGTTTTATGTAATTTGACTTCATATTCCTTAGGAATGTATGCTTCTCTGATCTTTGTCACCATGGAATTCCATGTGGCTATAGGCTTCTTGCCTTCTTTTTATCTCTCTTCTTGAATAAACTTTGACCAAGTGAGAGTAAATTCCCTAATTCTTTCTTTTTCCACCTTCACCTTTTGGGCTTCACTTATTCCATCATAGTCAAAGTGGTTTGCAAGCCCCTCAATCCAATCCATCACTACTTATGATTCCATTTTTCCACTAAAGATAGGGACACCCTCTAGTTCCTTCCACCTTAGGGCTTTCAATTATTTCAAGAAATATTCTTTAGAAATGACATGATATAGTTTAGGATCCTCATCCTATAGGGGAACTTCCTTATTCTTTCCATCAATGTTATCCTTGACTTCTTCAATATTTTCCTCCACTTGGGTCTAATATCTTCTACAATTGAGCTAGTCTTCCCTTGAGTATTTAATTTTTTGCTTCATTCTCATCCATCTTCTAAACTAACTCTACATTAGTCACCTTTATTGATTCTCCAAATCTCTCTTCTACTTTCCATATCTACCCACAAGTCTCACTTACCTTGGTCTAATACCAATATGATATATACTCGTGCTAGCTTGCTTGCACTTTCTTAGTTACGATCTCCTAAATTCCTAACCCTCACTATAACATAATACTTGTTTCTTGGATCTTCCAATCCTTCCTCAAATGACTTCAATACTTTTTACCGTCTCCTATGAATGTGACAACCTTTAGTGCTTCACTAGGGTATCTACCTTAGTCTAAGTGTTCAATTTCTCTAGCCTCTTTCATTCCATATAATATATATTCCTCATCAACTGGGTTAGTTCAATTTTTACAAGGGTTCAAGTTCCTTAATTTGACCTTCTCTATTTCATCATCCATTTTGGTAGAGAATTCAAGAAATTGGTTACTGATTTCAAGATATTATTTCATTTGGCCTATTAGGTCTACTAGGACTATTTAGGCCTAATTAGATGCTTTTTGGTATTTCTTGGAAGATTTTTTTTTAGATGACCCTAAGAAATAACATAGGATTTTGATACACTTATTGAATTTCATCAATATTTTCTAGATCTCCCTCCTTCAACTTGTCTATATAGGTGATTTCCCATAAGCTAGGCTTTCTAGGTTAAATTGAACTCCAAGAACCAGTCTATCTTCTCAGGCTTTATAAGGCCATAAAATGGATTTTCAAGGTTAAAATATTCCTCCAAGATCTCTACACAACTTCCAATACTAATAACAACCTCCTAGACCCACCACAACACTTGAACTCTTGCATTCAACAACAAATTTTCAACAGCAAGATCCTATTTGGGTTACACTAGACTCACCTAGGCCTTGCTAGTAAAACTATCATTCCACATTTTTAAAAATTTAACTTGATAATATAAACTATAAAAAGGATCCCTTGACATGTCCCAAAGGTCCATTATGATTCCACATGTGGGTTTCATGTGGGATCCATGTCTTCATAATCTATTCAAGTGGTCTTTAATGCCAAAAATTTCAACTGATCATGTACATAGTCAAAACAAAATGATTTGAGTAACTTCAGGTCTTCATTATGCAACCAACCTAGGGATTTTTGAGAACATACAAGTATGACTAATATGCTTCAATCATTTTTTTGTCACTGATGTCAAACTTTCCATTTGCTAGTAAGACAAATGCTTATATGATTTAAGTAATATCACTTAGATGATTGATGAAGAGGATTTGATCAAAAGATGTAACAACAGCACCTAGAGAAAAGGTTGAGTTATGATTATGTAATGAAGTGCATGAATCAATTAAGACAATGATGACATGATGTATTGATAATCTACTTAATGTTAGAAAGGCTAGTTACACTAGGAAAGTTTAGAAGAACAAAAGTCGTGCACAAAATTTGTCTACCAAGCTTGACCAAGTGTATAGTAGGTGCCAAGAAAAGTTAGTGCAAATTAAGAAAAAAATTAGTTGGAGCTAATTAAAAGTTCATTCTAGTGTATGTTGAGTAGAACAGTGGATGTTAAGTAAAGTTTGGTTGATGCCAAACACCAGTAAGCTTTAGTTTGTGCCATGTAATTTCACAGTGGATGCTGAGCAACACAGTATGTGTCAAGCATCAGAAGCAAGATAATGTCAAGCTAATGTATTATTTAAAAGATTGTTAATTCAATGAATCTAAGCCAACAAGTTTTTTTTCTTAGATTATGTGAACTAGGCAGAACATAAAGATGATGAGCTAGTGGCACAAACTTCATGGTAAACCATTTCTAGGAAAATTCAAAGTGGATTTGAGGAAAAAATTCTAGAAGAGATATGGAATGTGAGATAGATACATTATACCCTACCTAATCCATCCTAACCCTAAATTAGGTAATGGAGAATGAATGGAAAAATATCTTAATTTTCTATTTATACAAATGGTTTCTCACGAAGCAAAGTTGTCATGTGTGAAAACTAAGGAAGACAAGGAGTCAAGGGTTTTTCTTCATCAAGTGACCTAAGAGAAGACTACATTAGCATGTTAAGAAGGAAGGCTTAAAGATATGTATGCTCAAAGGGTAAACAAGCTATTAGTGCTGCAAAGTATGAAGGCCAAGTAGAATTGAGGACTAACCAAGGATCTATAACCTACAAATGAAGTTGTAAGGTGTATAAAATCAAGCCTTACTATTACTCTCTAACAATTGTAGATCAATCTAGGGAAATGCTTGAGATTGCCTCTACCCTAAGCTATGTTGAATTTGATAATATCAAAGGTGTTGACATTGCAAAGAAAATGTGGGATGCCCTAACTACTATCTACGGAGGAGATGCAAATGTTCTAAGAGCCAAAGATGAAAGTCTCAAAGGAAACTTTGATGATATGAGAATGGAAGAAGGTGAAAATATTGCTCAATATTTTGCTAGGATAAAAGAAGTTGTTAATGCAACAAGAGGAGCTACTGGCAAAATAGATGATGATACCATGCTAAGAAAAGTTTTAAGGATACTACTACGTGTATATGCTAATAGAGTTTCTACAATTGAAGAACTAAGATGTATATGAGGGAATGATCTATCACTTGAAGGTCTAGTAGGCAGACTCACTGCTTTTGAGCTATCTAACTTTGATCATTACAAACCTTAGAGAATTGAGTCTACTTTCAAAGATAAAGTGTCATTGAAGGAACCTGATGAAAACAAAAAGAAGATAAATAAGAAGTATGTGTCCATTGATAGTGACACCAATGAGGAGGATGTTGAACAACTTAAAGTAATATTGGAAAGAAGATTTAATAAAGGTAAAGGTAAGTTCAAAGGTAAATTACCTATCATTTGTTTCAATTGTAATGATGTTGGTCATATTTTTGTTAGATGTCTAGAGAAGAAAAAATATAGAGGTGGTGATAGATACAAAAGTTGAAGATGGAAAGGACTAAAAAGATGAAGATAAGAAGTCATGCTACATTGTTGAAGAGGAAAGAAAGGATGATTATGATGAAAATGATGATGAAGTGGTCTATGTTGCAATGAAGGAAAAATCTAATGAAGATGAGGCAACTACACTTGTGACTTTTGTGAACAAGAATGATAGATGGATCATTAACAGTGGATGTTCACATCAGATGACTAGAGACAAAAATAAGTTTATTATGCTAAATTGTTATGATGGAAATAGCGTAAGATTTGGTAATGAGGCACTATGTTTGATAAGAGGAAAAGGTTATATCAAGCTCATAAACAAGATTTTATGTAACAATGCTTACTATGTTGAAAGACTTAACTATAATTTGTTGAGTGTGTCACAATTGACTAATTTGGGATGTAAGGTTGAGTTTGAAAACAAGATTTCTAAGATATATGACACAAATGGGAAACTGATTGGAAAGGGTGACCAAAGTAGAAGTAATCTACTCTATCTTGACATAGAAGATGGTACTTATCTTATTGTAAAGTTTGATTATGTATGGGTATGGCACAAGAGGTTATGTCACGTTAATTTTGATAACTTGGTTAGTATCAAGAACATAAAGAAAGTTAGATGTTTTCCTAAGTTGAAGAAGCCTAATAATGTAATGTGCAAACAATGTTAGTTAGGCAAAATGACAAAGTCAAGTTTTAAGAGTAAAACTTACACCTCTAAATAAATAATAGAGATTGTTCATATTGACTTGTGTGAACCAATTGATGTGCAAAGCTAAAAGGAGATAAGTACATTATGATGTTTGTTGATGGTCATTCTAAAATGATGACATTTATGTTTCTAAAGCTAATATATGATGCTTTCCAAATGTTTAAGTGGTACTTAGCAAGAGTTGAGAAGGAAACAAGCAAAAATTTGGAGTGCTTGAGATCTGACAGTGGAGGAGAATTCACATCAAATGATTTTGAGATGTTCTATCATGATATAGGAATCAAAAGACAAACATCTTCCCCTAGAACCCCTACACAAAATGGTATTACTGAAAGGAGGAATAGATCTATAATGGACTATGCCAGAACACTCATGATGGAAAAGAATGTTGCTTTGAAATACTAGAGAGAAGTTGTAAGTACATATATCTATACCTTCAACCATGTACAAGTCAAGAAAGGTACTCATTCAACACATTTTGAACTATGGTATGGATACTCGCCTAATGTAAAATACTTTAAAGTATTTGTAAGAAAATGTTACATTCTTAAGGATTTTAAGAATCATAAACTTGATGTAGAAAGTGAAGAAGTTATATTCCTAGGCTATTCCACAAGAAGTAAAGCTTATAAATGTTTGAATACTAATACTAAAAGAGTTGTGGAAAGTGCAAATGTAAACATTAATGAATATAAAAAAGTATATAAGGTTGAACCTATGAAAGAACTAGAAGAATAAAAATAATTTGTATACTCTTATGAAGGTATTCCTACTAAAGAAGATGTTCTAAAGAAAGCTACAAACCAACAACAAGTTTCAGTGATTGTCAAGTCACATACTGTGAATGTCAACTTACATTCAGGAACTAAGCTACATTAAGATGCCAAGTTACAGAATAAAGTTGAAGCACATTATGATTCTAAGATTAGTAGAGATGTTGAGTTACCTAACAAAGATGCACACAATGATGTTGATATTAAAAGATCAAGTGAAGAAACAAGAGATGAACCAAGATCATCCAAATATGTGAAGAGACATCATCTTGTCACACAAATCATTGGAGATAAAGGTGCTAGACCAATGATAAGAAAAATATTGAGAAGTGACACATGTTTTTTGAGTATGAATGAACCCAAATTAGTGAGAGATGCATTAGAAGATGTTAACTGAAGTAAGGCCATGGAAGAAGAGATTGAACAAATAGAAAAAAACAAAACATGGAGTCTAGTTCCTAGACCAAAAGACAAAAATGTTATTAGCACTAAGTGGGTATTGAGAAACAAGTTAGATGAAAATGGTGAAGTCACAAGAAACAAAGAATACTAGTTTTCAAGGGATATGCAAAAGAAGAAGGAATTGACTATAGAGAGACATTTGCCCCTATTAATAGATTGGAAAGAATAAGATCTCTACTTGCTTATTATGCATACAAAGGTTTCAAAGTTTATCAAATGGATGTCAAATGTAAATTTTTGAATGACATATTAGAAGAAGAAGTTTACATAGAATAGCCAGAAGGTTTTGTTGATGTTAGTAATAAAAACATGGTATGTAGATTATATAAGGTTCTATATGGTTTGAAACAACTATGAATAGCACGATATGAGAGAGTTCATAATTCTGTTGTAAAGATTGGATTTGAAAGGGCTGATGATAACAATAATCTATACATGAAGATAAAGAAAGAAAAAGACTTTTTTTTATCTGAAATTTTTGTTGATGATGTCATATTTGGAGGTCAAGATACTTTATGGAAGGATTTTGCAAATCAAATGAAGCAATCTTTGTGGGTTTTCAAGTATATTAGATGAAATATGGTAAATACATTAGTCAATCAAAGTATGTCAAGGAAATATTGAAGAATTTTGGATTGGAGGATTCCAACCTAGTAAGTAGACCTATGGTGACAGGAAAAAAGTTGTCAAAGAATGCTAATTCGACTAAGGTGAATCAAACATTGTACAGGTCTATCATTTGAAAATTGTAATATGCACTACATCATAGACTTGACATTGAATTATCTATAGGGATAGTTACAAGATTATCTTGTAATCCCAAGGAGAATCATTTAATGGCTGTAAAGAGAAGAATGAGATATCTGAAAGGAATAGAAGAGTTTGGTCTATACTATAATAAGAATGAAAATTTTGAATTAAGAGCCTATACTGATGGTGATTGGGCTAGAAACATTGATGACAAAAAGAGCACTAGTGGATGAGCATTTTTCTTAGGCAAGAGGCTAGTTACATGGACTAGAAATAAACAAAATTGAACCTCACAATCTACTGCTGAAGCTAAATATGTTGTTTTTGTAAATTGCACAAACATTGTATGGATTAAATAGTTACTTAAAGGAATGAAGGAAGAGATCATAGAACCATTGATACTTTATTGTGATAATACAAGTTCTCTAAAAACATCAAAGAATCTAGTGATGCACACAAAGACTAAACACATTGCAATCATGTATCATTACTTGAGAAATTTTGTTCAAGATAAAGAGCTAAAGATGGAATATGTTAACACTAAAGAGCAAATTGTTGATATCTTCACAAAGGCATTACCTAAGGATTCTCATGAGTATCTAAGAGGTAAATTGGGGGTTATACCCCTATCAAAGGCTATCTCAGTAACAAGAAGAGTGCCCTACATTGAACAAGTTAATGTTCATATGTAACAAATTGATGTAGAGGATCTTAATTTAGGAGCTGTGTAAAGTAATCAAAGAGCTAAAACTTCAAATTAGTCACAAGAAAGGTGGCAAATGGAGAACATGAAGAAATTAAAAAGCTTATATTTACATAATTAAAGAAGATAAGTCTTTGGCATTATTGTCAAAGAGGTAGATAATATTACTAGTCAACAGTATGATTGTTGATCAAAGAGAGAATTGTTGATATTGTTGATTAGAGGAGATCACAAGTATGATGTGGGAGATAGAGAAATTCAAGAAAGAGGGATAAATCCTAATATCTACCTAGTAAGAGGGAGATATAGTAAAAGGGAGATATAAGATGAAACTCAGAGGGAGTTATAAAGAGTTTTATAACCTATCTAGAAGATGGAAGTTGTTGATAGAGGGAGAGATTTCAATCTAAGGAATTATTTTCTTTTTGGTATTGGTATTGTCTTACTATTTTAACCTAGTTAGTTTGGGTAAACAAGGTGTTCTCCATTTGGTTGATTTGGTTGATCGGTTTGATTTTCCATCAATGCCTAAGAGGGAGATTGTTGAGAATGGATTGAAGAAGCTAATTAAAGAGGGAAATTGTTAGAACATACAAGTATGACCAATATTCTTCAATCATTATATTTTCATTGATGTAAAACCTACCATTTTTTGGTAATGCAACTACTTATATGATTTAAGTACTATTACTTAGATAATTGATGAAAAGGATTTGATCAAAAGATGTAACAATAGCACCTAGAGGAAAGGTTGAGTTATGATTATGTAATAAAGTGTAAGAATCAATTAAATGATGTATTGATTATCTACTTAAGGTTACAAAGGCTGGTTACACTAAGAAAGTTTAGAAGAACAAAACTCATAGAAAGTTGGTCTGCCAAACATGACCAAGTGGATAGTAAGTGTTGTTAAAAGTCAATGCAAGCTGAGAAAAAAATTAGTTAGAGCCAAGTAAAAGTTCATTCTAGTGTATGCCAAGAAGAACAGTGGATGTTGTGTAAAGTTTAGTTGATTTTGAGCACCAGTAAAGTTTAGTTTGTGTCAAGTAATTTCACAGTGGATGTTGAGCAATGTAGTATGTGCTAAGCATTAGAAGCAAGATAATAACAAGTTGTTGCATTATTTAAAACATTGTAAATTTGATGAATCTGAGTTGACAAGTTTGTTTTCTTAAATTATGTTAACCATGTGGAAGATAAGGATGATGAACTGGTGGCATAGACTTCAAGGTAAACTATTTTTAGTTGAATTCAAAGTGGATTCTAGGAGAAGTTTCTAGAAGAGATATAGAATGTAGGATAGATACATTGTACCCTACCTAATCCATCCATACCCTAAGTTGGATGATGGAGAATGAGTGGCAAAATATCTTAATTTCCTATGTATAGGAATGGTTGGTCATGAAGAAAAGTTTTCATGTGCGAGAACCTAAGGAAGACAAGGAGATAAGGATTTTGCTTCATCAAGTGACCTAGGAGAAGACTTCATTGGCATGTTAAACAAGAAGGCTTAAAGATATGTATGCTTGAAGGGTGGACAATCTATCAGAGTTGCAAAGTATGAATGCCAAGAAAAATTGAGGAGCGAATAGAGATCTGTAACCTACAAATGAATTTGTAAGTTGTATCATATCAAGCCTTACTATTACTCTCTAACAATTGTATCAGTCTAGAGAAAATACTTTGGGTTAAGTTTGGCCAAATAGTCATTTGTAAATCCTTTAACTGGGTGACATTCCAAGTGAATGGTCTAAAGTCCTCTAACAAGGCTCACTCCTAATATGGTGATTAAAATCCTTTAACAGGATCACATTTAAGAATGCATATTGTAACTTTTAACAAGATTGGCCTTTCAGAAGGCATCACGTCAAAAGAGTGAAAGAGTGGCATGTTACAAGTGGTTTTTCAAAATTGGGTTTACACGTAAATCATTGTGTCAAGTGTGTTGATGAAATTTTTATGTTTCATGTTTTACATTTTAGAAGGTTGATTAGATAGTAACCTACAAGTTTTTAAGTGATTGCATAATCTTATGGATCCATGCATGATGAATAATGTTTTATGGGTTCACTAAGCTATGAAAAGTTTTAGTTATACATCTAGACCTTGGATAACTAATTCAACCCCCTCTTAGTTATTCTAAAGTATTCCAATAGGGATGTGTGCTTCTTCTAGCTTATATAATCCCCCTTCATAGTTTCAAGTTGTTATGATAGTGATCATGCATCTAATCTTTCTCTTTTCCACATCTTGTCAATGTTGTGAAGCAACTTTGCAAAGTTACAGAAGTTTTCATGACAATATTTGATAACATTTTAAATTATTCTTATAGCTTTTTTTTATGAACTCTGATCTTTATGAAAAGATGCATTGGCATGTTAGAATCCATTTTAGGCTTATTTCCACTCTTTCCTATCATTTTTAGTTTGTTTGTCCCATTTCCCAATGCCAAGCCTCAAAAGTGGCTAACAAAAAAAAACACAACTTTTAGACCTAAAACACTCCTAGATTACATTAAGTCTAACCTAGATTCCCTGGACACACACTCTAGATGCACCTAGAGTTCTCTGACTACCCTTGACCTAGCTAGGGATAGTACAAGCCAAAAAAATGATAGGACCATGACCCAATTCATAGGTGCTCCTATACTACAAAGTAGGGTATGTATTAACATGATGAAAGATTGACATTATGGTTCTCACTGGTCTATTTTCCAACTATAATTTCATATCATTTATTCAACTTAGCACAATATTTATCCATTCAACCTTAAATACCTTTAGAAATTATAGAAAAAGAGTTAACCCTTCCTTGTCCTTGACCTTGTCCTCATCTTTCAACCGTCCATTGTCACAAAACTTACCATAAGAATTTCTCTGCTCAAAATGGCCCATCTCTCCGATTGTTTGCATATAACATGATCTAACATTTTTTACCATAATCACTTTGTGTAGAATTATATAGAATTCCCCTAAAGATTCTATCATTAATGCAATATATAAGAATGGCTTTAATAATTTTGTGAAGGACATGCCTTAGTACAAACAATTTCTGCATTTTTCTCCTTCTTCTTGCTAACAAATGTAGATGATGTTATTTTCACAATCTAGGGTTTCAAAATCAAATAACTTCACAACTTGTCTCAAATATAAGTTCACACAAATTACTTTTTAATTTATTGATACATACTTGAATCTCTTCACAACTTTGCATAAATTTCCCTACAATCTCCTAAGTTCTTAGCTCTATGAATTTGAAAACTTGGTGAGTCAAAATGAGCTTCAAAATACTCTATATAGGTTCAAATGGTTAAATCAAATCTCCATTAAATACTCTATGATATTACTAGGTATACACTAAGTGCATAAAATGTTGTGTCAGCTTACTCAATAAAACTTGGTACATACACCTTTCAACTTCGCTCAGTTTGTATCATGACTCAATTCATACTAATATTCAAAACTGGCACTCGGTCTCTACCAAATTTTAAACTCAATAACACAATTCAAATCATCAAGTAATCATTAAATTATGTCCTTATAAATCTATCATTATTCTGATTTGGACTTACATACATAAGTTATTAGGAGCTAGTGTATGATTTATCAATTTGAAACATAATTCCATACATATAATATCATTTTAGTTTGAGGTGGGGGAATTACCTAACCCATTAGACTTTTTGATCACAAATTTTCCATTTCCATTATTTTCTACATCTAACTTCTTTCTCTATATTTGATTTACTTTATCCCTCTCTTCTTTAGAATCGACCTTTACTTTTCCATTGTTCACTTTAACATTTAGTGTTGGTGCTTAGTTCATATAGTCCTTTGTTAGATGAGAAACCTTCTATCATTTTATGCATATTGCTCCAAAATTTTCCCAATTACTAGATCTTCCATGGTTATGTATCGTAGCACAATTATATGTAGTGTGTCCATACTTTCCACAATGTTGATAGTTTACCTAAGTATTATAATTCTAATTTATGGCAATACCTTTCTTAGGTGTTTTACCTTGATCTTCAGGTGTCTAGGTTTTCTTTTCTTTAAATTTGAAATCTTGTGCCTTATGATCATACTTATGACATGTATAATAGTAACCTTCAAATCTAGAAGTATATGGTGCTTTATTGACCTTTGATCTATACTCATGTGCCTGATGACCTTGTTTGATGCAAGTGAGGAAATACCAAGTTTTTTTTAGGGTTTAAATTACCAATTTTTCTCCTACAAACATTTTTGTATGGCCTAGTTAGCATGTGATCTTTTTCTTATTTGACTTTGTATTTGCATTCCTTTTTTCTCCTTGTTTGGATGATTTTCCTTGCTCAAGACCTGATAGGAACTCACCATAGCATAGTCTAGAGGTATCATGTGGTGTCCTTGGTACATACATTGTTGGATACAATTGTTCAATTGAGTGTTGTCTTTGATGTTACACAAATTTCATATCAGTCATCAGACAGAGTCTACCCAGCTCAATTGGTTAGCAAGGCAAAAGACAGAGTCTACCGAGCTCAAAAAGTTAACAAAGAAGGTTTAAAGTGTCTATTGAGTGTTCTCAAGCTTTACCTTGTGCATATAGTTGTTACCAAGCTTTCAAGGTTAGCAAAGGAAATTTAGTTGTTACCGAGCTCACTCAGTCATCAAAGGGAAATAGTGCAGGAAATAGTTCTTACCAAGCTCTCATGGAGAGTGAAGGAAATTTAGTTCTTACCGAGTTAACTCAGCAACCAAAAGATTTTTTAGATTTTGCAGTGTTAATCGAGTTGAGATGGTTAACTCAGGAAATTATTTCTAGAAGTAGTGTTTACCGAGTAGGGTCGACCAATGAAGGATTTCATTGTTTTGAGGAATAAAATTTATTTGTTTAATGTAATATTTAACTTACTGATGTATAGTTTATTGGTAAAATGTAACTTATAAATGAGCCAACTTGATAATCTAAATAGTATATATAAGAGGTCAAGTTGCAATTTCTAAGTTTGTGTGATGGATTTCATGCAATGCGAATGTGAAGGATGACTGATTATTGTGAGAACAAATTTTGAAGGATGATTAGAGATCATTGAGGAGTAGCAAAGCTATATTTGATCAAGGAGGATCTAATAGTATAGAATAGAGATTTGTAATCAGCAAATTTAGTTGCATTATATTTAGGTCAATTCATTGTTACTTTCTAACCATTGTAGCAGTGACTTCAAATCTCTTAATAGAGTTGGTTTAATAGCCATTTTGTAAATCCTCTAACAAGGTGACAGTTCAGTTGAATTATTCTAAAGACCTCTAGCAAGGCCCCTCCTAATATGATGATTAAATCCTCTAACAGGGTCACACCTAACAGTGTGTATTGTAACCTTTAACAGGGTTGGTTCCTAATAGGGCTCACTTCAAAAGAGTGAAAATTGGAAGCTAGTTACTTGGTATTTTTTCCCATATTGGGTTTCCACATTAAATCTGGTGTCTCTTGTGCTCATGTTATTTACTTTTGGATGCATACTAATAATTATTAATGCTAAAAATTAGTAACAAGTTAATATACCAAGTTACAACATTTTTATGATGTGTTTACCAAGTGACAACAGTAACTAGTTATTTAAGACATCTAAAGGATCAAGATTTATTTTTGTTGTAACTAATTCACCCCTCGTAAGTTACTTCATCTATATTTCCAACAATTGGTATCAGAGATTTTGGTGCTTGTAGGAAAAGATTTCAAGGATCTCATCTAAAGATTAGGATTTCTTACAAGAGGGAAATTCCAAGACTTTATAGGGACAACTTCTCAACATAGCAGGGATTGACGAGACTACATCTAGCTTCTATTGGTGATTCAGGGTTGAAGTACCTTGATGAAAAATATGAAAAAACTACAGGTACATTACCTATCAATGATATTGCTGAAAAGAAAACTCACAACAACATGATGATAGATATTGCATCTACTCTAAGTTATGAAGAATTTGATGACATCAAGGATTGCAAAACTTCTTTTGAAATGTATAACAAACTAAAAGAGATCTATGGAGGTGATGATAATGTAAGAAGAGCCAAGGCAAAAAGTTTGAGAGCATAATTTGATCAAATGAGGATGAGAGAGGATGAAAACATAGCAAAATATGTTGAAAGAGTTAAAATAAGTGTTAGTGCAATCAAAGCATCTGGAGGAGATATCAAGGAGGCGATAGTTATAAGTAAAGTTCTTAGAACTCTACTTCCTATTTATGCAATTAGAGTCCCTGCAATTCAAGAAAGAAGATGTGAAGCAAATCATAAGATAAATCTAGAGGTCATAGTTGGAAGATTGATTGCATTTGAGCTAGACAACAATGATAATTATGTTCCAGCTGGAAAAAACATTGAACAAGATTTGAAACCAAGCTTTCACTCAAGAAGAAAGGCAAGAAGTCAAAGGATCCTCAATTAGATAGTGATGAAGAATCAGAATGGAGTTTAGATAGTGATCTTGAGGTAGTTAAAGCTCTGCTAGCAAGGAAATAGTCCAAAGGCAAAGAGAAATACAAAGGTAAGGTTCCTCTAATCTATTTTTCTTGTGAAGAAATTGAACATATTGTTGCTAGGTGCCCAAATAGGTAGATTAAGGATGAGAAGAAAGGTCACAAGTGCAATAATAAGAAAGACTTCAAATCATTCAAGGATAAAGGTAACAAAACATGTTTCATGGCTAAAGATTCGAATGATTCTGATGATGAAGAAGAAGATGAAATTTTTTACATAATGTAAAGGATGAGTTTGTTAATGATGAATAAATTGCACTCATTTCTCATGTGAGAAAAAATGATACATGGATTATAGATAGTGGTTTTTCTCATCACATGACTGGTGATAAAACTATGTTTGAACATTTTGAAGACTATGATGGTGGCAGTGTGAGATTCGGTAATAATGAACCTTGTTGCATAAAAGGAAAAGGAAGAATCTCACTGACCAAAGAACTTGTATGTGATAATGTGTATTGGGTAGAAGGACTAAAACACAATCTGTTGAGTGTGGCATGGCTACTCAATAATGGATTCAAAGTGGAATTCATGCATGGAAAAGCAAGACTGTTGCATGGAAAAGGTAAGCTGATTGGATCAGGCACTCAAACAAAAGGTAACTTGTTTTATCTTGAACTTGGTGAATGCTCATGTTTTATTGCTCAAGTTGAGGAAATTTGATTATGGCATAGAAGGTTGTGTCATGTGAACTTTGATAACTTGGTAAAAATAAGTAAATTCAAGAAAGTAAGAGGCATTCCTAACATAAAGAAACCTGAGGTTGGTCTATGCAAAAATTGCAAATTGGCAAGATGGGAAAGACTAGCTTTAAAAGCAAGAACTATAAATCTAAAGAAATTTTAGAAATTGTGCATACTGATTTGTGTGGACCTATTGGAATTGAAATTCATATTGGTGAAAAGTTCTTAATTATTTTTGTTTATGATTACTCAAGAATGATGACTGTCATGTACCTAAGAGAGAAATCACAAATATTTGAAAACTTCAAATGGTATTTGGCCAAAGTAGAAAAAGAAATAGGCAAAAGACTGAAATGTTTAAGGTTAGACAAAGGATGTGAATTCATTTCACATGAGTTCAATAACTTTTTCATTGAAAGGGAAATCAAAAGAAAAGTTTTAGCACCTAGAACTCCTAAAAAAAATGGAATAGTTGAAAGAAGGAACATATCTATCATAGACTGTGCAAGAACCTTAATGATTGAAAAGAGCATTGCTATCAAATACTGGAAGGAAGCTATCAGCAATGAAGTTCATACCTTGAACCAAGTACAGCTAAAAAAGGACTCATTCAAAACCCCCTATGACTTATAGTATGGCTACAAACCTAGTGTAAGTTACCTAAAGGTATTTGGAAGAAAATGTTACTTTTTGAAAGAATCAAGAAAAGGTAAATTTGATGTCAAGGGTGATGAAGGAATATTTTATGGATATTCTTGCAAAAGTAAAGCATATAAAGGTTTGAATTTTTCTAATCACAAAGTCATAAAAAGTGCACATGTAAAAGTTGGTGAGTTTGCAGAAAGAATTGAAGAAGAAAGCAAAAGGGAACCTGAAGACTATAAGAGATTTGTTTTCATTGAAACAGATACAGTGCCAGGCACACATGTCAATCAAAAATCTTCTACTCCAAAATCTTCTGTAACCAAGTTGCAAGAAGTTCAAATCGAACTAATGCCTACCGAGCTATAAAGACTCGAGTTGCAAATAGAAGCTACCGAATAAATAGCTACTGAGCTCGAGCAACCAAAACCAGAAGTTGAAACACAGAAGGATATCAATGCAAGTCATTCAAATCTCATAGCCTCCTTAGGTTTATAAAACCTCTCAACAAATTCATTTTCATCTTCCAACTCATTCACCAATATGTCATTCTTAGATTTTAGATTTGCAATGTCTAACTATTTTCTTGTAATGTCATGATTTGCACTTAGTAACTAAATGATCATGTCAAATGGATTATTAGTCAAATTCTATAGTTTAATGATGTTCTCATCGGGTCTTGTAACAAAGTGCATCTTTTTTTCATCAATGAATTCCTTTCCATTTTCAGCTTTCTCTTCATCTTCCTTAGCCTCTTTATTTTGTTTGGTCACTTCACATAGCCCCACTACCTAAATTTTATGTTAGCTTTTCAATGCTCTCACTTTCTCATACAAGGTATTGTTCCACTCCAACAGACCTTCTATTGCTTCATCATATTCACTCAACATCATTAATCAAATAGTTCTTCAATAGTCTCCTCTTTATATTGGGTATTATTTTGTTTTATTTCCATCTATTTCCTTCTCTTCAAGTATTTCCTTTATATTTCCTTTACAGGATTGAGTTGTTCATAAGAAATCAAAACATTAAACTTTTGGTTCTTAATGGTCTTTCCTAGTTTTTAGGATTCCATCTTCAAGATCTTTAATTCCCAATTAATTAGACTTCTACCAAGATTCATTGTTCTCATACAAATTATTGGAAATCTAATAGGGAAAATGAGATACTTAGATGAGGGGTAAATTGGAATCTATGAAAATTTTCTTATGCCAAACATGAAACATATTTGATATCACCACATAAACTCTTATTTAAACATTCATCTCATATTAATGTGACCATTCACATCAAGATAATATCAATATACCTTTAACTACATGATTGTAGACCATAAAACATAACACGTTAACATACAAATCTGGTAATGTAAAAACCCTACAAGGCGAAAGTAAAATTGTAATAGGGATAAAAACCACAAAATATTCACTCCTACAACAATAAAGTTGTTTCTATTAAGGCTAAAATGATTTGATTAGTTCTAGTGATCTACTTTGTGAGGGGTATGCCCTATTAAAGGGTAAAATAACTACTATGTTCTACCTTGGTTAAAGGATTTTAGATTTTAATTAAGTGAGTGATTAGTTAGGAGATTTACATAAGCTTGTTAAAGATACTTTGTTAAGAGATTTAGTCCCTAGAACACCTATTAGAATGTTGAGTACATAATCCTTTAGTTAGGACTTAAATTCTTGATAATATATCTCCTCTATACAATATGATATCACCTTATTGTGAGAGATCTTTCTTATATTTACTCAAAACTCTTGACTGCACTACTCAGTCTTAACACTCTGATTCACCTCAAAATCTTCTCATGCAACTAGAATCTTCACATACACATGCTCATTAATAAGAACTAGATCATAGAACCTACTTAAATAGATGTTTGGATAAAACATCTAGATCCAAATCAATGATCTAGAATCAATCCTTTCTCCACAAGTTACTCTTTGCATTTTTTTAATTGGTGGATTTCCTCACGCAAGGATTCATGATCTTCATTTGAGTGCATAATTACATCCTTGATTACCTCCTAGATCTTAAAAAAATACATCCAACTCAATAAATAAAAAATTAGCTTAGATTTTGTGTCATTATAATAAAATTTTTTTAACTATGTTACTCAACATTTGCAAAACACCTACGCTCATCATAATCTATTTCATCATGTTGTCCCTTGGCCTTTATTGTTCTTAAAAAGAATTGATCAACTTAGCCTCTATGTTACTCAGCATCAACTACTATCCCTAACAAACTCGATAATCACTAATGTACTCAGTGACCATTCACTCAACAACAACTATTGCTCGACACATAGCTATAAATATTTACAACTATTCAATAGTTGACTTGACCTATATAGGGTGAATCAATTGTAGTAATGACTGACTAACCATAGCTTGTGAATAACTAAATGTTTGACACTAATAGACACCATTACTTAAGGATTTAAACATCTCACCTATAACTTACATTTGATTCAAATGATTTGTTTTTTTATCAAGCTCATGTTGTTTGTATCCTCCCATTATACATGTATGGATGTATAAATTATATCAAAATACGTGGTTGAATCAATGTTATGGACTTGAAAATTCTAATTACTTGGCATATTTAATCACATTCAATGAAAATATTTCTAATCAAACATTTCCTAAGATCAATTTTCTCATAAGTACTCAAAAAAAATCTTGCCACCTCAAATTCTCCTTAATGGTCTCTAGACATGCCCACTTGCATACTTCTAGATATAATAGCTGAGAAAAGTGTGTGACTAGGATAATGCCCACTTGCACACCTTTTTGATTCATTGGAGGCATGACTAGGATAATGTGGTAATTTTTATCTAAGGAAGAGTAGTGAAGAGAAAAATTGTCAAAGAGCTTAATGTTAAGTTAGAAAGTGATCATGCTAGAAAATAGAACAAGGTTTTCAATATGCTCAAAGTACTCAAACCCATCAAATATTCTCCATTGGACATTAATGTCAACAATCTCCCCCTTTTGCATTAGTGACAAAAACACTTATCAACCAGAACTAAATTTCAAGAACACCATTTATTCATCACCTTGTGTCTTCAGCTTGGTAGAATACTTTGTTTTTGATATTTTTCAAAAAAAAAATTGTAGAAGACGTGTGTATGAGTATCTATACATATAATGCCCCCATACATATATAAAATATCTTTTTACATCTGATATATGCATTTTCTACCCCTTTATGTATACTCCCTTTATAATATACATCTTCTCCACCTTTTGACATTAATGCCAAAGATGTATGCTATATACTATATGGTAATCCCAAAATGTGACAAGAAATCTGAATGTACCTTTAAAATTAGTGCTATTGTCTTATCCCAATTTTCTTGCAACACCTTGCATGTGTGCAATGCAACCTGAACTTCTGTTGAAAGTTCTATCATATGATCAGCATTTGAAAAGTTGTTATCATGGATGAGAATTTTTGCATGTGCAATATGTTTTTGTACTGCATCCATGTTCAGAAGAATCATGTCGTGAATGTCTACCAATGTAGCTCTCATTCTGGCTTCTTCTATTAGTAATTTTTCCTATATATCAGTTAGGAATATGATCTTTGAATAGTGGGAAGCTCTGTAACTCAGGTCATGTTATAGTTTATGTACATTTGCCTACAAATATTCATTAATCTTTGACAATTTGTATCTTATTTTGTTTCTAAAACTTGATGTATCATAGAGTTTACCAAATAATGAAGTTACACTATTGCAGGAGGTCTCCAATGACCCTAGAATAGTAGATAACTGTACTTGATGAATAGAAATCTTTTTAGTAATAACTTCCAAAACTTTATTCTCAAACTTCTCCTAACCTCTTATCAACAATTTTTCATGTCCATTAAAATCTTCATTTAATCTATGGACTACCTCTACTAACTAAATCAAAATTGGTTGAGAAGTGTCAACCTCTATATTTAGTGCCTCAGTTAAAATATTCTTTGTATCTTCAATTATTTGAAATTCCTTATTTATTTTTTCTCTAAGCCTCTGTTGCTTAGCTTTATTCTGAAGAAGTTCTCCAAAAGTTTACATTTTATTAGGGTTAAGATAGGAGATGTTCTAATTTGGAATAACAATCTCCTCATCAAGATCAATTTCTTCTTCTTTCTCTTTGCCTTTACTCAAAAATTTTGTACTCAGTTGCTCTAGATTTGGTCTCAACTATCCTTGTACTTATTATTTCTGTGATAGGAATGGAAACAATGGTAGATATTTTAAGACTAGATAAAAAATAGATATTGCAATTATTGTTGAAATATACAATGAGCTACCTAGTGTAACCAAAATTTATGTAGAGGGAAGTCTTGACTACTCAATAGATGAAGTGTTTGACACTTCTATCAATGAAGTACTAAGCTAAATAGGTGAAATTTATTATTGAGTGCTAATACTTATAGTGTTTGACACAATCAATTCTATAATAGCTTTCTCTAGCTTTGATGTTTTAAATTATTCACTCAAAGAATGAGGAAGTGAGGCTATGACCATTGCTACAATTTTCTCAGGGTCAATCTCCTCTATGTTATGAACATCTAGTAGATCTTCCTCGATAGCTTCCTATCCCTGTTCCTCTTCCTCATCATCTACATTGTCAAAATATGTAACTTTCTCATTATCAAGCTCCTACTCTTTTTCATGTTCATCATCATCTTCATCCTTGTCACTAACATGAACTACAAAATCACTTTCTTGTAAAGATTGAAAATGTTTTTCCAAATGTTGGTGACATTCCTTATCACATGTTAAATGCCATTTATCAATATAAGACAATTTTTGAATCTTAAGGTAAGATTTTCTTCATTCTTCTTTAATGATTCTTTTACTTCCTTATCATTCAAACTCGTCATGAGTTGCCTCAGGGTCCTCTCATATATACATCTTTAGTAGTTTTCATAGCATTCTCCCATCTTGGCTTGATCTTTTCCATTAGAGCCTTCAAAATCTGTTGAACAAGCTGATCTGGGTTATATTTCCACTTACCCATTTTAGACATTATCACGTCTTCATTTTATTTTGTTCCTCTATAGTCCTAGTCTCATACTATAGTCATTTGAAATTTGTTATGTTGGCTCCTTAGTCCATTTCCTTCAACCTTTCCTAAAAGGTGGGTGGAGGTCTTCTAAATATCACATCTCCTCCTTCTTTATCAACTATCTTCCTAGATGCTCTCCTTATGAACACAATAGCAGATGGTTTGGTAGGCTTGGTTATTATAACCTTGCCTTTCTTCTTTCTATCTCTTCTTCCTCTAATTTCTCTTCACCTTCCTCAATGTCTTCCTCTCCCCTCATTCGACAAAAGAGTGGAGTTGGTCTTTAATTTTATAATTCTCTTCTTCCCTTTGTTGACTGCTTGAAGGAGTTTTATCTAATGTTCTATCCTAGGTTTTTCTTCATCATAGTTGCCAAAATATGTAGCTTTAGGGTCAACAGGCTTATTAATTAGTGCTTTAATAATGTCTTTGGTTTCATCAAAGTTAATTTCATGAACTAGAGGCTTAACCCATACAATTCTTGGTCTTACTGCCTGGATATATACTTTGTCACTGTCAACCATGAAACAAACATCATTTTTGTAATCATCAAAAAAATTCCTCGATATCCTAAATTTTCTATTCATATTATCCTTGAATTCATCAAAGTAATTGTCTATAATGCTCACATAATTTTCTCCCATCTCCACTATATATTCATTAATTTGATAAAGCACAGGTACATCCTTCCTCCATACAACTATACCTTTAGATGGGAAAAACATTTACACATAGAAAAATAAACAAGTTAAGAGTGAACTGAACTTACATGGATTGTTGTTTGAGGTTCTTGTACTCTCCATGTTCTTGTTGAACTTGTTTATCATCAACTCAACAAGGTCAAGTGACATGCTATTTTTGACCAATTTATATGCGAGATCCACTACTTCGCATGATACACTATTAAGTCTTCTCAAGATGTATATCATATGTGCAATTACATGAATATTGAACTTCAGTTCCATGTTTGTAACACAGCTGATCTTAATTCCCTTTCCATCCCACTAGGCAAGGGTTTTCTTTTCAAGCTTGATCTGACTTGGGGGTTTTGGTCATTTTGGCTTTTTCCAACATAGGAAGACCAGTGATCCTATGGATCATCTTCTTGGTTATCAAAACACATTGTTCTAACCATAATTGACCATTACGCACATGATTAATAATGAATCTTATCCATTTAATCTAGAAATCATGTGGCATATGTAGAATATGATTCAAACCTTTTGTTTTGAGGTGTTGATGGTCAGGTTTTAACATGGCTTTCACAAACAACTTCTCTAAGGTTTCATCCATTTCTAATGTTCAAATACCTTGAATTACACAAAAAAAATGTGAATGAATGTCATTAGTCAACAGTACCTTTGGTGGTATTTGTAATTGTGCTCCACTTGGATCTAGGGCTTTCACGATGGCACAACACAACTTAAAGTCTGGTACCTTCCATTCCATGCCTCGAACTAGCATATCAGATCCTTTGTTCAATTTGTTGTTGCTAGATGCCATTTCTCTTGATAGGGTTTTGTGAAAACATTAAAATCTCTAGTAGTGATTCACTTAGATTTCTTAGATGTTCAAAAATTTCCTTACACAAATATCTCTATAAAATTTGCAATTACAAATGACTTTGATTTCATACTTTTATCAAATTTTCCTTTTGATCGCGATAAATCCTTTGTATGATTTTTTGCTCAACTGATAGACTATCATCCACTTCACTTGTAATAAATGCTTGATAGAGCCATCCATGACTTAGTTTCCATACAAACTTAGTTACTTATGGCCTTTCTTGGCAGAGTCTTATGATTCGACCTCACTTGATAAGGATTGTAACCCAACCTTACTTGATAATGGCTTGCATTTTTGAATACTCAATGATCCCTTTGCATCTTGAATGCTAGTATGGATCTTTCATTCTATAGACTAGAATTGGTGTGAGATTTATTCTTCAAAGTCCTAGTTCCAATTTTCCTTGATAGATCAAGTGGAAATACTTGAGTCACCCAATTCTTGAGTGACATGTTCATCAGTACTTGGACTTACATTTTCAAAAGGTTTTGGAATCCATTTTTGTCTCACCTACTTTCTAATGTTATTAGCTTTTACCTTATTATAATCTTCAATTCATCTACTATTCATACTATGCTTAGTAAGATGACCAAGTTTTGTATAGATAAAACATCATTTGGTAGTGTCTCTTGTCCTTATGTGATGTTTTACACAATTCATTCCAATGTGTCCAAATTCTCCATAGAAATGACATCTGCACAAGTGTTATAGTCCAAACCAAATATAGCTTTTACAATCTATTATGCTAGGCTCAACATCTTAGTTTTGCATTCTAAGGATTTTTGCCCATGTTTCTTGCATTTGTGACAAATGTCTTCAAATTTAGGTTTCTCACCGCATTCATTATCTCTATGACCATGTTGATTGCAGTTGTAGCATTTTCCATTGAATTTTTCTTCCCCATTGCTCCAACATTTGTTTGATGTATGTCCAAACTTGCCATAGTGGTTGTAAGTAGGTTTTTTATTCTTTTGAACTCCTTGCTTGGATGGTTCATCTTCTTCTGTATATCCAATTCTTGTCGTACCTTTTTGTCTAAAATGACTTTGCTCATTCAATTGATTAATCTATGCTTGAGATTTCATCATCCTCTCATTAGTTTTTTTTTTAGTGTTTAAGTCACTCAACAACCTTTCATTTTTTGATCTTAGATTCATGATTTCTTCATTTGCATTGGAGCGTTGATTAATGAAGTCTTCTTACTCAAGGGGCAAGTGTCGAATTTCATTATTCTTTCCTTCTATTTCTTCTTTTATTTTTTTTTTCTCTTTCATGACTTCACATAATCTTGCTGACTAAATATCTTGCTCTCTTCTTAGTTTTCTTACTTCCTCTTGAAGTGAACCATTCTTTTCTAATGTTCTTTGATTGCTTCATTGGTGTCATCTAGATTTTTTGTTGAATGGATGTCTTCAATTATTTCTTCTATGTAGAGATGGCCATTCATCTTGATTACAAGATCCTTTCTTCTTTTTAGATATTGAGAGAGTTGCTCCTTTTCTTTTTTGAGTTGTGCAATAGTCATTTCCAAATCTAGCTTCTCATTGTCAATAGCCTTATCAAGTCTGAATACCTCCATAGCCTTTCATCTTTGGTAAAGTTGTTAAACATTTCTCTAAGAACCACAAAGCTCTAATACAAAATGTTGGAAATATATATAAAAAGCTAAGTTACCAAGAGGGGAGGGGTGAATTAGTAACTAAGAAAACTTTACTCTTTATTTACCAATTAATCCTTCATGTGTATTTCGATCTAATTGTGTGCATGATAAACTCAAAACGTTAAGCATTCAAAACACTTTGACACAATTTTGGTGACCCATAAACCTTCCAAATAGAAAGTAAAATTGGGGAGGGGATGATACCCACAAGCTTTAGTACTGTAGTATAAAGTTCGCCTATTAAGCCTTACAATGATCAATTCTAATGATCTACCCTACTAGGAGCTATAAGGACTGCTAAGTCCACCTTGCAAAAGGATTTACAAACATACAATAAAGTATGCACTTGGTAAAGAGATTTTAAAAAGATTGTTAAGTATACCTTGTGAAAGGATTTAACCGATCCACCTCTTAGGATGAAACAATGGCTAATCTTTGATCTATAACTTGGTTTTTTGAATGAGATAGCTCTGAGTGTAATGATCACCTTGCTATGATAGATAAATCTCTACTCCTCCTTATGTTGCTTGTAGCCTTTTATTTCACTCTTATGTCTTTCTTCACTTGATACATTACATAAGTATTTATTTTGGATGTGATAAAATACATTACATATATAACAATCAAATTTAAAATCAATACAATTGGCTAAAATACAAGTTTACACAAATTTGGCCCAAATTGTAAGATCTCGGATTCTGAAAACTAGCTCAGTGAGGTTATGATACTCGACATCCATAGTCAATGCTTGGCATCATCATGCATTTGGTAGACATAGAAGTTCAGTCCATACTAATCACATTCCAAGTACTCTAAACTTGATCTACACTAGTGACTAGGTGAATGCTATGAAACTTGGCATATAAACTGAATCACTTGATCCATACTGCATGGCTCGATAAATATCATCACTATGAACTTGGTATAAACTGAATCACTTGGTTAACACCAAGTGGCTTGATTAACACTGAATTCACATTACTACTACTATGAACTCAATAAGCACCACATAACTCAGTTTGCATTGAGCAACTTGGTAAATCTTATGAAGCTCAGTTTATACTGCTAAATCACCATTATGGTAGGAACTGCTTGATGCAAACTAAATAGTGTCCTCATGATTCGGTAGAAACTATAGAACTTGGTAGAGATTGAAATTCCTAGTTAACTTTGTTAACTATACAATATGCTTGATAGATACTTACAATCTTAATAAATGTGTATCACTAATAACAAACATGACTATAACATCAACACTATATGGATTGAATAATTCCAAGAATACAACTTTAATATGGGTGTAAAAGTATTACTCATTAAATGCACAATAAAATGCCCTCACAATCATTTTTTCAATTTATAATTGATCTGGATTTTTAATTTTCATTGTTATCCCACTATCAATAATATAGTTTTAAAATCCAAGTACATTGTAATTTAGAAGCAAACATGTCAAGGAAATCCTAGTGAAGACTATGAATATTGAGATCCAAAAAATAAATTAGAAAGGTGCATTGGTAGGATAATCAAATCTTGGTACTCCACCTATGGATCTACCAAAATGACACATAGGAGAAATGGTCTTGAGATCCTTCTTTAGGATTCTATAGCTGAAAACATTTCTTAGGGTTTCTCTTCAAGTTTTGTGGGTATTTTTATTGTCATGTAGACTGACCACTGAGATGGTTTGGAAATGAGTTTAAAGAAAATGTAAACTCAAAGGATTAGTGGAGGTAGAAAATATTGTAGGTTCTCTCTTCTTTTTCAAATTCACACTTGATGAGGACTGAAACCTCATTTAGGTAGGAACATGGAGTTAGGGTAAGCATTCTCTAGATTTAGCCAAATGGAATAACCCCACTTTGGGTTAGGATCTATATGATTCCCTTAGAATACTAGGATGAAATTTTTTATAGAAGGATTGGAGATTCCTTCAAACATGTCATTAAGGTGGATGTTGTTACCCTTCAAAAGTCATCTTGGGTATGCCAAATTTAGTGTCAATGTGGTTATAATAAACCCCTTCCAAGAAGTTTTTTTTTCTAAAATCCAAATGAAAGGTTTGCACACAAACTCTCATCTTTGAGAATGTGTATTTATACGGCCAAAATTAGAGGAATTATGCTCATATAGTAACTGATGCAAAATCCACTATTTTTGAAGATGAGAAATTGAAATAGAAGGTTTCCTTAGCAGGGGAGAGTGGTTTTAGAGAAAAGGAACTGAAGTGTTGCTCAGAAGTGGCCCCAAAATCTCCCTTGATCCTTATGTGTGAGGTAGAGTTGTAGTCCAATAATATGGATGGCTACACTTTTGTGGATTATATTGAGAAGCTAGTTTATTCTACTAAGAAGTAAAGAAATGTGAAGGATTACAATGGTCATCTTGAAGAAGGGGAGATCCATTTTGATACTAGGGCTGAAATGGTGGCTTAAGAATAACCCAAGGTTAAGAATATACTTTTAGTAGATGGTGCTAATGTTGATCTTAGAGTGGTTTTGACAAGTTAGTTTCTATACATTCAAGCCATTAAAAGTCATTTAAATAGTTCATGTCGAATAAGTAACATGTGTAGAGCATAATATATAAGATAGATCATGAAAAATAAATACTAAGTGTGGAGTCACTCAAGTGTCAAGTCACTCAGATACTAAGTAGATAGTATGCGTCGAGTGATACAAGTGACAAGAAAGTAGTGCATGCTAAGTCATTCAGATGCCAAGTGACAACATTGAAGTTATAGTTAGTGGCAAGCACCAGGGACTTTAGATGTCGAGTAATATAATTTTCATGTAGTTTTTTGTATTGGCACAAACTACTATGTAAACCATTTTTGAGTTGACTTAAGATATTATTTTGAGATCCTAGATGATAAGGATGAATCTTGATCATTGGTTCATACCTAACCTTATGTTACAAATATCTTCTTATAGAAGGGAAAACCTAATAAAAACAAGAAGTTGGAAGCAAAGAGGTGTAGAAGAGAAAAGAGAGTAGGAAGAGAAGTTTACATGTAGAGTCACTGCAAATAGAGAATCTAAGTGTGACAGTAGAGGAATGGTATTGAGGTGAAATGAACTATACAGTTAGTTAGAGAAGAACAAAGGAAGAAGAGATAGGAAAGAACATGGAAATCTGATCAAAGGAGGATCAAGAATATATGAAAAGAGGTGATCTATTAGCTAGCAGCAGAGTGCTAACTACAAGATCATTGCTAAGACATTCTAACGGGTGAATCAATTAAATCTCTTAACAAATTAGTCATAATAGGCTATGTTGAAATCCTCTAACAAGGTGCTTACATAGTAGTGAATTGAAGTCCTCTAATAAGTCAAACTAATAACATGGTGTCAAAATCCTTTAATAGGGTGAGACCTAATAGTCTTTCTAAGTCTTTAATAGGGCACACTGGTAGATCATATTTTATAGTCAAACAATTGTAACCTTAATAAGATACACTTTACAATTGCAGTAGCAAAGATTTGTGGGTGTCATCTCCATCCCAATTTTACCTTTTCATTGGAGGGTTTCTGGGTAATCATATCTTATGTCATATATGTGTGAATGTTTACTTATTTACATAATTTAGATGTACATGCATAATATGGTATTTCATTTTACTTATTGAATTGTGAGATGGATGTGAGGTGAATGATTTTATGGGTAGAAGTTTGAAGCACTAATTCACCAACCCCCCCACCGCCCACCCCCCCCCCCCCCCCCCCTGCCTCTCCTAAAGGGAAAGCTTTACAAAATTGAGGAAAGATCTTGGAAATGGAAGTCTACAAGTTGAAAAATATTATTGAGAACCAAAAGATCAAAATACAACTCATTCTACATCAATTGAATGAAGCAAAGGATGTTATTATGCCTTCACTCAAGAGAAGGAAATATATAGCTATTGAAGAGAATGAAACATATTACATAGAGATTGACACTACTAGACTATCCACTAAAGGGAACTCTAAAGAATTTGATGTAGCAGTTGTAGATCTAATAGAAAAGAATGGAACCCTAACTAAAGAGGTAAAGAACTTATAAAGAGGGAAAGAAACTCAACCATTACTACTTTGTGAGGTTACTGAATAGAAAGACAAAGCCATAGAAGAAAAATTCATGATTGAAGATGACAAGAGGAAATTGGTCAATAGATTGAAGGAAAAAATATTAGATGTATAGAGAATTGCTAGCATGCAATTGGAGACAATGAATCAAGTCGTGATTGTCAATCATGAGGTAAATTGCAAAGACCTTGAGATCACAACATTGAAATTGTAAGATGAATGATTGAGCAATGATCTTAAAAGGGAAAAAGAGTTTACTAAAAGTTTCAACAAACCTAGCAAGGCCATCAAGTACTTTGAGAAACTAATTAGATCTCCTAGATCTAATGATGATACTACTAAATTAGGCTACACCAACTCTAAAGAAGGAGAATCATCCAAAAGTGCTGAGAAAAGTAACAATGGTAAGAACTCCAAACCCACCTATCATAATTGTGGAAAGTTGGGACATACTACTAATGGTTGCAGAAGCAAGACTACAAATTAGAATGTTAAGAAAAAGAACATGGGTCACTGCCATAAGTGCAATAAGCAAGGTCATCAAACACATGAATGCAGAATGAAGACCATGCACACTCAAAGATTTGAAGGATATTTTGACAACTATTAGAAGTATGGACATAGAGCTTTTGAGTGCAAATACAAACCCAAGTGGTCATCAAACAAGTAGAAAAAGGTAAAACATAATGACAACTCATATAACTAGGATTATAATACTAGTTATAGTTGTCATTACTATCAAGAGTATGGACATATTCCTAAGAATTATTTTAGAAGACATTTCAAAAGTGATTACAGTAGATGGTTGAATCAAACCACATATTTTAGTTCTTTGAAGACTGGTCACATAAGTAGACATCTTCTAACAAGGTCAAAGGCACCAAGTAGTGAATTTAACAAAGGCAAAGGAAAAGCAAATGTTGAAGGTGGCAGGAATTAGATGAACATGAAATGGAAGAAAAGAGAAGATTACAGTGCAATAAATACAGATGAAGTCACTGATATTATCAAATGCTTATTATACATCAATTCCAATGAGTAGTTTTGAAAAGATTATATATCCATGAATAAAGATGCAAATTGTTGATTATAACCTGAAAGAAATCCTTAAGATTTGTTAGTTTTAATGTTACTCCTAAGCATGAAAAGTTTTACCATGGTTGTTGAGCTAAATGCTAGTTGATGCTGAGATATCATAAGTCATAGTGTAGGCCGAGCTCATAACAATTGCTAAGCATATGGAAAATTACATGGATGCCAAGTGAGCAAGAAATTTTGTTGAAGTTGACCATATAGTTGTGTAAGCTCTTAGTACTAAATGTAGTGTTTTAAGGGCTATTTGATTGTGTTTTTCTCATTTGACATAATTCAAATTCGAAGAAGAGAATGAAGAGCTAAAGAAGAACTAGAGAAATTATCCTAAGCATTTTCAAATAGATTAAATAGTTTTTTGACACCATCTCAAAAATATTGAAAAGGTATGTATCATGTGCCAAGCTATGCAGTTTAAGTTTTCGCAAAACCTAGTTTTATGAAATGGCATCTAGTTCTTCAGCAGCCAAGGCTGTAGAGGGAAAGGAAGTTTTGAATGTTTAATTGATAAGAAATGAGATTAAGAAACAAAATTTTAAAACTATTCTAGACATAGCTGATAAACAAGATGCATCTGGTGCATTGTCAATCATACCACTATTTGCTTTAATGATTAAAGATGTTAGATGTTTCTATACATGTAATTTTGGAAGCATAGGAGACATTGAGATTACAGAGACATATGGGAAAGTATGTAAAAATGGAGAGTTGAAGGAGGAATACAAAATCATTGAGAAGAAAGGGTTAACCCATCCCCTAGATTTCCCCAATGTCTTCAATACAGAATGTATAAAGATAGTTTTGAGCAGAATACATGATAATTATGTATGGTTAGAGAATGGACCGATGAAAATCACTAATAAGATTGTGCATAGAGTTACAACGTATCCAACTCTATATCAGCCCAAGACAATGAGAAGTGAAGTAAAAGAGGTAATTAAAAAGAATATAGTGGTTGTATGGAATAAAAGAGGGATGACAATAGCTACAATCACAGATCCCTTTTTTTTTTTGCAGTAAGGATTATATCACACAAGCTCTATCAATCCAATAGACTCAATAGTATACCATGTATTGCAATTGACATGGGATAAAAAATAGTGAGGAGAGATCATACTTATTGTTTTGTTGAGTAATAGTTGCAACAATTGACTTAGAATTTACAAGCCATAACAAAGATCAAAAGTGTACAATAAAAATTTAGATCTATTCTTGTATGTATATTATTTTATGTACATAATACATTTCCTACTTTTGGTAAAGTTGCATGGAAGGTAAAAAGACCTATTGTAGTACAAATAGGTGAATTCATTGAGCAACTAGGTGATAATTTTGAGTCAGTTATGACAACCTACTTCAAGGACTTCAATCAATCAATGAAGAAAAGATTGAGGATACCAGTTTCACTAGTGGAGAAGCATTTTGATGATATCTACTTTCTAGTTGACACTAACTTTACATATGTCCATGCAACAGTTCCCAGAGTTAGATGGTTAAGGCAATTGGGATATGAAACCAATGTTTATGAAGCCTTTGTAGCAAAACATTACTTGCAAAATAAGTGGACAAGGAGACTAAAGATTTTGGGAACTATGATGTGGCTATGTCAAAAATCATCATGGACTTGAAAATTGCCTCAGTTATTAGGATGAAGAATAAGATTTTAAAGAAATTGAAAGAGAAATTTGGTGAAGGGGTAGAAGAATAAGAAGAAGAAGATGATGAAGACAAAGATAATGCACTTATCCAAGAACCATTTTCCGTCACCCAAGGTCAAGGAGAAGACCATTAAGAAGAAAATGTAGAAAATGCAGAAGGTGCTAAGGGAGAAGAAGCTAGTGAAGCACCTAGATCCACATAAAAGAAGAAAATAAAAGCTAAAGCACTAGTAGTGAGAAAACCTAGGAAGGTTGAAACACCTACTCATCCTAAACCTGTAGTACCTACAACAAGGGCTAGCACAAGTGTGAAAATACAATAGCCTAAGGAAGTAGCCAAGCCAAAGGAGAAGAGAGCTAGTCAAGCTAGCAAGGGTGAAGAGTCTCAAAAGAGACCAAGAAGAGAATATCTTTCCCTAATTGATTCTAGTGAAGAGAAGAATAAATTTGATGACAACAACCAATTTCAAGTGGTAAGTCATATTTCTTCTTTAGATTTAGAGAATCTATGTGTGAATTATAAATAATGGTGATTTATTTAGATTCTCTCACATTGAGTTTGCCAATCTTCACATGATTAAAAATAATCAATTTGAAGAGGTAGTATATGCCATGATGGAAAATTTTAAAAAGGCTAGTCTTGAACTTTCCAACTTGATTCCCAAAAGTTTGTATGATAGAGTTGAGTAGATGTGACATTATTATCTAGATATTGAAAGATAAATAAGAGAGACAACACTTGCATAGGTAATGCTAGAACTGAGTAAGGTCATAATGGAAGATTTGTTCCAAATTATAGGGATTTTAGTATATTGTAGAATGACATTGAAGATGTTGTGTAGACATCTAAACAATGTTAGAATCTGAAAAGATTAATAACCTAGAAAACTAGTGCAAAGAGCAAATATCTAAACTATGAATGCAAATGATACAAAATCAAAATAGCATCATAGAGTTAGTCTCCAAGAGAGTAATGCAAATGCTGGAAGCAAAATAGCATTAAGAGGATGCAAAAACAAGAGATACAAATACAAGCTAGGTAGCATGCTTATATAGGCAAGGAAGAGGGAGGAGGTGGCAACACCAACCAATGAGGAGCAACCATCAATTGGACTAAAGATAGCAAAGTATCTTCCCAAGATAGCTAATGGATGCTCACATGTAGGAAGGTGACACCTCACAACCATTCACCTAATAAGACATGCTTTATTAACCTAAGCGAGATTATTAAAAGTGTAGGAAAAACCTATCAAAAAAGGAAAAATAAAAAACTACACTAACACCCCCCCATAAGTGAAGCTTAGGTGAATGTAGAAATGGGTCCCGGCAACGAGGCCATGTTAGGTACCCAAGTACAATGCAAGAAGATGCAACCTCTGAAAGCGGGGAAAGAGAGAAAACCACAAGGGAAAAACCCTCCCCCAAAAAGAGGTAAGAACCTAGTGAAGAACTGAAGAAGTCTCCCGCTAGGGAAATTGTCCCCTAAAATAGGAACAAGGAGTGATCATGAAGAAGCAGCATCACTGAAGCATGAAGAACCGCAAAACTCTGTCAAAATGCTGATCTATAGAACCCCCATGGAAATAGAAGGCACGAACCATCAACCAAAGGAACCTCCATGGAAATAGAAGGCACGAACCATCAACCAAAGGAACCTCGATGGAAATAGAAGGCACGAACCATCAACCAAAAGAACCTCCATGGAAATAGAAGGCACGAACCATCAACCAAAGAAGCATAGAAAAACAATATAACCTCCCCTTAAGGTAGGTGAGGTGACAGGCAGCTGAAAAGATGGGCCAAAAAATCTCCTACAACACAGGAGCCAAACTCATCGAGAGTGAGGTACAAACACAAATAAAGGCATGTGTCATCGACACTGCATGAGGAATTAGAGAAAGAGAGCTTTTAAGCGGCAAAAAACTATCCCCCCCATGGCACTTTATATAATAGTGCGAGTACAACGAATCACAATGATGAAAAGGATCCCGAATCGCAAGAGTGGCACTTTATCTCAGTGCGTTGCATAAAGATGCTTACAGTGAATATCAACAATGATCAAAAAAAACATAAGGCTGAAACAACAAAAGGTAAAGCCCAAAACAAAGCAACTGAAGCAACAAAATCGATCTCTGGACCTGAAACAAACAGAATATCCACCAGAATGCTAAAATGCAAAAGAATGAATAGGATGTGTCTGGAACAAAATTTGGAACAAAAACCAACATTACTGGAAAGAGCATAGAAAGAGCTTTCCAGCGATATAAAGAAGTCCAAAAACGGAGATCGAAAGCTCAAGATACGCCTCCCAGAGTGCAAAATAGAACATCCGACTTTGATTTCCATAATAGGCAACCAAACTGTATCAAAACTCAAAAAAACCTATACTAGTATCTCTGTCTCAGAACCAGCTTTTCGACGCTTCTTTCGGATCGGAAAAATACCTCCATATGCAAAAGTTATGGCCAAAAAACCACAAGTAGGTCTTGATTTCAATGCATTACAAACCCTCATGAAGAGCATATGTTAAAAGTGAAACTTGGGCACAATAATCAAGGAAACGAATAGCACCACTGCGATCTACTCGAAAAATCATGCACTTTCAAAAAAAGAATCGCCTCGATATGAGGTCATATGAGAAAGTTATAATCCTCCGAAGTTTCCAAAACAAGAACTGTGCACAGTCACGGCTGAGAATCTGCAATTTCTGAAGAATTCATGCATGAAAATCAAATAATAACTCCAATAGTGGATAGAGCACAAAAAAATAGCCAAGTTCATAACAAGAATCATCAAAATCAGAGTCTGTATGAGCAAGAACGAGACATTTGAAAACTGCATTCAAATCTGTGGCTGCCAACGGAGAGGGGTATGGCTGTAGCTTTGCATGCTCGATTTTAAAAAATATATAGCTTACATGCAAAATCTAAAAGATACCCAGATGGTTTTTTGGGGCTACGAACAAAACCCAGAAAGCATTTTTCTTGCTGATGAACAGAAGATGTTGTTGTAGTGTAAATCAGACGCCTTTAACAGAAAAAACGGCTCCAAAAATCAGAAAACGACCCCAGCAACCAAAATTTGACATGCAAATGCTGGATCAGCTTCTCAAGTCCATCAATGGCATGCTGGAACCTGCAAAACTGATTGAAAACTCCAAATATGCAAGTTGGTTGTCAGATTTGAGATTGAAACCCCAGAGAAAAACTGTTTTTGTCAAAACTTTTCTGATTCTCAAGATCATCCAAAGATGCAAGAGAAGAGCATACTTCGTTTTTCAAAAAACTAGAATAAAGTTTATTTGCGCCCCCCCCCCCGAATCTCTCAAATAAGGAAACTAAAATCTACTCTTGCACATAGAAAAGCTCTGATACCATGTTAGAATCTGAAAAGATTAATAACCCAGAAAACTAGTGCAAAGAGTAAATATCTAAACTATGAATGCAAATGATACAAAATCAAAATAGCATCATAGAGTTAGTCTCCAAGAGAGTAATGCAAATGTTGGAAGCAAAATAGCATTAAGAGGATGCAAAAACAAGAGATACAAATACAAGCCAGGTAGCATGCTTATATAGGCAAGGAAGAGGGAGGAGGTGGCAACACCAACCAATGAGGAGCAACCATCTATTGGACTAAAGATAGCAAAGTATCTTCCCAATATAGCTAATGCATGCTCACATGTAGAAAGGTGACACCTCACAACCATTCACCTAATAAGACATGCTTTATTAACCTAAGCGAGATTATTAAAAGTGTAGGAAAAACCTATCAAAATAGGAAAAATAAAAAACTACACTAACAAACAAGTATGGAAGCTTATGGACTGTCAACATCTAAGGAAGTTCTGTAAACACCTATTGAAGTATGTGAGGAAAAAATAGAATAAAAAGAAGATTACACTAAACAAGATACAGTTGAGGGAGGCACAGACTTGAATAGAGGCACTCAAGTAGTAGTTGTAGATAAGCATAAAATAGAAAAGAGTGTACCAGATACACAAATGTTGATTGCTAATGCTCAATAGGAGACAAGTGCAACTATTGATACTATTAAGATTAAGGATGTTTTTGAGACTATCACTCAGAACATCAATCCCATTTTAGAGAAAGACTTGAAGAAGATTTTGATAAAATTCACTAAACATGCTACACTTTGTGAGAATCTTGTCCTAATAAGTATTGATGAGATTGAGAAGGCAGATAAGGCATTTGCAAGGGAGGAAACAAAAACATGAGAAACATCTATGCCCCTTCCTCAATCTACCATGGTATAACCACGATTACCTATTGTGATGTATCACAAAAAGAAGCAAGAAAATTTCACTGATTGTACAATAGTACAAAGTGCTCCAGTCATTAGAGATGAACCTGCAAAGACAAATGACAAAGTTGAAATATCCATTTAGCAGAAGGATGAGATTACAACAATAGAGCAAGATGGAGCTCAACCTCAAATAGGTCAGGATGTCTCTTCTACACATAAAAGAAAAAATCAAGGTGTTACTGGTAATACTGAGAAAGAGAAGGACAATACTAAAGAGACAAGTTTGGAAACAAAGCCAGAGGAGAAATTAGCAATACAACAACTCATACCTTTACCAAAATATGCTACTCCTCCTAGTCAAGCTCTTTAGAGGCCAAGTATAGAAGACACACCAAATTGCAGTCCTCAAGGCTAGGTCCAAACACATCTTAGGGTATATACAGGATCATGGTGTGCCAAAATGTGGTGATCAAAAAAATAAGTAGTTCTGAAATACATCAAACCATTTCAAAATCTAATCCAACTTTTTTCCCACCCACCCTGATACTAAATGAGAAAAACTAATATCTTTATAAGGTCTACTATATCTTTTGATACCAACCCTATATGGTCAACTTTAAAAACATCCTAAAAATGTGTTTTTGGCCTATTTTTATGTATTTTTACTTGAAACATGTAGCTGATGACTTTTTACCACCAAAATTTGATGAAATGAAAAGGGTTTCTTAAGAATGTTCATATCTTTCCATAAATGTAAGGTTTGTCAAATTATGAATTTAGTGAGAAATTATTACTTTTTTCTTAATGGAGTTATGTATAAAGTGTTGACTGACACACAACTTGAAAAACAACTATAACTTTCAAATGGTAAAACATTTTTTAAATCCAAAAGAAGCATCACATTCTATGTTTCTTCCACAATAAGGAAAAAAAATGAAAAATTAAATTTTGTAGAGTTTTGAATTAGTTAAGGTGGTCAGACACGAGAGTTTTTTTATTCCAAAAATAGTAATGTCAAAAATTAATTAATTATTATTTATTTAGAATAAAAATACCCAAAAATATGTCTCACATCTAGGCATGAGTCTACTACTTATATCTAGAATATTATTTTAAAATATTATCATTTGATTTTGACTAAGGTGGTCAGACATATGTCTACTTCTTATTTTTGTTCTGAAATTTTTGTAATAGTGCATTAAAATTCAAAATTTTGACGAATCAAATTTTCTTTTTTTTTAGATGAATCCTAGTAGTTTAGAAACTAGATTCAATTTTCTAGAGATTCTTTTTTCTCAACTTTTTGATATAAAGCTAATAACAAATAGAAAATTGCATGTCAAGTTGACATAACCTTGATTTTCTAATTTTTTATTGCCACTTAAGAGTATAGTTTAGTTGACGATGATCCTACACATACCCCTAAGGTAGATGAGGTAACATCATATGGTGAGGTAAGCTTAGATGAAGTGATTGTGTTGCCTAAATTTTATCTTGCAACAATCACAATTGAGAAGATGACAATTTTCCAAGAGGCTCTAGAAAAGAAGAAAAATCAAGAACTACTCAGAAGGGAGCATAGGTAGAGAGAAGATTTGATTGATATCAAAGACATTTTTCTTGATGGATTCAATATGTTAGCTCCAAAGGAAAAGAAGCCAATAATTGGCCAATTAACTAGTATAGTGGAGAAGGTTAATGACACTGACCTATATACAAATGTCAAATTACTTAACTGGTCTAAGAGAAAGTTTCATAATAAAGTTAATGAAAAGATATCAAGTGTTATTTCACTTTCATAGGTTGAATTAGCAACCAAAATAGAGATTGTGAAGAAGGCACTAGAGAATATTTTCTCTTGGTATACCAAATTGAGTAATATTACACTCTTCACAAGGGAAGTTAGGAGTCATGTCCTAAACTTGGAGAGCATTATGAAAACTTATGGCATAACTCTACCGAAGTCTCCAACCCAAAGTGAGAAACACTTCAACACCCTCCTACAATCCCATAGTCAGTTAGCAACATTACATGCAAATGAAGCCAACATTAGGGCTAAACTGATATGCATCTAGTCTACATTGACTCCACACATGGAGATACTACATAAGAAACTAGCCAATGCTGAAACTCTTGTGAAGAAAGATCCTCATCTTTCTACACTTGATGATTTAGTGCACCTTGCTTCTAGGCTAGCCATCCACATCAAGTCATTGGAGGTAGCTTGTGATATTTGGGATGCATCTCTAAAGATTAAACTAAAGGTCTACAGATTTATTTTGGACAAACATATTAGTAGTGTATAACCCTTTGACATAAGTGTCAAAATCGTGGAGTAAGAGCAAGGAGGGGTATAAGAATAGGAAATGAGAAAGAGTATGAGAGAGAAAAAAGACAAAGAAAAATAGAAAAAAATAGATTTTCAGCTTAGCTTATGCAAATCTACTCAACAAGACAAAGATTTTGGTTCAAATATAGAGTATAGAAAAAAACAATCAACTCAAGGGGAGTTGTGAAATTTTGAGATATGACTGATAAGCCATGTGTTGAAAATTTTTGATATTTTGAAATTTTGTATAGAATTCAAATAGATATTAGATATCTAAGTTATGCTTGTAAGGATAAGATCATTAATGCATGACCAAGAGTTTTTGACACTCATGTCAAAGGGGGAGATTGGTGATCTCAGATTGGTTTTGACAAGTGAGTGTATGTACACTAATCAATATAAATCATTTACTTAGCTCATGCTAAATAAGTAATATATGTTAGAGTAAATAATTAATTATTAATTATTTATTCTATTTACTTAAGCTTACTTAGGTTAATGCATTTATTTAATATTTAGTATTTAATAGTTGTAGTGGTTAGTTGATGACAACACGGGAGTTTGTTCCCTTCTAGCATGTTCCATCTTTTGTGGATATGTGATGAGTTGTCATCCTTATCTTCTACCACCTTCCAGCTTGTTCTACAAGCTTCCTTGAGGTCTTTATAAGCAACCTCTCTCTCATTGTATTATCATCATATCACATTACTTCTTATTGTAAATACATTTTCATTGTGTTTGCATACTTGTGGTCTCTCGTGTCCGTTTAGGGTTTTTCCCTTGCTCTTCCTCTTCTTGGCTTCTCTTTGACAGGTTCTCGCATGCAGGTGATCTTGGGCATCTTCAGAGTTGGCTTTCCTCAACTCCAATATGGTATCAGAGCCTTCCTACTGCTGCTTGGTTGAAAAAATTTTGAAGCCGTGATTTGAAGTCACAAACCCTAGTTTGTTTGTGCATTTTTTCTTCAAATCAGGGGATCAGTGATTTTTCAGAGCACTTTGGGCCCAAACAGATATCACCATTAGATTCGAAAGGCCATTTGCAGTCAGGATTCATATAAAACTTTTTGATTTTGGACACAAGGCATTTTTGGAAAAAATTTTGAAGCCTCCAGGTCGCTGTCGTATGGACTGTACGAACGAAAAAGGCAAAAAAAAATTTTAGAGGGCCGCCGTAGCAGCGCTGAAGTGCCACCTAGTGACCACCCTGCCGCCGCCGTCCGCTCATCAAACCGCCACTACACCGGCGGCTCACGCTACAGCGCCACCGGAGGTCTCCGCCACCTAGGCGCCGGCCTCGATACACCGCGACCCGGTAGCGCCGCCTATTTTCTCTGCCCGTGATAGCGCACCGCCCCTACTCCTCCACTTGATAGGTGTCCACCACCCAGTCTTCATCAGCAATAGGTGTTAGTGCCAGCAGGGATTTTCTACCACATCAGCGCCTGCTCCGTCAGCACCTGCGTAGCTGCCGAGTCAGCATTTTGACAGCACATTTAGCAACTGTGGGGGTGACACATGGCCTGTAGACCCTACCACGTCACCCACCATGTCATCCGTACATGCCACGTGGCACTGTTTTCGGTCGTCAAATTTTTTCCAGCGAATTGCTGATGTTAGCATGAGGTCAGCTCGCATTATCATCCTTCCATGCACCTCTCTTGATTTTGTTTTGGACCTACTTGTGGTTTTTTGGCCATAACTTTTGCATATGGAGGTATTTTTCTGATCCGAAAGAAGCACTAGAAAGCTGGTTCTAAGATAGAGACTTTGGTACAAGTATTTTTAGGTTTTTATTCTTTTTAATTTCCTTTTTTTCAGTTGAAGTCCAAAGTCCTTTTTTGACTCCGGCATGCATATCTTTTGCATCCCATGCCAATTTTTTGAAAACTTTATATTTTTGGAAAGCTGGTTCTGTCATATTTTTAGAAATGTGGTCTTTTTTCTGAGTTTTTGGCCTCTGCTCTTTCTATCATAGTTTTGGCATTTTTTCTATATGGTGGATATCTTGAGTGTTTTAGGCCCGAGGATTGTTTTCCTGGCATGAATTCTCCTATTTTTGACTGTACCTTTTTTTGTTATAGCTCATTTTTAGTTCTGATCATTGTAGCTATCATTTTGAAGCACTTTTGTGTATCACACTGAGATAAAGTGTCACTTTTGCATTCCGAGAGTCATGAATGTTGTTTTGAGTCAGTTGTACATGCACTATTTTCATAAAGCACCATGGGGGGATAGTTGTTTGATGTTTTAGGCCTTCTCCCTTTTTCAAGTGAGTGTCCCTTCCATGAAATTAGCCCCATGTAGAGTCAGTTTGACCGTGTCTTTATAGGTGTTTGTACCTCTTTTTCTCTCTCCTCGTTCTTGATTTGTTTGCAGGAGACTTTGGCCCACCTTCTCAGTTGTTTGTCATCACACCCCATCTGCATTAAGGGGGGGTTATGCTATTGTTCTAATGCATCCATGGTTCGATGGTTTGATAGTGTGAACTATGTATTCAGTGGTTGATCCTATGTACAAGGCGATTGCAGTGGCTAGCTACCTATGCATTTCGGTGAGATGGATCATCTACCATATAGACATGCTTCGTTCGTGCCTTCTTCTTCTATGGAAGTTCTTCAGATCAGCAGTTTGGCAGATTTGTGGCTTCTTCATGCTTTAGTAATGCTCTTCATGATCACTCTTATTCCTATTATAGGGGACAATTTCCCTAGTTGGAGGCTTCTTCAGTTCTTCACTAGGTTCTTACCTCTTTTTGGGGGAGGGTTTTTCCCACGTGGTTTTCTCTCTTTCCCCATTTTCAGAGGTTGCATTTTATTGCATTGTACATGGGCACCTAAAATGGCTACGTTTTCGGGACCCATTCTGTATTCATCTTAGTTTTGTGAGCTTAAGGCATTTCCCTAAGTTGCACTTAAGGGGGGGTGTTAGAGTAAATAATTAATTATTAATTATTTATTCTATTTACTTAAGCTTACTTAGGTTAATGCATTTATTTAATATTTAGTATTTAATAGTTGTAGTGGTTAGTTGATGACAACATGGGAGTTTGTTCCCTTCTAGCATGTTCCATCTTTTGTGGATATGTGTTGAGTTGTCATCCTTACCTTCTACCACCTTCCAGCTTGTTCTACAAGCTTCCTTGAGGTCTTTATAAGTGACCTCTCTCTCATTGCATTATCATCATATCACATTATTTCTTATTGTAAATACATTTTCATTGTGTTTGCATACTTGTGGTCTCTCATGTCCGTTTAGGGTTTTTCCCTTGCTCCATGCTCTTCCTCTTCTTGGCTTCTCTTTGACAAGTTCTCGCATGTAGGTGATCTTGGGCATCTTCAAAGTTGTCTTTCCTCAACTCCAACAATATATGTTGATCATAACATATAAGATAGAGCATACTGAGTAAATAGTGAGTGGTGAGACACTCAAGTGTTGAGTAGATAGTATGTGTTGAGTGATTCAAGTGTTGAGCAAGCGGTGCATGTCGATTGATAGCATTGAAGTTATAGTTAGTGCCAAGCACCAAGGACTTCAAATGATGAGTAATAAAATTTTGACATATTTGTTTGTATTGGCACAACATACTATGTAAACCAATTTTGAGACAACTTAAGATATTATTTTGAGACCCTAGATGATAAGGAAAATCCTAAATGTTAATCCCTATGCATTACATGCATACAACTAGAAAAAAGGAAGGATTGAGTGGCAATATGGATGAATATTGATTGTTGATTCATACCTAACCTTATGTCACAAATATATTCTTATAGAAGGGAAACCCTAATAAAAAGAAGTTGGAAGTGAAGAGGCATGGAATTGAAAAGAAAGCAAGAAGAGAAGTTTGCATGCAGAAACATTGTAAATAGAGAATCTAAGTGTGACAATAAAGGAATAGTATTGAGATTAAATGAATTGCAGAATTAGTTAGAGGAAAATAGAGGAAGAAGTGAAAGGAAAGAACATAGAAATATAATCAAACAAGGATCAAGGATATATCCAAAGAGTTGATCTATTATCTAGCCGCAGAGTGCTAACCATAGGATCATTGCTAAGAAATTCTAATAGGTGAATTAGTTAAATCTCTTAACAAAGTAGTCCTAATAGGCTGTGTTGAAATCCTCTAACAAGGTTCTTACTTAATTATGAGTTGAAGTCCTTTAATCAGGCACACTTCTAATAGGGTGTTAAAATCCTTTAACAAGGTGAGACCTAATAGTCTTTGTAAGCCTTTAACAGCACAAACCTTTCACAAGGTATATCATATTTTATGGTCAAATAGTTATAACCTTAATTAAATAAACTTTGCAACTGTAGTAGTGAAGATTTGTGGGTGTCATCCCCACTCCAATTTTACCTTCTCATTGAAGGGTTTCTGGATAATCATATCTTGTGTCATATATGTGTGAATGTCTACTTATTTAATTGCTCTAGATGTACATGCATAATATGGTATTCTAGTTCACTTATTGAATTGTGAGATGGATGTGAGGTGAATTATTTTATGGGCAAATGTTTGAAGCATTGATTCACCCCCCACGCCCCCTCCATAGAGTTTACTTTCCTATCATAATTCCAATAGCTACGTCCTTGTCAATGGATCACAGGATTCTAGAGGACCCTTTTGTTTGAAATTGTGATTGGAAAAATTGTTCTATTGTCATTGATGTCATAGCTTACTAGTAAGACATTTTTCCATTTGATTTGATTGTCAAATCTAGGTGATTGATTAAGAGGATTTGAGAGAAAATATAAAAAGATCACCTAGAGGAAAGGTTGAGTTATAAGGAATTGCAATGGACACTTGATTATTTAGACTTTGAGAAGATAAAGTGATTTATTAATCATGTTATAAGTAGAGACGATAGTTTAATTGAAACCTTCAAGAAGTGATCAAAGAATGACTAAATAGGCTTGACAAAGTGAAAGAGTAGAAGATTAAGGAACTTGAAGTATATGTCAATTGATGCTACTGTCAACCAAGTGCCTATATGTGTCGATTAGAAGAAGTGTTGACTGGGAATATTAGTAGTGACTTAGTCTCTTAAAAGAGTGGTTTCCAAAGGAAAACATTGAACAATTAATGATGAAATTGTGACTTTTATCTCATACAGTTGATTTATTGGAATATGTAAAGTGTGTGCAAGATAAGGATAGATGACATAGAGAGCATTTAAATTAGGGGAAATGGCATTTATAAATTTCTATGCAAGGATTCAAGGAGAAGTTTTGAGAAGTTTCTAAAAGAAAAAAGAGGAAACAAAATGATGGAAGGATTCGATGAATCTAACCTAACCCTAGGATCTACGATGATTAGAATTACCTATTTAAGGACGTATAAGGGCTAACCTTATGTGTTTGGAATAGTTGTTGATACTATTGATTGGAAAGTTTGAGTTGGAGGCTAAGAAGAGTTGTGAAGAGGTCAAGAGTGATTGCTTGAAGGGTTGCCAAGAAGATCGAAGACATAAATGACAATAGAGGCTAGTCAGTGGATCGACATGTGAGCTTAACTATGATCTTTATTTGCAAGAGAGTTGTATTAGTTAGATCAAACTTGTTATTACTTTATAACTATTGTAGCAGCATCAAAATCCTTTAATCAAGATTAACCTAACAGTCATTTATAAATCCTTTAAATAAGGTGGCATTCTAATGAAACGTTCTAAAGTCCTCTAACACAACCACTTTTGATATGGTGATTAAATCCTTTAACAAGGTCACATTTAGTAGTTTATTTTGCAACCTTTAATAGGGTTGGAGATTAGTGACATGTTAGTGGTGTTTTTTCTCAAATTGGGTTCCCACATTCAATCCTTGTGTCAACTTGTGTTGGCGTTATTTGTGATGATTTACTCTTAGTGTTTTATATTATAAAATTCTTTTATAATTAGGACAGTGGACTACTAATTAATGTTATTGATAATCTGCTATAGAAGCTAAACTAATGGATGCTTAGATTTGAAGTAGTTGAAGTGTTTAGTTGTTGAATTCATACATCTAGAGCTTGGATAACTGCTACCCCCCACCCCCCCCCCCAAGGGTAGATGACCTAGAGAGCACTTAAATTAGAGGAAATGACATTTGTGCATTTCTATACAAGGATTCAAGTAGAAGTTTTGAGAATTTTCTAGAAGAAAAAAGAGGAAACAAAATAATGGAAGGATTCAATAAATCTTACCTAACCCTAGGATATACAATGATTAGAATTACCTATTTAAGGAGGTATAAGGGATAACCTTATGTGTTTGGAGTAGTTGTTGATGCTATTGATTGTAAAACTTGAGTTGGAGGCTAAGAAGAGTTGTAAAGAGGTCAAGGGTGATCGCTTGAAGGGTTGCCAAGAAGATCAAAGACATAGATGACAATAGAGGCTAGTCAGTGGATCATCATGTGAGCTTAACTATGATGTTTATTTGCAAAGAGAGTTGTATTAGTCAGATCAAACTTGTTATTACTTTATAACCATTATAGCAGCATCGAAATCCTTTAATCAAGATTGACCTAACAATCATTTATAAATCCTTTAAACAAGGTGGCATTCTAATAAAATGTTCTAAAATCCTATAACAAGACCACTTTTGATATGGTGATTAAATCCTTTAACAAAGTCACATTTAGCACTTTGTTTTGTAACCTTTAATAGGTTTGGCTCCTAACAGAGCTTACTTCAAAAGAGTGAAAGATAAGTGGCATGTTAGTGGTGGTTTTTCTCAAATTGGGTTTTCATGTTCAATCCTTGTGTCAGCTTGTGTTTATGTTATTTGTGATGATTTACTATTACGGTTTTATATTCTACAAGTCTGTTATAATTAGGATAGTGGACTACTAGTTGATATTATTGATAATCTGCTATAGAAGATAAGCTAATGGATGCTTAGATCTGACGTAGTTGAAGTGTTTAGTTGTTGAATTCATACATCTAGAGCTTGGATAACTGCTTCACTCCCCCCCACTCCCAAATGATTCTAAACATTTTAACAATTGGGGTCAGAGCTCTCATGCTTGTAGATAAAATTCTAAAGGTACTTTAAGCTACATATCAAGATGTACAAAAAGGATGTGCCAAGGTTGAACAAAGAGAACTTCTTTGCATGACAAAGTTTGATGAGACTACATATGGAAGGAATTGGAGATGGTGCAATACACTTTGTGGATAATGCATATGTGGAGTTTAACATTTCCTCCACTCATAGCACAACAGTTCAAAGAGAAGCAAGAACACAATCAAGCTATGTTGGAGATTACATCATCCCCAAGCTATGTTGAGAATTAAAGACTTACAAAATCTATATTAAATATCAAAGTTCCCATGTAAAAATTAAAAAGTTCTTGAGTGGAAATTTAAAATTTTAAAGTTTATTTTAATAGACCAAAAAAGAAATCCTTATTGCCACTATCTCCTTTTGTAGACATATTGAAAACTACATTTAACAGATTGCATCTTATTATCTATAAATTCATCAGAAAATTGAAAAAACCTTAGGCCCCAATCTTAAATGTTAATAGATACCCATGCCAATTGATTAAGAACTGAATTTGAACTTGAAAATTTACTCAAAATGGGATTAACAAGAATTCGACATACTCATAGATAAGCTAGATGGGCCCACACTAAAATTTGTTCAATGGAGGCCTCTAATTGTAGCTATTAGGTAGATGAAGCTGATTCAAGGTTCTTTGGGGATACATTCTTCTATGTTTCTTAGTTCTAGCTTGTGTACCTTTGATATGGTCATGAGCCCTTCCATCCATATTGTTATGCTAGAAATCTATTCTTCTTTTGAAATAGTTCATTCTCGTATCAAATAGTTCTGAATCTATTCCACCCTTTTAGTGTTTCTCAACCAACACAAATTTACTGGGTAATTAACATTTTTCTTTATTATAAATTTCTTCCCTCCAAAATATTTAAAATCTTTAATAACTAAATTGAAAACTTGAAGCACTAGTTTACCATCTCAAATAGAAACCATGTAATCTTTTACATGTATAACATATAAATTCTCATCAATTTCTAGAAATCCTTTGCAAATCAGGTAGGAAAAAATCTCCAAAAAAATTTCTAACAAAGATTTTTAATTATTCCTATCAAAATAATTACACAAAACATTTTTTATATAAAATTATAATTTTTAATAAAAAGATATTGCAGTTAAATCAACAACTTTTCATAAGGCAATGACTATAATATAGTAATAGTAATCTATAAATTGTACGGAAGCAATCTGATATGATTAAAAAAAAAAAACACTAGCTATCCTCAAACAAAAACTACCTTTGACCAAAATTCAAAAAATAAAAAAATAAGACTCATTTTTCTAAAATTTTGATGATTTATTGTTTACGATCTGCATATTTTATAATCTAAAATAACAAAACAATAAAGAAAATCATCACTGTATTTTCGAAGATCCGACTTTTGATGCATTGAATAGCCAGGACCAAAAAAATTTTAAAAATCAACATGCTTTATCATCTTAAGGCAATTTTTGTCGAAATAATTTCTAACGAAGGCGACCGTTGAGCTGTAATCAGACGGCTATCGCTTTCTTATACACTTAAAAAGTATATGAAAACACGCCATGATATTAACTAAGCGACAATAAATGTGAAGAATTGCAGTTAAACGTGCTTCGGCCAACAATCTTAGCAACAAAATCCAAAATGAGAAATTGAATATTGGACATGCTTTTCACGCCAATATATGATACTCTGTTCAAAAGAAAATAATACAAAAAGAAACTTATAGAACATAGTCGCTGAAGACGAATGGCCAACTAATATAGTTATTGATTGCTTAAGCGACGAAAAAAATTAGATTAGAATTGTTTTTAATTCACCGTGCATGTCAAATTATGATACATTATAATTCAACTCGTCGAGCAGATCAGGTTCAATGTTTTCAGCCCTTATTGTCTCCTTTATCCCATTGAAATCGAAGCCAGATGCTACAGAGTTCATTTTAGAATAGTGAAAGATTAGTGAAATGTTACTGGTGGTTTTTATCAAATTGGGTTTTTACCTTAAATCCTAGTGTCAACTTGTGTAAATGTTATTTGTGATGATTTCTTATTCGTGTTTTATATTCTGAAAATCTGTTATAATTAGAATAGTGAACTTCCAGTTGACTTTATTGATAATATGCTATAGAGGCTGAGCTAATGGATGCTTAGATCTGAAGTAGTTGAAGTGTTTAGTTGTTGAATCAGTACATCTAGAGCTTGGATAAGTCACCACTTAAAAGGTATATGAAAACACCCCATGATATTAACTAAGCGACAATAAATGTGAAGACTTGTAGTTAAACGTGCTTCGGCCAACAACATTCTTCGCAACAAAATCCAAAATGAGAAATTGAATACTGGACATGCTTTTCATGCCTATATATAATACTCTGTTTAAAAGAAAAAAATCCAAAAAGAAACTTATAAAACATGGTCAGTGAAGACGAAGGGCCAACAAATATAGTTATTGATGGCTTAAGCAACCAAAAAAGGTAGCTTAGAATAGTTAATAATTCAGCATGCATTTTAAATTATGATACAATATAATTCAACTCGTCAAGTAGATCACGTTCAATGTTTTCCGCCCTTATTGTCTCCTTTTTCCCATTGAGATCGAAGCCAGGTGCCTTTTTGTCGCATTAAGTCGGTGATAAGTGTGGTTGTGGGTGGAAGATCTAACGGAATACGTAGTTGTCAGCATGTTCTGGATTTGGAGAGATATATGAAGCCAGCTCTAAGCTTGCTAAGCCAGTGAAACGAAGCAGAACTTTATATAGTGTGTCGGCTACCAGGTTAGAAGGAAAATCATCAAAGAGTCCAATACTTTCGATTTTGCACAGTGTTTGGTTTTGAACTGATGGAAAACCCAAGTTGAATAAGTAGTAAACTTGACATGTTTAGATCGTTTATATAGCATAGGTGTTCTCATTGTATGGTTTGATATTTTCAGACGGTTCATTTGAAATCATGTTAATAAGTGGTGTCTATAATCTTATTTCTACGGAAGTTAGATTCCAACAGTTGTTGCTACGGTTGTGATTATTTAATGGGGAAAGAAGGTATTAGAAGTGTGAATCCAAATAGGAGGGGAACAAAACATCCCACATATGTAGGTGTTAGAAAGAGAAAGTGGGGTTTGTGGGTTTCAGAAATAAGAGAGCCAGGGAAGGAGAAGAGGATATGGCTGGGCTCATTTCCTTCACCAGAGATGGCAGCTCGTGCACATGATTCAGCTGCATTTGCCCTCAGAGGGGAGTCAGCCAATTTCAATTTCCCTGACTTGATTCACTCGCTTCCTTGCTCTGCAACTTCCTCTTTAATAGATATTCAGGCCGCTGCAGTCCAAGCTGCATACTATACATATAAAGAGCCAGTGGAACAAGAAGCACCTCGGCTATGCTGCAACACCAAGAATGATGATAATATTAAGGGTTTTCTTGATGGGGACTTGTTTTCACAAAATAAGCGTCTTTCAATTAATATCGTAGTAAACTAGTCAGAAAAAGACGAAGAAACACCACAGCTGTGCTGCGAAACGCACAGTAATGACGTCGACTGTGCTTTTCTTCTTTCTGAGTCCATTGCTGAAAATCAGTGTCAATTAACTCGTTTGGGAGAAAGTGGGAACCAAAACAATGAGACAATGGAGTCATGGCAAGACTGGTTAAACTTGCTAATGAATAGTGAAGATGGTCTGATTATGGGAACTTCTCCCCTATTTCATACACCATCCACTGAAGCAGAAGAAGCATATTACTAGTTTGCATCTCTTTGGGATTAAAGAAAACTGATGCTTAATCAGTGAGTTCTAAACGATCAACCATATGCAAGGATATACAATGCATGCAGCCAGGCCTGGAATTTCACGGTCATCCTTGCCTGTCATGTTTCATTTTAAGTTCGAAGACAAATATTGATTGTCATTTTTTGCTAGTTTCTTTAAATTTTAGTATGAAACAGAGACTGAATCTGCATTTGAAACTCTTAATCAATTAAATATAAATTAATAATATTTGCGAAAAATTCAATTTTAGAAGTTTCTAAATTCATACATTTTGTAAAATAATATAAAATTCTAGAAATTAATTATAAATTAGTAACTTAAGAAAGTTTCTAAGTTTATGTTATTTTAAATTGACAAAACTAATACATATAATAGATTTTAAAAATATTGCATATAATTATTTGGACTGTTTATTAATTCACTTAAGTATCATATTGATGATTTTGTAAAAAAGTTAACCTGTCAATCTTTACAATCCAATAAATTTTCAGTCTATCATATACAGACATGCAGTTTCAGTTAGCTTGTCCTAACAGCAGTTGTTTAATTTAAATTGGTTAGATTTCCTCTCCATAAATCAATGATTGGCCATTCATTAGTTTATCTCTGAAATCTTCACTTCAGATCATAATTTATTTTTGTTGTGTTAGCCGTTCTCAAACTAGAATTTCACATCTTCCATTGAATAATGCATGCAATGTTTGCTTAACTGCGGAGGAGTTACGGTTAGTTGATTAGAATTTGAGATTTGATTTATATCTAAACTTTTTCTAAAATTTGACTCAGCTCCTTTAAAATCTCTATGGGGTATATAGTAACAAAAAATAGAGTTTTTCTCAAATTAGAGGATTTAAAACTTTAGCACCTTAGAGATTCTTTGGCCGAAAGCATTGGTTCTTGGTTTCTCTAACTAATAGCATAAGAAGATTGGTGACACATGTGCAAGAGGAAAGCATGTAGGGGGACATTTTAAAAAGGCAATGAATGGAAGGCTCATCATCCACTTCAACTTATTTAAATTCAAATATATGTGATCTTATGCAAACAACTTGTTCAAATAATTTATCATAGTTTATAAATTTTATTTATGATTTGTCACAAATATATTAAGTGTATTTTATTAAAACCAAAGGTAAATCTCTCAATCCATTCAACATGCATAATGACTATGTGGAGAATGAAAATGGTGTAAAAAAATATCTAAGAAAAAATTAGGTAAGATAATCATCTTTAAAAAGATATTAGAGTTTCTATGAAATGAATGAGATCAAAAGTGGACTCAACAATATAAACACACCTCAATGGAATAGAGTGGCTGAAAGGAAGAATCCTGTAAAGACAATAATAAGGAGCATGTTGCAATCTAAGGCTTTGAGAAACTCTTTTTGGGTAGATGTAGTTGCTATGGTTTTATACATTCCCAATATGGTTCCTACAAGTGCACTTGACAAGATGATTATCTATGAAGCATACTGTGAAAAAAGGTTGAATGTTAATCATTTCAAAGTTTTAAACTTTCTTTATCATTTATCCATGTACTTGTTTAAAAATATGCTAAATGTAATACAAAAACTAAATCAAACGCTTTTGTTTGTTATAGTGAGAAAAGCAAGACTTATAGTCTATATTCAATCCTCTTACTTATAAGCTTATTGTGTCAAGAGATTTCAATTTTTATGAACTATGGTTGTATGGTCATCAAAATGGCCATGCTCAGAAACCAATATCTATTTTCTATGATGTTAATTATTATGAGAAGTCCAAAATGAATCTATATAAAATGTTAAAAATTGACTAGGTCACCCTTCATCAACTTCTACAACTCCAATTGAAGTCCATCTTTGGCTCGAATTCATTATATGAAGGTTAAAATGTTGAGTGATATTTATAAAGTTGTACAACTTAGGAACATGAATAAAATGTAAGAGGTGGGTGTTGGACAAACAAAAAATATTGCCTATTGAGATTTGTGTAATAGATTAACTATCTTGTATGCTTTATAAATCTAGTGGTTGTATCAGGCATTGACATGTCAATATTTAGGTGCAATGACTATCTGCCAACATTCCCCTTTAAGATTTTAACAATCTTCTTTTATACATATAAATAGTTGTTGAACGATTTATTGACACATTGATATTTTGGTGCAATGGTAACCCTATCTTGTATCAATTAAACATTTCATTTTTTTATGAAGGCTAGTTTTGAGCAATCACATTTTGAATAGACATGTACTAATGAGGTTTTGATGAAAGAGATACAAAATGATATATTTTCTAATAATAGGAATGATACTCAAGAGCTTATAAATCCTGCAATTTTAAAATGAGAAAAATAGTCATAAATTAGTGTAGAAGACATTTTTTAACAATAGTGAGAGCATGAAAGTTCATAAGGAAAGGTTATTTTCTAGAGGATTCAGCCTAAAGTATTGAATAATAGAATACTAATTTCATTAGTAATTAAAAAATATTATAGAATACATCATATGGACCTAAAAGAGCCTTCTTGAATGGCTACTTTGGAAGAAAAAATCAATGTTGAAGAACCATAATATTTTTAAGTGAAGGAAAATAGTATCATGTTTATAATTTCAAGAAGGCTTTCTATAGTGTCAACCATGAAAAACATGGTATGCGAGGATAACTAACTACATTTTGAGAATATATTCAATAGATGTAAGAGTGTGTGTACCCTTGACAAGAAGTCAGAATGTACTAATTTATTCTTATTATAAGTTTGTATGTTGATGATCAATTGTATATATGGGTAGTATTCGTAAGTTGAAATATGAGCTTAATGTTTGTATGATAAACTAATTTGATACAAAAGATCTTGGTCTCATAAAAGAACATTCTTTGAATGAAGGTTTAACAAAAGAAAGATGAGAACTTGACTTTTTAATAAAGTGTACAAAGGATATTTTGAGGAAGTTTACATAGTTGATTGTCATCCACCTACAACTCTATGTTCTCAAAGAGTTTTCATGTATAGAGATCATCATGCTTAAATATTTTATAGGATAATTTATAGTATTATTTTTAGAGATTTATATTTATAACTCATAGAAGGCTTGATAGTGTATGAATTTTATTTTATATACATTTCAAGGTACATGATAAATACATCAAAAATATGTATCATGGTATCCAAAATAATCTCTTAGGCATGTGAAAGACATTCTAAATTTTACAATTTATTAATATCATTCTAAAAGTTATAATTTTGTTAGCTTTATTTATTTGAATGTGGGATAAATACAAGATGACCCTAAGTTTACATTTAGAAATTATTCTTCTTTTGGTTCAAATTTAATTTCATTAAGATTTAAAAATAAAAATAAAAAAAACAACAACATTATAATATTGTCATACATATAAGAGGAACACGTCATTTTTACTTCAATGGCTACAAATTTTATTTGGCATAGAAATTGTTGACAAGAAATTGGAGATAACAAACTTCAACATACAATAATTGGTTATCACAAGGTGAGTGCATCAAGTCCAAAAATAATCTAGTTCATAACAATAGTACTAAACATTTTGATCTAAAGTAACATTGCATCTAGGATTTAGTATAAGAAAAATAAACCCAATTCAAGGAAAAAAATGCTCAAGATCCATTGGCTTCTATCATAAAAAAATATAGTTACACAATTTAAATGTTTGGCAATGGAATTTCAAGTCATCTTAAAATCACCTAAAATTATGATGAATTCTTCTAATCAATGAGTTCTAAAAGATGAACCATATGGAATGCATACCAGTTAAAATAAGTTGTTCTTAAAAAAAAATATTTTACTTACGTTGGCATCATTTAAATTGATAAAAAATACTTGGTTCAAATATAGTGTTGGAATAAATAAATATTTAATCTTTCATTAGCATTACTCTATAATATTTAGTTCATCTCATTGTTGTTATAGTTTTTCTAGATCTAGAGTTTCATACCCATGATAAAATAATAGATAATGCATTCTTAACTACTTAGGAGTTACAACTAAATTCATAAAATTAGTGATTTGATTTATAAGTAACATTTTTATTTTATTTGACTAACATAAAACATGTACTACTTATGCAATTTAGGAAGCTCAAGGCTCCACGACATTGAAAATAAGGTAACCCATACTAACATAATAGAATTTTTTTTTCTACAAATAATTTTCACATGACTACTTGTTTAAGATTTGACTAAATTGGCACTTTTTATTATTGGTAAAATTTTATTACTTATTGAGGTAAAGTTCAAGAGAATAGTTTTAAATTTTTATAGGGATTTCGAAAAGATTAGAAAATGAATCTACACTAGCGCCTTTAATGCAATGGACACCAGATGAGAGGAATCTAGTAACTAAAATTAGACCATCAAGATCATCATTTTAAGTTTATATTTTGATTAATTTATTTTAAAAATTGATTATATAAATGATCAATTTTAGGGGTCCAAAACTCAATTACAAAAGACCACACACACACACACATATATACATACATACATACATACACATACATATATAGACACACACATATACATGTATACACACACACACACACACACACACACATATGTGTGTGTGTGTGTGTGTGTACACATATATGTATGTATGTATGTATGTATATGTATATATATGTATGTATGTATATCTATACATATGTGTATCTATATCTACACACACACACACACACACATGCATACATATATATACATACATACATACATACATATACACACACATCTATACACACATATACACATGTATATATATATACATACACACACACACACACACACATATGTAGATATATATACATGTGTGTGTGTGTTAAAATAGCAAAAAGGTCAATAGACAACTACGTATCTACCAAGGGAAAATAAAAAAATAAGATGAGATAGAACCCAAAAAAAAAACACTAGACAATTCTTTTCAAGAGCTCAATTGGTTCAAGCTCTAGATTAGTCATCTTGTAAGTAGAAACCTTAATATCTTCAAACTCTTTATTGACGTTAAGGGCCTCCTTCTTCTTGATACTAGTACATGTCCTCTTTCTATGACTAGGATTCTCCTTAAGGTTAATATCCTTTATGTCCTTGACATTTATAATGGAATTTTCCTTATTGATCTATCCCAACATTTCAACAGGAGTGAATTGTTCATTATCAAGTACTTATAAGTTAGAACTGATTTCATAAAATTTTAGATCTTATTTTTATGTAAAGTTTTTATATTATTTGAGTAACCTAAAATATGTATTATATATAGTATTTAGAAAGATAGATTTTTCTCTAAGAAATTAGGGTTGTGAAAATAATGAAGTCTATAATAAATAATAGATTTCTATTTCTAAAAATTGGTTTTGACGTGACTATTTTTTTTAACTGTAATGATTTTTTACTATTACTAATATTTTATTAGTTCTTTGGACATAGTTTGAGTGATAGGTTTTATAATTTTATATGGATTTCATATAGATTATTAAGTTAGTATTAGAAAAGGAATTTACATTGGAGCCTCTAATGCAATAGATAATGGATATGGAAAAAATAATAAATGACATTATATAGATAAATAACAATATGGATACATATATAATTTATTATATGTCTACTTTCATATTATTTATAAATATATGGTAAGGGTATCCAACAAATATACCAAGTTTACTTTGAGGTTGCAATGCCTTATTTTTTCATGTAGGTATCCTTGCCCATGCTGGACAACCAAAAACTTTAAAGTGTTTTACACTTTGTTTTCTTCCACACCAAGCCTCAAAAGGTGTAATTCCATCCAATACCTTATGATGACTTCTGTTTTGGATGTAATTTGCACAACACATAGCTTCTGCCGAAAAAACTTGATCTAGAGACTTATGTTGTAGCATACAAGTGGTCATTTCCTTAAGGGATCTAGTCTTCCTTTCAGCAACACCATTTTATTATGGAGTGTATGCAACTAAATGTTGAAGATCAATACCCTCATGAGTACAAAACTCTATAAGCCTTGAGTTCACACACTCCCTTCCTTTATATGTTCAAAGAATCTTGATTGCTTTCCTTGATTGCTTCTCAACTTGAGCTTTGAAGGTGATAAACTTATCAAACACTTCACTCTTATGAGAAAGAAAGAAGACTGAAGTGTAGTGTGGAAAGTCATTAAAGAAGGTGAGAAAATAGTGAGCCTTTCCAAATGATGGCACTGGAAATGGGCCAGCTACATCACTATGAACCAATTCTAGAACAAAAGTAGCTCTCCAAGACTTCCCCTTGTCAAACTTTTCTTCGGGATGCTTACATGCTTCACAGTCTATGCATACACACTCTGAATACTTGACTTCAGGTAGACCTATGACCATATCCTTGTTGCTAAGTTGTTGAAGGTAGTGGTTATTGAGATGTCGAAACCTCTCATGCCATAGTTTACTTTGTGAATTTGAGTGGGTCAACAAGGTAAGGGAAGTGGACTTAGGCACAACATGAGAAAAAGAATAAAGTCTTGTATCATGATTAGCCTTTCCAATTGCCACCATAGAATCATCCTTTAGATTTTTTACCACAACTAAATTAGGAAGGAATTCCACTTTTTTGCCACATCCATAGTGATTTATTTGGTAGATTGAAAGGAGGTTGGTGCTAAGGATGGGAACATGAAGAACATCCTTGAAATCTCCATTGTCAAACTCAACATTCCCTTTTCCTTCAACTTCTAGTTGTGTGTCATTTTGTACATAGATGTAAGGTACACGTGATGGTTTAAAAGAGGAAAAATGCTCCCTTGAAGCACCCATATGATGTGTAGCTCCTGAATCAAAAACCCATTCCTCAAAATTATTTTTACTTGCTACCAAAGCTTGTCCCTTACCTTTTGAAGTGGATGAAGATCTCTTATCCTTATAGGCATTTTGCACATCAATTTTATGTTTCCTCATTATGTTTAGTAGTTCATCAATTTTCTTATCCTTACAATCATGTTCATCATGACCATTCTTCTTACAATAGGCACAAGTTTTCTTCTCCCTTTTATTGAAGTTGTTCCCCTTCTTATTATTTTTGGAAAAAGACTTGCCTTATTGTGAGGAAGATTGTTGTGTAGAGGAAGATTGATGCAAGGAGGTAGATTGATGTGTAGAAGAAGATTGTTGTGTGTCATCTTGTGGCTCAGCCTTCCACTGCTTTTACTTCTTGTTGGAACTTTTACCACCTCGATTCCCTTGCTTCCCTTTATTAGCTACCAAGGCTTTGGACTTGAAAGACTGGAGAATTCCCATACTCACTAACTTTTCATGTTCTAAGACCAACATTCCTAAAAATGACTCGAATGATGGATTAGTGAAGGCACTTCCCATTGTTAACTTTTGAGTCTTATAACTTGAAACAAAAGCCACATATTCAGGAGGAAGATGAGTCATCACATGTTTGATCAACTTTCCATCCTTGATGGGTTCACCACAATCCTTAAGTTGTGACCTATACATGTCTACTTGGGTAAGATAATCTTTTATGGTGTAAAAATTTCTAGGATCCAATTTGAGAATATTTTCCTCAATGGTGTAGGCCATATCTTCATCTACTATCCCATACAATGCTTCAAGTTTATTCCAAACTTCTATTGGATTGGTAATGTTCCTAATGTGATATTTGACAAGATCTGAGATATTCTTTAGCAAGGTTCCTAAGGAAATTTCTTCTTTTTATGCCCAATCTTCTTTACAAGACTCATTAGCATCATCGTCAGGTTTCTTTACAGCACTAGTTACATAATGTAGTAAACCTTTTTAACCTAATGGTTCCTTTATCTTTTCTTTCCAAGTAGCATAATCATGTGGTTTTAACTTAGAAAAAGAACCCATAATGCAAAGGAAAGACCACAATATTAAGGAGATGGAGGAACACAAGACACCCCTCTCAGATCCGCCGCCCCCCCCACTTTTCACTCAATCAAATAACCCCCATCCCCCAAAAATATGATTTGGTACTTTATGTTTAGTACTGGTGCAATAGCCACTTGCCAATTTTGGGCCAAAGTGGAACTTTGATTTTTGATGTTTAGAATTTCCCATTTGAGGCCAATTTTGACTCTCAACAAGATAGCTTAGAATGAAAAAAAATCTTAAGCTTTATAATGATTATACAATGCAAGAAAAGGCCTATTTTTGAAAGTGATACTTCTGCCCAAACAAGGCTATAATATTATTGCATCTCTGAATAGTAGACAAAATAATATATAATTTTAGAAAAAATAGAACTTGGAAATGTGTTCAAATGAGCTCAAACAAAGCCTCTAAAGTTGCAAAATGTAGGATTAAATAGGTACAATCACCAATATCTGCCCATTCTGCAAACTTTGTTGACCAAAACTAGAAAAATAACTGCACCACTAAAATATTTAAGATATTCTACCCAAAATTAAAAGAAATTGTGCCTAATTTGGAGTTTGGATGAGTGACTTATGGCCCTGCGAAGTCAAAGTACCAAACTGAAAAACAATATGGTGAGGGGCCCAATTCTCAAATGCTTTCTGACATAAGAAAAAACTAAGCCTAAATTTGATGGTTTGGGTCCTGTCAAGGGAGAAAAAAAATTTAAAAACCAAGTACCCTCAAATGGGTGTCAAATTTATCCTTCAAAAAAATCCATAGAAATGCAATTTTTTTAACAAATTACAATTTTGAACCAGATTGTAGTAAAATTATGGATCAGGGTGGAGAGCTCCAAATGATACAATCATGACAATGGATTAGATTAGGCTTCCATCATAATAGAGATCTGGTCACTCTAATGTTGTTGACAAGATCAATCAAAAAATTCCTCAAAATGCAATAAAATCTCAGATCAAGCATGCCATTATGGATTTTTACCCAAGTTAGGAGTCATGTGATTATATTTGGATGTTCTAGGCAAAGAGAGCTATGCTGGACCAAACTGCAATGAGAATGAGTTGGCCTAAGCTTGGTTGACTCGATCCGAATAATAAAGACTGTCACAACAAAGCTTTCGATCATGATGAGACCTACAATGTCAAGTAGATCATTGAGATGAGGGCTCACAAAGAATGTAATGAAGTGGGATCTTTCAATCTCAAATTGTGGTGGTTGAAGTTTGTCGAATATGTTGGTTTCAAATCTTGGGTCTTCATTGGAAGGCCAAGCTAATATGCAGGTGTGCTCGAGCAAAATTTTCACTAGTTTTCAATGTATAGATGTAAATATTGTCCAGTGACTAGTAACTCTTGAACGGCTTAAACGTCACACACTAAGGCTTGATTCCTAGTGCAAAAGTGTTAACTAGTCAAAGTTTGACTTACTTTTCCAAGCTTAATTTCTTCCTTAGTGTGTGATGTTTAAGGTTGGCCACTTCTGAATGACTTAAACATCTTCTACTAAATTGGATCTTGGAACCCACCCATGATGTAGAGAAGTGTGGATTTTAGAAAGCCTATAAAATGGTGTAGATCTGACCAAATGAGCTAGGTCACACTCAGATTTCTCTACTTGCCCTTGATTGGACTATCGATGGGAGATTATTGCACATTGGTACAAATCAAAAGAAAGCTATGTCACTGACAATACAAATAAGAGGAAAGGTTTTCTCAGAGGGACTTGATGCCAACTCTGTGTGGTCGATGTACAGATCTCTATTGATCTAATCAACTCAGATGAGCCAAAGATGTTGTAGGGGTCAAATTGGAAGTGAGCTCAAATCAACTGTGATGCATGATATTGATGGATGAAGTATGGATGTCGCTAGTGTATGTTTCAACACTTCTCAATACTTAATTGAATCAAAATGTTGGATCGAGAGTGCCAAATCTCCAATGCTCCAATGAATGGGACCAGTGCCATTGAGGTGAATGTCACCAATTTGTAGATCTAGATTATCATACCATGGCAAGCTTGGAAAATTAGGCTTCCAAGTCTAATTTGTGAAAAATATTTTCCTCGAAATTAACTATTTCCTAAGATAGGCATATTTATAGTAAAAATTTATTGAAATGGCCACCCAGATGTAATGGTGAGGTTGGATCTTGCTCAAAACACTCCTAGTAATTACAGATATCTAGATCTAAATTGTGGCCCTCTAAAATGAAGCAAAACAAAACTCTCCAATGGCTATGCAATGAAGCTCCTGTCACTCTGATACCATGTAAGAATTTTCCTAAGGCAATAATTCAATGAGAAGATCAAGAAGCTCAATAGATAACACAAAAGAAAAAAATAGTGATCAAATGTGAATCTCAATAATGATAAAAATGATAAAGGATATCATATGAATACACACTTGAAGTCCCTGTATATAAAGGTAACTTGAATGACTAGGAGTCAACAATGAGATAATCATCACAACTAAGCACATGTCCACCAAGAGTGGATTATCCTCCATTATGCATGAATGTATAGGAAATAATGAGAGGATAAGAATACAAAGGTGTATCTCATAAAGAGATGTAGTAGACAACATGTGCTAAATTGGAGTGCAAACAACTATGTTGTCTCATGACAACTCATATGAATATTAAAACTCCTAGGTATCTACATGACAACTAATATGCTAAAGCATTAACCTAAGTAACTTAAGTAAAGTGTAAATAGAAAATACTTATTTACACCAACAAGTATTTTTTCCATTTCAATTTCATTTAACATAGAATACTTTAAGGTTCATTACACCCATCTTTAGGAAAAATATAAAGTACCCTAAACAATTTCCAAGATTAAAATTTTTGCATTATTCACTTCAAGCACTCTATAATAGTCTAAAATCTTATACTAACATTGATTGTTAGTGCAAATATTCTCTCTAATTTTAGGCTTTCTACATGACATTAGAATTCATTTTGTCTTGAGGTAATTTCTTATTCTTGAACTTAGTTTCTAGTATTTGTATTTCTATATGTTGTTTCACACATTTTAATGCACCAACTTTTACCTCTACTTCATCAATAATATTCACAACCTTTATTTTTAATTATATCATTTGCATTATTCTTGTTAATTTTTAATGTATATAATATGTTTAAAAAATAATAATATATTTTTTATATTTAATTTTTCATCCATATATTAAATTGATTTTTTTTTAAAGATTACATTTATTATCTCATATACATGTGTCACTCATAACTCTATCATATAAAGGTTCCAACCACTAACATTATTTGATTTCATCATTTCTCCTAAAATATTATTAGTTTCATATTGTTATCACTACTTCTTGTTGTTGTTTATGAACATGTTTGATATTGTGATTAAAGTCAATAGAAAAGAGGGAATAAATTGTATAGTAGTGAAGATATGTGTAGCCATAAAATATGAGGAGAATAAAGAAGATTCCAAAGAGGTGATAAAACATAAAACATTTAGATCTCCAAGCTTTCAATCTTAGACTTTATTCATTTCAAGATTGGATGCAAATTGATGTTCAAAAAGACTTAGTACCTATTGATGGTAAAAATTTGATCCATGCTTTCCTTTCTAAAGATGACAACTATAATGAAGATAAAGAAGAAATCTAAATGTCTTAAACATCATATACTAAGGTTTGATTAAATACTAAAAGTATTTTATAGTCAAAGTTAACTTAATTTTCCAAGCTTAATTGGTTCTTTAATGTGTGATATTTAAGAGTGGTTGGAAAAGAAATTGTTCCATTGCAAAGAAAATATTAAGTGAGAGACTACAAATTTGGTGAAGAAGGTTGCAAAAGAGAACCAAGCTATAGATTCATCCAAGAAGATTGCAATTATAGAATTTTTTAAAGAATTTTATTGTCAATATAAAAATAAGATAGGTGGATGAATGATGAAGGGGTGATATAATTGATTTCTAAGGTTGAAAAATAAATTAAAATGAAATTATATGGGTAGAAAGAAGAGATTATATAAATGCAATCATGAACCACATTTAAAGGCAGGGCAACAAGGGACATGCATAAAGTAAAGGATAGTTTTATTTCCATATGAAAAGAAGCTCTTGAATGACTTCCTACTTGAGAACATTGTAAAATAGTCAAAAATAGGTTTCAATATAGATTCAAGTCTTTGTTCTAACATTGTATGATGGTTTTGTTCAACTATAATTGTAGTTGTTATATTCAAATGACTAAATGACTTGTGTGTGTTAGTATAATGTATTACATTTTTGTTAGATGTATTACATTATTTAGGTTAGTTACAAAAGGGGTTGTGCATGGTTAAAAATTTTAACTAGTTTTTTATGGGCTATACAAACATTTCAAATACCTATCAAATGTAATATCTTATACATTGAAATAGAAGAATATTTTCTCAATTTTCATAATAATTGATATAAGAACTATGATGATCTACATAAAATATTTTAGATGATAAATATTTGATTCTTCATTTATTGATGATGCTGTTAAGATGGAATCGCAGCAAGTGGTAATATCTTTATTTATAGAGAAGTGAAAAAGATTTAGAATGAAGAGAAGATAAGGTAATAGAAAGAAGAGTTTTTTTAATCCTATATACTCTTGTTAGTGATTTATTTAAATTTCTTCATGATCATTTTGATGAAAAGGAAAAGTTGGTGCAGGGGTCATTAATCTTTTAGATAGGAGTTTGCAATAGTATTATAGAGATATGATGTACATGGTTGCATTTTTTGGTTATCCAAGTCTGGCAAGGACAAAAGTTTGAATGAAGATGTCTATGAATAAAAATATAAATTGTAGTGCTTCCTCGAATGTGTTGTTTCAATGAGGGAAAAATGAAAGAGAAATAAAATAAAGATAATATTGTAGTCATTTATGATAAATATTTAACAAATAATGAGCATTTTTTAACTAAGAAAATGAGCAATTAATGGGTGCTAACCCAGAGTACAACTAGACTTCTAGACACTAGTAACAAAACATTACCAGCACCTAGTTATGAAAGATGCCATAAGATTAGTTCTTCCTTTTGTCAAAGACAAAGGTCCATAAGTGACTGACCCACCAACCATGGTCAATATTGTCACTAAAAATCTTGGGAGAAGTGCCCAAAATACCTTCATGGTTAAACTAAAAACAACAACGACGAGCCAGAATGTACCCTTTAAAACTGCCAGCAATCACTCAATCACAAGGGAAAGGAAAACTAAACATTATCATACCAACAAATAGATAAACTTAGGCCATTCACACCTATCAAAATCCTAAAAAAAAATATAAGACCAAACAAGACTATACCTTTAGCCTTGGAAAACACAAAACATATCTTCCAACCATGGGTCCAGGCAAAGCTCGACATCCAAGTTTGGAAAATGTAGTCAAAATTCTTCCAGGCCCCCAAAAACTCCCACATCACCATAATAGAAATGAGAGGATCAGGGAGAAGGAAGACCAACCCCTAGAGGTAAGAGTTTCTCTCCCTTCTTCTACTAACCAAGCTACTAAAAATAGAACAAGTACACAACATCTCGATGAGAGTCTCCTCTCCTTCCCATTGCACAAATATGATCTCCACCTCAATAGGAACTATGAATGTAGAAGTGCAAAGGAAGACTCAGACCTTCCTTGAAAGAAGTATCTCCCATCTCCACATCAAAACATTTATCTGAGGATTCATTCCATCTTCACCATGTGAACTATATTGTTCAAACATGCTCTGACCATCCCAATCTCTTGCAAAATGAGAGGGATACTTGCCAATAGTAGGAGACAACCCACTAAACCCGTTCACCAGCACTTTCTCCAAAAAAAACCACTATATCCATTAGCTTTGTCCCCACCTTAATAGGGCTCTCCACCTCAATAGGATGCTTGAAAGTGAAGGTGAAGACTAGAGGACACATCCACCAAAGACTAGGGGTTTTATAGGGGAGGAGAGATCTAACACATCTGTTGAAGGAAGAGAACCCCTCCATCCTAAAACACAAATACAAACAAGGAAGGCCCCTAAAGGCCTCCATAACCCACCACAACCCACACATAGTACAGTTTTAGTTAGGGATAACCCCCACACAAAAAGCTCTAGAGAAAGAAGAGACAATAGGGCCAACATGCACAAATTTGCACCACAAGAGATCACAAATAGATCCTAGGAAAGGAAAGATAGCAAGGGAAAGAGAATCCAAACTACTATACTAGAGATCAACAATGCATATTTGGAAAGCATAGGAAGTTGGGAGGAAAACCCCCAATCTGTTGCAATAGAGATCACCAATGCATCTAGAGAAAGTAGAGACAACATGGAAAATGACCCCCAAATTTGTTTCTCCATATACTACCTATGAAATAGTCAAGAAACCAGAAAAATCCATCTAGTTCTTCATCTTCATTAGAATCTACTTGCAAAAAACCGCAGTCATTGCAAATTCCAACATGGCTCTACCTAGCACAACCCAACTCTTGAACTCCATCATAGCTCTATAGAGTCTAGTTCATCTGAGCCTAGCCACAGTCCAAGCTTTCGATGTAGATTTACCCAAAATTGATCTGCCTAGAACATCTAAAGGCCCCAAAAGGAAGATGCAAGCATTCCCCATCTTCATCACCTTCACTATCCTCCCCTTGGCCTCGATCACTTCTCATTGAAACCCTAGCACTACCACTCACTTCCATCTTAATGATGCACATATTATTAATGAATATTTTTTGTAATTTTTATGTAGTACTTTAAGCTTTGATTTTTTAAAGGTTGGAGGCATAGGACAATGGAGCATTTTAATCATCTAAAGTTAGCTTCTCAATTTGAGATGATTTTTTTCTTCAAAAGTATTTTTGGTTTTCTAGTTTTTTGTTTCTTCCTCCTATTGCTAACATTTTTGAGGATACATGTTGTGTGAAGTTTGATTTGTGGAGGTAGGTAAGGGGTTTTCTGTAGAGTTCAAAATGTATGCTTGTCCAATAGCTTCCAAGACTATGATTCAAAAATTATGGAGGGAGAACTTAGGAATCTTAGGTACTAGTTACACCTGTTAGTATGTGGTGATTGATCAGGAAAGTATTGTACATCATAAATTCTTTGGGGCAATTTTTTTTTTTTTTGGGTACTATTCGTAGATTCACTATTTGTAGATTCGCCACTAAAGTAATGGCTAATTTATGGCTGACATGTAGTAACCCTAAACTAGTTTAATACTTGTACAAAAGGGCTTAGGGTTAGGGTTGTTTTATAGTTGTGATGTAAAATTGGTTCTTGCAGTGGTATTGAGCTGTAAGGGATTACAGATTATAATCAAGTTCTAATCACTGGAACATAAAAATATCAGACTTGTTATTTGGTGGACGTAGCCAATGGATTGGGTGAACCACGTTAAATCTTCATGCCTTGTGTTCTTTTCTATGTGATCTATTATTTTCTATTATTGGTTATATTTGCATGTAATTTTTATTTCTGTGCGTGGTTAATCCTAACAAGTGGTATCAGAGCCTAGTTTTTTTTCAATTATCCTCTGTAGGAAAGTCTCATGGTTGAGTGGGAGTCTCACAGTTGAGTGGGAGCAATGGTAGATTAGGGTAAGTTGAGGGTTGACAGGTTTAATGGGCAAAACTTCCAGTTATGGAAGATGCAAATCCAAGACTATCTTTATCAGAAGGATTTATAGAAGCTATTGGAAGGAAGAGCCAAGAATCAAGGATCTATGTCAAATGATGAATGGGATCTTTTGGATAGAAAGGAAATTGGAAGCATTATATTATGTTTGGCACCATTGGTGCCATTTAATATTACAAAAGCAAAGATGATAGATGAATTGATGCAAACCCTAGTGAAACTATATGAAAAGCCCTCCACTTCAAATAAGGTATTTCTAATGAAGCGTTTATTTAATACGAAAATGGTAGAAGGTGGATCTATTATAGATCATTTAAATGAGTTTAATACTATTACTAGTTAGTTATCTTTTGTGGGTGTCAATTTTGATGAAGAAATTAGGGCTGTCTTGATTTTGTGTTCTTTGCTTGAAAGCTAGAATGGCTTGTTAATGGTTGTGAGTAACTCTATTCCTGGATCTAGTACCGTAACATATGATGATGTGACCGATGTTGTTTTGAGTGAGGAAAATCGTAGGAAAACCTTAGGTGGATCTACATTAGGAAGTGCTTTGAATGCACAAAGTAGGGGCAGAATGACTGAGAGAGGAAGTAACTCTAGAAATTGTGGGAAATCAAGAGGAAATTCAAAAGGGAGGAGGTCTCAATCGAGAGGACCAAATGACTATTGGTACTATGGAAAACTAGGGCACAAAAAGAAAGATGATGATGCAACTAGAAAAGTATGGGTTTATTTCCTTAGAAATCTGATGTATTTCAAACTTTTAAAAAATGGAAATGCTTGGTTCAAAATGAGACTGGTAAGAAATTAAAATGTCTCAGATTTGATAATGGTGGTGAGTATTGTAGTCATGAATTTGAAGATTATTGCTCTACTAATGGTATTCATAGACAAAAAAATTGTTCCAAGGACTCCACAGGAAAATGGAGTGGCTGAACGCATGAACAAGACTATAATGGAGCGTGCAAGGAGCATGAGGTTGCATGTTGGGTTGCCCTTACACATGTGGGTAGAGGTTGTCAATAATACTATATATTTAATTAATAGAGGTCCCTCTACTCCTTTGGCCTGTGGTATTCTAGAGGATGCATGGACTGGTAAGAAGGTGAGTTATTATTTTCTCAAAACCTTCAGTTATGAAGAATTTGTTCACATAGATTTTAAAAATAAAACGAAGTTGGAAGCTAATTAAAATAAATGTATATTTATTGGATATGGAATTAATGAATTTGCTTATAGGCATTGGGATTTTGAAAATCAAAAAATTGTAAGAAGCAGGGATGTCATATTCAATGAGAATGTGTTGTACAAAGATCTATTGTAGCAACATGAGAAGAAAGAAGATGATTATGTAGTGCTAAATGATACTCCAAAAGCTAATGTTCCAACCATTCCTCATGATGTGCAATAACCGCAACAACAAATACCACACACATTGGTGAATACTATATGGTCAATAAGGTAAATTAGACCTCCACAAAGATTTTCTCCCTCTTTGTAGTCTATTTTACTTACTGATGCTGGTGAACCTAAAAGTTATGATAAAGTTGTGCAGGTGGGTACTAAGATTCAATGGGAGTCTGCAATGAAAGATGAAATGGACTCTTTGCTGAAGAATAAGACATGTGATTTGTGCCATTTGCCTGCAGGTAAAAAGGCTTTACAGAATAAGTGGGTTTATAGATTAAAAGAAGACAGAGGAGGTAAGAAAAGATTTAAAGCCAGGTTAGTTGTAAAAGGATTTACAAAGAAAAAATTTGATTTTGATGAGATATTTTCTCCTGTTGTTAAGATGACTTCTATCCGTACTATTTTAATTGTTGTGGCTACTAAAGATTTTCATTTGCAGTAGCTTGATGTTAAAATAGCCTTCCTTCTTAGTGATTTGGATGAAGAGATATATATGGCTCAGCCACAGGGATTTGCGGTCAAAGGTAACGAGAACTTAGTGTGCAAATTGAATAAAAGGTTATATGGCTTGAAGCAAGCACCTCGGCAATGGTATCTAAAATTTGATAGTTTTATGCATGAGCATGGTTACAGAAGGTGTCATTCAAATCATTTTGTCTACTTTAAGAGGTTGGATGATGATAGCTACATTATTCTATGTTTATATGTTGATGATATGTTTGTAGCTACGTCTAACATGGATCACATTAAGGGGCTAAAAAGCCAATTACCACATGCATTTGCTGTGAAGGATTTGGGGGCAAAAAAACAAATCCTTGGTATGAAGATTTGTAGAGATAGGAAGAACAGAACATTGACGCTATCTCAGGTTGATTATGTTGAGAAGGTGTTGCAATGTTTCTCTATGGAGAATGCTAAAGCTATCAGCACACCTTTACCTGGTCATTTGAAGTTGACTGAGGAGATGTGTCGTAAGACAAAAAAAGAGGAGGATAAGATATCCAAGGGACCCTATGCTTCAGCTGTAGGAAGCTTGATGTATGCTATGGTATCTATCAGGCCAGATATTACACATGCAGTGGGAGTTGTTGGCAGGTATATGAATCATGTAGGAATTGAGCATTGTAATGCAGTCAAATGGATTCTCACATATTTGAGAGGAACATCCAATAAGTGTTTACACTTTGGGGGCTCTACTACTAATTTACAAAGCTATGTTGACTCAAATTTGGCAGGGGATATTGATACCAGGCATAGCACTACATCTTATGTCTTTACTATTGGTGGGGTAGCCATGAGCTAGGTTTCTAGGTTACAAAAGATTAATGCTTTATCCACTACAGAGGTAGATTATGTAGCTACTACAGAGATAGTAAAGGATATGATATGGCTTCAATTCTTCTTAGAAGAATTGGGACATCCTTAGAAGGATAATTATTTATTCATAGGTAGTCAGAGTGCCATTCATCTTGCAAATAATTTAGCTATGCATTCAAAGACCAAACACATACAATTGTGGTACCATTTCATTCAGCCAATTTTGGAGGATGGACAGTTAAAGATGGAGAAGATACATACAAATGACAATCTAGTAGATATGTTGACAAAGGTAGTAATAAGAGAGAAGCTAAACTCCTCTTCAGCTTTTGTTGGTCTTCTAAACTGGACATAAATAAAAGCATAGTAGAGTCCAGGGTGGTTTGATCTAGTGGGAGACTCATGGAGTAGCAAAATTGCTATAGGATCAGTCTCCAAGTGGGAGATTGTTTTAGTGTAGAGCTTGATCAGTCTCCAAGTGGGAGATTGTTAGTATGTGGTGACTGATTAGTAAAGTTTTCTACATACTTCATAAAAAATTTTGGGCTTGGGGTATCGCCCCAAAATTTTTTTTGTAGATTCGCCATTCATAGATTTGCCACTAAAGTAATGGCTAATTTATGGCCTACATGTAGTAACCCTAAAGAAGTTTAATACTTGTATAAAAGGGCTTAGGGTTAGGGTTGTTTTATAGTTGTGATGTGAAATTGGTTCTTACAACGGTATTGAGCTATAAGGGTTTACAGATTGTAATCAAGTTGTAATCACTAGATCATAAAAATATTAGACTTGTTGTTTGATGGATGTAGCCCAGGGATTGGGTGAACCACATTAAATCTTGGTGCCTTGTGTTCTTTTCTATATGATCTATTATTTTCTGTTATTGGTTATATTTGCATGTAATTATTTTTTCTGTCTATGGTTTAATCCTAACAACACCTTTACAAGGTAACTTAATGGAACTCTACTTGATTCATGATTTGTTTCTCCAATGTAAATTTTTACAAAATATGTAAGAGATGATTACATTTGAAGGAACAATGTAATAAAGGTTGGACTGTTAGTCTAATGTATTACATTGTTTAGGTTAGATGGTTATAAAGTGGTTTGTGCTTGGTTAAGATTTTTATGGGTTATACAAACATAAAAAAATACCTATCAATGTAATATCTTATACATTGGAATAGAAGAATATGTTCTCTATTTGCATAAAAATATGTTTTCTTTAAAAATACTTCTTGTTTAAACTTATCATTCTAGCATTTTTCTATTAAGAACATTGTACTTTTCAAAGCATTCCAACACCTCCTTTACCAATACAACATCTACAATCAAAGGGGAAATTTTTGAACGACCTACCAAAGGAATATAGACATATTCTACAAATAAGCTTTTCTTAATAGAAGATCCATTACCCCCATTCTCCATGATGAGAGAAATTAGGATAATTATGAATGCGAGAGTCCATAAAAAATCTTTGTTAATGTAAATTTGTATACCTTTCTTGTCATATTTACTTTTGTAATTTTCCAATAGATGTATAATTATATTTTGATTTGTAAAATCAAGTGTAGATTTACCGCTTAATGGTAGAGCTCATTAAATAGGACATATAATTAATGTATATTATAATTTTCACATTATAATTTTCTCTATTTCAATGTCATCTTATATAGTTTATTTTAGATTTCATTTCATCCATCTTTAAGGAATATTTCACATTGCAGGTTTTAAATATCCTACAAGATTCTATCATCTAATACTAATATTGGTTGCTAGTACAAATTTCATCTCTCCTTTCAAGGTTTCTAAATGACATTAAGATTCAATTGTCTTTGAATAATTTCTTGTGTTTATGTCCTTTTCTCATATTTATAGTATTTTTATTTTCACATTTCTGAATGTAATAACTCTTAACAATCCTTCTCAATATACAGATAATAATAAGAGTCACAACATTTATTTCCAATTTTCTAATTTTCATTTTTACTGTAAGTTTTTATGTATATATTGTTTTAAAAAAAAGATATTTTAATTATTTTGATTTAAATTATATAGATTAAAAAAATAAAAAATTGGAAGACCACATCTTAAATACATGTAGAATTGATAATTGGATCATATAGAAGTTTGGAAATAGATCTTTACTTTATAATTCACATATTTTTATTCTATTTTAGTTTTACATTTTTATCAATGTTGTTTATTTTTGCCTATGCAAATGCTATTCTCATTTAAAATAAATTATTTTTGAATTGTATATAATTTTCAATTTTGATCACATAGTAGTTGAAAAAGTATAATTGCATTATCAAAATCAACTACAATAAAAATATAACCTATTCAAGATTAGTTTTTTATGAGAAGTTTAGGTAATAAACTTTTATTGTGAAAATTCATTACTCAACTCTTAAAATAATGTTTATATAGAATATAAATTGTATTTTTGATGTCCACTTACTCATATTATTGTAGGAAAAGAAAATTAAGCTCATGAATTTTAATCTCCTCTTGAGAACTTCCACATGTACTTACATTCATCCCTATCTCATAATAATTATAAACAAAATGTACCAGTTCTATATTGGTAAGTTATTTCTTGTTGTTTCTTCTGCATGTGTCATTCTTGATTGAAATGTTTATCTACATTTAAAAATGTATATGGATAATGGAACCGATTGTGCAGCCTACAATTTCAACCAATTTTAACAATTTTATAATATTTATAGTTTAATAAAAAAATTTAAAAAGTGTTGTGTTATTTTTAATTTATTTAATAATTACTATTAAATAGTCATATTGCATTATCATTAGGAAGTGAGCTGTAATATATGTTGTAATCTATTTAATTTTTTACATTTTATTGAGAGTTAAATTTAATTTCTAAAAATAAACTATTGTTAAAAGCCACTATTCCGAAAGAGATATTGGTACAAAATCTAAGTTAAAAACTTTTAGGGCCCGTTTGGCTATGGGAATAGGAATAGGGGAATAGGAATAGCTATTCTGGAATAGAAAATGGGGCTACGTATTTTTGTTCTTTGTTTGGTTTAGCCAATATTTGATGGGGAATTTGCGGACCCCAAAATTTATGTTTTCTAAAATAAATAAAAGTGGAATAGGAATACGTATTCCAATAATACCTATTTGGGTGGAATTGCAAAACCTCATTTTTGGGCCAAAATTGGAATACGTCTTCCTATTTTACTTCATATTCCAATTCCAATTTGGTGCATCCAAACGAAGAATTCAAAATTTTAAGAATTTACATATGCCTATTCCGCTTATATTCTCATTGTCAAATGGGCCCTTAGCGTCTGTTTGGTTGCTTGAAGTATTTGGTAAGCCAATTGCAATAGGGAATAGGAATATATATTCCTATTTTCATTAATTAGCTATTATTAAGATAGTCTCATTCATATTCTCAATATGCATTCCTATTCTCATTTCCTATGCCTCCAACCAAACAATTTCATTAATAATATTAAAATAGAAATAAATTTTGGCTAAATTGTTGTTTAAATATGCAATACTCCCTATCTCATTATGTAGACTGTCCCAAAATAAACGAATAATGGAAACTAGCATGGCAAGTCAAAAAATGGTACCAAAATCATAGTATTCAAAATCGAGAAAAGAACTTATCGAAATATGGCTGTAAATTCATTAACATGCTCCAGTTGAGAAATAAGACATGTTGGGGCCCGTGACATAGACAACGGTATCAAATGAAAAACATGGATTTGTTTCCCCTAAGTCATATATTAGGAATAAGTTGAGGGTAACTGTTCGACACGGAAGAATTTCTCAGTGCGTCAACGTACAGTCAGCCTCTGTAGGCTGTACGGTCAGCATAATATACGGGAGGCACGAGCGACACAGGCTTTGTGCAAGTGGCGAAGGTGAAACACCGATGATATATCAGTCTCTGTAGATGCTCTTTACTGACCTCGACGTCGTCCTCCAAAACGTAATAATATGTTGCCTTGTTGGTTCGCGGCCGGTCGTTATAATGACTGCATAGATAGAAGTTGATTGCTAATGGCTGAACAATTAAATCAGAGTCCACAACTGTCCCAGGTGGCATGTTTTCATCTTCTCTTTCTCGGAATAGCCTCGTGCGATGGTGCTTCTACGCTACAATGAACGTGAGTCTTGGACTATAACCGTTTGCCTTCACCTTCAATGTGTTCTTCAACGCCTCTAACTCTTCTTGGCGGACTTCATCCAACTGACTATCACCAAACCCATCTCTGAACACTATGATCCATTGAGGCCTTTTATCCCCAAGCAATTCCAGACACATGACTCCCAGATTTTTAATTATTTCCTGACGGTGATCCTGCAATTGCATTTTGACTATGATCCATTGAGGCCTTTTATCCCCAAGCAATTCCAGACACATGACTCCCAGATTTTTAATTATTTCCTGACGGTGATCCTGCAATTGCATTTTGACTGCGTACTTGTTGAAATTCTTGTTTGAGCTCATAACAACAGCAGCAACTGAACTGCATTCTTTATCACAATTGCTCGGATGATTAGTGTCTGCTCCGAAAAACACAACAACAGCTTATCCAATGCCTGGTAAGTTATTCCCGAGAACCACGGTTTGCCCGCCTAACTTGGCATTCACTTTGAGAGCAATATTTGTCAAGTACTGGGAAGCAAAATTTGGCAAATTTGAATAGAATCTCACTGCGTTTTGAAAGCACATCTCCACATTTTTAAACAGGAAACATTGCGTTAGCACGCCTAGTTCGGTCTCGCATACAAACTTGAGGTTTGTGTATCCATGGTGCTTGCATTCCAGAATACAGATGAGAATATCCAGATCCTCCTTGATGACATCTGTGAGTGTGTTCTTCAGCTGTGTCACATTGTTTAACACGTCCTCCCACACATAATATCGGATGATATTTGGATTTGTTCCGATTCAGATGCCTACATTTATGAACCTAGCCACCAGCATGTCTTTAAACGCATTCACTGCATTTCATTTTTTGGCCGCACGGTGTTGATGCTTGTGGAAGTGTATGATTCCCCATTTAGCAATATTGTTTCAGAGCAAACAGTGTTCCCTTTCATGGTCCATTGCCTCTTCTCTTCGCCAAGCGTTACATTTCTGTTGCGGAAGCTTAAGACAGGTGCGTCTAGTGCTTGCACTTGAGTCATTGCTTGCCTCACTTTCACATTAAAATCGGCAAGGTACCGACCTCTGCATCCATCACGGTAACAAATGTCAAAAAATGAATTAAAAGTTATCAAGGCAGTTTCATAAAACGTTCTACGCTCATTCGTTTGTCATGTTTTTCATGAAATGGTCTACGTACTTAAATTAGCTCATATTGAGCAATCAGAGAAAAGGCCACTCTTCTATTTTGCAGAAACCATAGGAACCAAAATATAATTAAGAAAACAACTCTCATGTATTTTTTAATACATTGATTTATATTATATATTAGTATTTGTAAGTAGTACTATTGCATTATTTATTGTTTATTCAATTTTTTACTGACCATTAAATCATTTTAAAATTTTATTTTAAATTAATACATTAATAAATTAATTAATAATAATATAGACACAAGAATTGTACAAGAATAAAACATAATTTTTTAAAAATGTATTTTTATATTTATAGATTATATTATATTAATATTTAATATTATTATATGTCAAAGAATTACTTTAAATTTTTATATATTTAATATTATAAAATTTAGAATGTATTTTTAATCATTTAGTTAAAAATGTTTAAAAAATCATATATACTTGTACTATATAATCTCTTAAGAAAAAATATATATTATGGTTATAGAATTATTATTGTATTTGCTAATTTATTTATAAATTTTATATAATAGAAAAAATAGATGATTGGCTAAATTCTTTTGGTTTTATAAGAGCCATTTCTTCGAGGTTCTCCATATTCCATTTTTCCACCTAATTTATAGATTATATTATTTAATCATATTTTATCAAATGATTATTTAAAGATAATTATATTTTTACTTTATTTTTAAACCACTTATTAATTATAAATCATGTTATTTTTAAACAATTTATTCCCACACTACTATATGATACTTGTTATTATATTGATAATATAAATAATATAAGATAATATTTATGCATTTAAAAATATATTAAAATTTAAGGGCAAGTACTAAAAATACTGCAATTTTTTTGTTCTAAAAAATGTAAAATTCCAAATGAAATCAAACTTGTAAAATATAATTTAAAACTTTAAAAGTGAACCTTAAAGATGTGCACTTTAGCCGTCTAACTAATTTTCACAAGAATAAATAATTATGCATTCCTTATCATACCTTAGCTGAGAAAGATTCGATTAACAATTTTCAAAAAATCAAACCCACCAAAATAAAATCCAATCTACTAAATTTACACTAATCCTTGAACCTAAACATTTTAGCTTATGATTTGATAAACGGGCCTGTGAGTTCACGATTGAATTATAATTCTTGTGAAGCCAGAACTTAAATTTTACACTTTGATTACTGAAACTGATATATAAAAATAATCAACAGATACTAATTGTCCAGGTCCCTATAAGCTTCCCATTATTTCATTGATTTTTTTTTGCCTGACTGAAAGCTCGACACGCTCCTTCAACTTTTGTTCATGTCCAACATTCAAATTATGCTTGGGAACCCTCTGTCCTTCACATATAAAATAGAACTCCATAGGAACATAAATCTGTTTAGTGTTCGTGCTGAGGTCCAAACATGGAAGATTTACATTTTGAATCTCTCTGTAATTGTTTCTATAGTAGTCCATGATACTGATCACCTATCCTCTAATTTCGAACATAATGTCCTTGACATGATCATTTTGTGAGAAATATAGATTAAAAATCAAGCTCACAACTTAACCTAAAAAACAATTCATACTCGGCACTTAAAAAATTGCTCAGCCTATGAAGGTGCCGAGTGCCAATTTTACTCGGCACATGAAGGTGCCAAGTGCCAAATAGCTCGGCACTTGCTTGGTGCCGAGTGACAGACAAGAGGCGTCGAGTGAGCTCGGCACAGGAAGAACTCGGCACACAAAAATTGCTCGGCACCAATGGATGTCGAGTGAGCTCGGCTCCAACTGAGAGAGAAGATGCCGAGTGTTCTGTTTCAAACTTAAGAAATATAACTTAGAAAATATTTCAATGTGAATGCTTTCACCATTAAAAACCAGAAAGCCAAAGCTTGAAGCTTTCAACCAAACTTGTTAAATCCAATAAATAGAAGATGAAGAACAATGGATGCTTGCTTTCTATTCAACTGAGATTTAAACTATTACAAATCTGGGAGCCTTCAGCTTTAACCAGAAAACCCTATATTTACCCTAAAAACTTCAAATGACTTCAATACTTCAAACTTTAAACTTGCAGCTCTAATGATTGCATACAAAAATGCCTGGAGCAATCACTACTTCACAAGTCGAATCCAGTGAACAATAAACTTACAAAATGATCAGAGAGAAGACGTGCAACTGCAGGCACGAAATAAAACAAACTTCTTTCTCTGCACTCTGACGACTGGATCTGCTGATCTTCTTCCACTGCTCTTCTCTGCAACTTCTTTTGATCTGCTTGATCTGCACTCAATGGAAGGAATGAATCATTCCCTTTGTCTTCTAACCTAAAATGGTTTTCCCTCTCATTTCCAAATTCGAAAATATGACCTACCACATTCATGTTTTTCTATTTGTTTTGAGTCGTCAGGTGGTAGGTGGGCGTTTGGCTCAAGGGGCAAATGGCCAAGAGCATTAAATATTCCAACACTCCTGCTTTGTCTCGAGCCAAATAATCAAGGATCATAGTTGATCCACATCAACTACACCAAGACTCTCTTTTAGGCGTACAAAAGTTCCAATGCCTAATGGCTTGGTAAAAATGCCTGCTAGCTGTTGCTTTGACTTGCAAAAATTCATCTTGATATCCCCGTTCTCCACCAACTCTCTGATGAAGTGATATCTGATTTCTATGTGTTCGCTTCTCCCATGGAAGACTAGATTCTTGGACAATGCAATTGATGAGATGTCACAATAAATTGTGGTTCCATCCTCTTGCCTTTCATTCAATTCTGTCAAGATCCTCCTTAACCAAATAGCTTGACATGCTGCTGCATTTGCTGCTATAGATTTAGCCTCTGCTGTAGATTGAGCAACAATAGGTTGCTTCTTGGATATCCATCAAATTGCACCCGATCCCATATGAAACATGTATCCGGAAGTGCTCTTCCTATCATCTATACTTCCAGCCCAATCACTACCAATGTAACCAATCAACTTGAATTCATTTGATGCAGTATACAAAATTCCAAATCCCTTGGTACCTTTCACATACCTTAGGATCCTTTTTCCCACTTGCCAATGGGAATCCTTTGGTGTTTCCATAAATCTGGAAATCAGACTTACTGCATGCATTAGGTCTGGCCGAGTTGCTGTCAAATACATTAGACTTCCAACCATACTCTTGTATAGTGTTGGATCCACTCTCTTGCTAGAGTCTTCCTTGCTCAACTTTAGACCTACTGCTATTGGTGTGGGGGCTGCCTTACTATTCTGCATTTTGAATCTCTCCAAGATCTGACCTGCATACTTTTCTTGAGAGATGGAGATGCCATCATGCATTTGTTTTACTTCTATGCCTAGAACGTATTTCAAGAGACCTAGGTCTGTCATTTCAAATTCACTTTTCATGGCCTCTTTAAACTCACCAATTAGAGCCTTGTCATTACCAGTAAAAATCAAATCATCTACATACAAGACAACAACCAATACATTACCATCTACTGCCTTGATGTAAAGAGTGGGCTCACCATTGCTTTTGCTAAAGCCATTGCTCATCAATATATGAGTCAATCCTATTGTACCATGCCCGTGGAGCTTGCTTGAGCCTATAAAGAGCTCTCTTCAATCTATATACTTTATGTTTTTCACCTGCAACTTCATAACCAGGTGGCTACTCCACATACACTTCTTCTTTCAATACACCATTTAGTAAGGCGGACTTCACATCCATTTGAAATACCTTCCACTTGTGTTGAGCTGCAATTTCTATGACAACATGCACGGTTTCCATTCTTGCAATTGGGGCATAGGTCTCATCATAGTCTCTTCCATACTACTGTTTGTAGCCCTTGACTACTAGCCTTGCCTTATGCCTATCAATCTTGCCTTCAACATTGCATTGGTCTTATAGACCCATTTCACTCTAATCACTTGCTTCTTGGGAGGAAATTTAGTTAGCTCCCATGTCTCATTCCTTTCTATGGCATCTATTTCCTCATCCATGGAATTACACCATTTCTTCTCCTTAATAGCTTCCTTAAAATATATTGGATCACTATGAGAAAATAATGCAAAATTGACACTCTCATCATAATCTTCATACCTTTCATCTTGGTATATCTCCCTAAGACTTTTGGTCTTTCTTGGTAACAGGGAGGAGAGTGTGGGATTAGAATCTTCATTGCTGTTGCATTGCCGACTAGGTCAGTCTGCATTGGTACTCGACACTGACACTCGGTCATGCCTAGAGGAGCTCGGCAATGTCTGAATCTGCTTGCCTTTTCTTCTATCTGCTCCTTCTTGCTGTTCATCAGCATCCTCTTCACTCATAATTGGCACTTTACTAGAAGTGCTCGATGACTCATTAGTTGAATCATACCAAGACTGATTTTCAAGAAATTTCACATCTCTTGAAAGCACCATCTTGTTGTTCAATGGGTCATACAATCTGTATGCCTTTGATTCTGGGCTGTACCCTGTGAAAATGCATTTCACACCTTTGTCATCAAATTTTTTCCTTTGCTCTTTAGGCACATGTGCATATGCAACACATCCAAACACCCTTAGGTGTTCAACTGTCCATCTTCTTCGTGACCAAGCTTCCATTGGAATTCTGTCACGGACTGTCTTTGTAGGACACCTATTAATTAGGTAAACTGTTGTTGCCATAGCCTCTCCCCAAAATTCAGTTGGGAGACCTTTCTCTTTCATCATGCTTCTTGCCATTTCAACAATGGTCATGTTCTTTCTTTCAGCCACTCCATTCTGCTGTGGTGTATAATTGGCTGTGAGTTCTTTCTTTATGCCATGTTTCTTGCAAAAATTTACAAAATAATTGGAGGTATACTCCCCTCCTCTATCTGATCTTAGGACCTTGATATAGTGTCCACATTCTCTTTCAGCCTGAGCTTTAAATTCTACAAATTTATCAAATGCTTCAGATTTGTTCTTTAAGAAATACACCCAAGTCCTACGATTGAAATCATCAATGAATGTCATAAAATATGTACTCTTCCCAATGGAAGTAACTTGCATAGGACTGACTAGGTCAATATGCACTAATTCTAATGGATATCTAGCCCTCCTAGAATTTCCAGAATTAAAGGGAAGCCTATGTTGCTTACCCAAAATACAAGCCTCACACTTGTCACAAGAATTTCCTACATGTGGCAAACCTTCTACCATTCTTTTATTTGACAATAAATTTAAACCAGCATAGCCAAGATGACCATACCTGAGGTGCCATAGCCATGAGGGATCTTCAATCACACTCCTTAGAGCTGATTGTGTGGGAGGTGCAGCACAAACTTGAGATGAGAAACATGTCTCTATCCTCAAAGGAAACATTCTGTTCTTGGTCATTTGAACTGTTGCAAGTAGGTTTTTGCTCCCATCCTTTTCTTGAATGACACACATGTCATTCTCCATCAGCACTTTGTATCCATTTTGAATGAGCTGACCAATGCTCATCAAATTGTGCTTCATACCAAGGGCGAAATACACATTTTGTATTTCTTTTTTCTCACCTTTCTTGGTGCAGACCATAATAGATCCTTTGCCCACAACAGGTAGAGTTCCATTGTTACCCATCTTAATTTCTGATTTGAAACTCTTGTCAATGAATGAAAACAAGGTTTCATTACCACTCATGTGGTTGCTACATCCACTGTCGAGGTACCAAACCTCAGGGCTTCCTTCTTCACCAACATTAGACATGACGAAGGTAGTGTTTTCACTTTCCATATTCACATCAGCCACATTTGCTTGTCTTGACTGATCTTTCTGCTTCTTCTAGCATTCATTTGCATAATGCCCATATTTATGATAGTAGTAGCATTCTACATTACTCTTATTTGAGTTGTAGTTTTTCTTACCTCCTCTTGAAGTATTTTGTGAGCTACTTGCTCCATCTACTCTTCCTGAGCTTTCTGCTGCAACATTTCTTTGTCCTCCATTACCCCGGCCTCCGGAGTTCCTGCCCGAGCCATTTCTTCCTCTCCCCCTTCCTTTTGGATTTGACTAAGCCTTGAATGCTTGGTCTTGGGTAGAAGAAGATGTGGATCTATTGATCCTATACCCATGGGTTTGAAGAGAACCCATCAACTCATCCATTATCAAAATAGTGAGGTCTTTTGCCTCTTCTATGGTCATGACCAAGTTGTCATATTTATGAGGTAAACTCCTCAATATCTTTTCCACTATCCTCTGCTCTTGATAGTCTTCTCCATTTGACTTTAGTTGGTTAATCACATTGGAGGTTCTTGAACTGAAGTCTGCAACTGATTCATTCTCCTTCATTTGAAGGTTCTCAAACTCCCTCCTGATGTTCTGTAGCTTTACAGTACGGACTTTATCAGTCCCCTTAAAGTTCGTCTCAAGGATATCCCATGCTTCCTTTGCATAATTTGTTGCTGCAATCTTTGGGAATACTGTCTCTGTCATTGCTACTTCAATCAAACTTAATGTCTTAGCATCCTTCTTCCTTGACTCTTTCAAATGAGTCTTTTGTGCATTTGTGAGAGCAACATACTAGGTTGGATCAGTTACATCATTGAATCCATTAACTACAAACTCCCACAAATCATTTGCAACCATAATGGTTTTCATCTTCTTTGCAAATGTATCATAATTCTATCCATTAAATGATGGTGGCTACTGCCATATCTTTCCTGCATCTCCTGCCATGTCAAATATCCCAAGAAAAACAAATGCCATAACTCACTGTGGATGTGGGGCCTCAAAGCTTTGATACCATGTGAGAAATATAGATTAAAAATCAAGCTCACAACTTAACCTAGAAAACAATTCATACTCGGCACTTAAAAAACAGCTCGGCCTATGAAGGTGTCGAGTGCCAGTTTTACTCGGCACATGAAGGTGCCGAGTGCCAGATAGCTCGACACTTGCTTGGTGTCGACTGACAGACAAGAGGTGCTGAGTGAGCTCGGCACAGGAATAACTTGGCACACAAAAATTGCTCGGCACCAATGGATGCCGAGTGAGCTCGGCTCCAACTGAGAGAGAAGATGTCGAGTGTTATGTTTCAAACTTAAGAAATATAACCTAAGAAATATTTCAACGTGAAATCTTTCACCATTAAAAACCAGAAAGCCAAAGTTTAAAGCTTTCAACCAAACTTGTTAAATCCAATAAATAGAAGATGAAGAACAATGGATGCTTGCTCTCTATTCAACTGAGATTTAAACTATTACAAATCTGGGAGCCTTCAGCTTCAACCAGACAACCCTATATTTACCCTAAAAACTTCAAATGACTTCAATACTTCAAACTTTAAACTTGCAGCTCTAATGGCTGTATACAAAAACCCCTGGAGCAATCACTGCTTCACAGGTCGAATCCAATGAATAATAAACTTACAAAATGATCGGAGAGAAGACGTGCAACTGCAGGCACAAAATAAAACAAACTTCTTTCTCTGCACTCTGACGACTGAATCTGCTGATCTTCTTCCACTGCTCTTCTCTGCAACTTCTTTCTGATCTGCTTGATCTGCACTCAATAGAATGAATGAATCATTCCTTTTGTCTTCTAACCTAAAATGGTTTTCCCTCTCATTTCCAAATTCGAAAATCTCACCTACCAGATTCATGTTTTTCTATCTGTTCTGAACCATTAGGTGATAGGTGGGCGTTTGGCTCAAGGGGCAAACAGCCAAGAGCATTAAATATTCCAACACATTCGTGATGCCCCGCAGTGAACTTTTGTACTGTCTGCCGGTGATTGACGGTCACCTTCAAACCTGTCAGAGCACTTTCTGCTTTGTTTCGCTCAAAGACATCGCGAGAGCGCGACCATATACCTTCCGCCTCCAAATAATCAAGTACGGAAATTTTCATGTAGAAGGCCGCGATCGAATAATCCACATAAAGATTAAATCCCTCGTTTTCAGTACGCCTGAGACTCATTGAAAAGCCACGTTGAATTGCAACGTCACCATTAGAAGGGCTTACTGGTTTATTATAGAAAGCTTGTCCACAAATTATGTGGTTGCGTCTGATATTCTCCTTTATAACAGCATCCACTGTTTTCAGCAACTCCGGCGTCCCGTTCGCCTTTATGGGTCTCACCTTATATATCTGGGCGACATTGGGTGCGCTTGCAGGAAGATTCACCATGTAATCCCTTTCTTCCAATTCGAATGGACTGTAAAGGAGTAATTTACCATCGAAGACAGGCTTTCTATCTGACTCCAAATCGTCTATGAATTTACTAATAATGTCTCCTTCATCCGCCATAGACTCATTAGTCCCGCTTCCAGAAGCTTCAAGAGGAGCTTCGGTCGATATGCGCAGATTGTAAAGGAATATATACTTGTGAAGCTCAAGGGGATACTCAACCTGGAAATGATTTACTGCTACCACAACTTTTCTCTCTTGGGCCTTCCCTTACCCTTCTTTGCTTCCACCCACTGTTGCCCGTGCTGACTGTTACTTCCACTGGCCATGACTTTTACTTTGCTGGAACAAAAATTTCCCTTCGCCCCTCTGTTAACCGCAACAACGATTTAACTAAACGGTTTTGCAAAGTTAAACTTGAGCGGGACAGATGAAGACGGAGGGAATTTCTTGCTCTTCTACGGAGTAACAGTGGGAAATATATAACCAATACAAATCGGTTGGTTTCGTTTCAAATTGCCAGTAGTGTGCCACAGAACGGATGGGGCATCTTTTTGTTTCTTTCCATTTCGAAGTGTGAAACATATAACGCATTAAATTCTATTCGATTCAACTTCTGTAGAACAATAGATGGAATGATAAAACATTCGTGTGCCTTTATCAATATAACTTCAAGCTTTTTATTGTGTGCCTCGACAGCTTCGTTGCAGCTCAAAATATTTTGCGGGTTAAACTTGAATTCGGATCATCCTCAATGCCTTAGGCTTATGTGCCAAATGATAACGGGGTATTAGAAGGTTATTCGCTTGATGTCAATTCTTTTTTTAACACAATTCAACTAGAAGTATCATAGTAATAGATTATTCTTCATCATTAAACTTTATTTGGACTCGTTTTTATTAAAATCAAGTCAGTCATTAGTGTGAGTCCTCTCATTCTTCTTGGTTCAATGTCTAGATTCATTGTGCTATTTCGTATAAGGGCATTTCGATAAGAGAATTCTAGATAGGACTATATAGATATTTGTTTAATATTTTAAGGGTTCAAAGATTTAGATAATGTTTATTTCAAAACATTATCTAGATTCCTTTCTTTCTTCAAGTAATGGATGAGTAAAATTTCATTAAGGAAAATATCAAACATATTAGATAATTAATGAGTGGCTTCTAATATAATGCATTTGATTGGATTTAGAAGATTCAACAGTAGTGTCAAGCCTTTGTCGAGCTCCTCCTTATTTAACTTTGAAAATGTTTGAATAGGTATTGTTGTGCTAAATTTGGCCTATTTTACCTATTATATTCTATCCAAAGGTTACCCTATTAGGTTTTTATTATATCATTTGGTTGGCGGGGATTGACCTATTCATTTATTAGTTACTAAGAGATCCTTAGACACATATTCTCATGTTTTCTTATAGATCAACCTAATTGGATTTGTGGCACTTGCATGCCAAAGCCTATTATTGCATATGGTGAATGTGGCCAATTATTCTAAAATCCCAACCATGTTCATCTAGACATGACACATTTTTAGAACACAAATTAGGATTAACATTGAGGACATATAATAATATTATTGTTTGTAATTTTCTCTCAATATTTATTTATCACATTTATAATAAGACAATAATTTGATTGGGTTCTTAGATGGTCACCAAAATTATCACTACATTAATCCCTTTAATCCCTTTTTATGATGGGTAGGTTTTCCTTGATCCATTATCTAGCTATATAAATCTTAATCAATGAAGGTTTTGACTTCACTTTGGAGGTTACTCTGCATTTGGTACTTCAATATGGTCTCTTTCATCTACAATTTTTTTTTGAGTATATATAATATAATTTTTCTCCAAATAGCAATGCATAATTATTAATATTTGTTATATTAAAATTATAAAATTGTTTCTCTTTTTAGGGTAGTATTGTCAAGTATATTCTATATTTATATTTGTAATGGTTTACCTTTTTACCTCATACTACTTTTTATTTATTTGTATTCTTATTTTGAGATAACATTTTCATTATCTTAGATTACTTGATAAATAATAAGATTCTATGAAACTAAATTTCTTTCTAACCATAGTCAATTCATCCTTACATATATTTTCATCTCTACCTTAAAAATTTATCACACACATTCTACTAGTTTCACCAAGATTAACTATGTATAATATTTGTTAAAGCACTTGTCACAGGACATTAATTATGTAGGAAATAGGAAGTAAGAAACTCATGGGTTTTTGATTGAATCAAATTCTTTTAAACATATTGTCTCTTCTAAACCCTTAAATCTCTAAGCCTTTTGACTACAAACCATCGTGTATGATAAAAGAATTAATGAAGAATGTATACGTAAATCATAAAGAATCTAGAATATATAATATTTGATCTTTACTGTTGAAACCCTATGAAGAAAATTATAACTGGGCTTGAACCCACAATAAGGTCATATCTTGTTCAAAGAATAAACTTATTAAAATGGGTAATGTAAGCACATTTAAGTACAATTCCAAGATCTCACTACTCAACACCAAGAGGGATACAGCCCTTAGGAATACTTACTCTCTTACAAAGTATAATCAAACAAAATAATGATACATTGCTATCTATTTAATTATTTCTACCCTAGATATATAAATAAGTTCCAATAAAGTACAAATTAGTCCCTTGATACAATCCTCCTTACCAACCTTATATGAGTCATTTAACCCTTGTATACATGTACTACTTCTCTCAAATAATTCTATAGCATTGATGACCAATCTTTCACTTCACAAACATGATTTATTTCCTAATTATTCAACCTTTATCAAGCATAAGGTTCACCAAATCCAAATTTCAAACTTGTAACTCTCTAAACAAAAATTAACAAGCTTTATCAATTATAGTTGCCAAAGAATAACATTGATCCTTTAAAAACCTTCTTAAGATCATAAATTCAAAGCATTAAATACTTTACCAATCACATAGATAAATTTTTTTTATCAATTCTATTTACACATCAACAAAGAACAGAGTGACATCGGCCTATAACTATGAAAAATATTAAAATATCACCAATTTGATCAATGTACATTGTAAACTTAGAAGGAACATGCAAACAATAATATCCATTTCAATCACAAAATTTCCTAGTATTTCTTTCCAACTCTAAAGAACATAGTTGTACACATAAAAAATTTGTAAATGCATTACAAAGCCTCTATATCAAGAACCAATTAAACTAAATATACATCAAAATATCAATAACATATATCAAACTTTTATAAAATAAGTAGGTTTTGTTTGTGACCTCATATCGTGCTTAAATCTAAATGTCAACCCCCAAAAATTTACATAGAACTAGTAGAAAATATCTATTGGATCATATAAAATATGCAACTCCTTATCCATAGTAATTGTTCCTTAGAAAATATATGAGTATATTGCACCACTAGTAAAACTATGTAATGGCCATGTTGACATGAGTAAATAAATATATAGCTTACTACTTGTTTACCCCTTTGGTGTTAATGATATCATATTATAAGAAAATAATTTTTAAAAAAATTCCTCATAGTATTATAATAATGATTCACCCCTCCAACCTTCTCAACATTTTTTAATACCAATAATTGACCACTATTAGATCTTTGTGCCTCAAATAAATTGTAACAACTTGAGAAGATTTTCTTTGAGAACTAGTAGCATTAAAAATTATCTCTTAATTTCACATGAGGATGTTGATAAAGAAAATTCCAACAAAATTAAATTGAATGAGAATCGTTAAGGAAATCAAAAGTTTTATCATAATTCTTAAGGTTATTTGACAAATGTAGATCGAAAATGAAAGAGTTGATAGATCGCGTGATGGAAGTACTCTTGTTGAGATAATTAAGAATAAATGTATATACCAAATCATCTTGAAAATATTAAGAATATGAGAGGAAAAATGAAATCAAGATAAACATCCTAAGAGAGTAAAAATGAGCTTTACAATGACCTTTACAATAACTTTTAAATTTGCATTGAAGAAAATAACATTAATGTATAATTTTATTCAACTTTTTATAGACTTCCTCCAGCCTATTGCTGACAAAATATCTACTACCCTTATTGTGTAGGGGCACGAAATTGTGTAGAGGTGAATTAGAGTGCTCACATCAATGTGAAAACCTTATCTAAGAATACAAAATGTAATAATTTATATTTATATAAAACATTTATCTTAATTTGTTACAAATCCCTTAATTTTGATTTCAAGAAAATATTTAGCCAAATCCAACACAAGATTTGACAAGCTTTGGACAAGATTTCAATCCTACAAATATTTAGCCTTTTCCAAACTGTGAAGGAATAGATTTTTCATTTTGACAAATTAAATAGCCTATTTCAGTAGGACACCATAATTTTTTCATTATTATGAAAAAATTAGTCCACTATAGAGTAGGACACAACGAATGTTTTTTGATAAAATAATTATCTCACTCCAACAAAAGATGACACAATTTTTGGTTTCTATTAAATATAGCCTATTCTTACACAATAAGTGGATTGTTTTCTATTTTTACATGATAATTAGCAATTCAAAGATAAGAAGCTAAAACATTTCCATTTATACAAGATATTTAGATGCTATAATTTCTAGGGTTAGAGAGATTATCACTAAGGCCAAATTTTGTTGGAAGACGAGTCCTATAAGGTATGAGTTGAGAGAATATATCATGTCATGTATGTCAATAATATGTTTCTCAATTAATTTGTATTACCTATTAAAAATCAACACTTTAAAATTTCTTTCACTATCTAGTGGTTGTAACATCCTCTTCCTTACATAGATTGAGTCTCTATCTATAATTTTTTTAGCTTGATAGTCAAAATAAAGTGTAAAGTTAATTGAACATAATTATAAATTGAGCAATTGTTAAAATATTCTTAAAGAAATAAATATAAGTTGAGTGGAAGTAGAAAGGCTACAATGAATCATAATTTTCCATTTGCAACACCACTAATGAGGTACTTGTAGATGCTAATCACTTATTTTTTTATGCTACTAAGATTTGAAGCTTATTTAGTATTAAAAAGCATGGAACTGCATTGCGATTACAATAAATAGATGAACACTATTTATTAGATTTACTTCCTAACTATCCCCATAAAAAAGAAAAGAAAATAAACCTCTTCAAAGAACATTTTGGACAAAGATACAACCATCAAGGAAAATCAAAGATAATTATGCACGTTTTTTTCCCTCTATAGTCTTAAATGATTGCTTGGTTGAAAATACATGCAAATTACATGTCAAAGAGAAGCTTTAAAATGTATGCCTTAAATTATGAGTTCATGACAAGTAAAATAAGGAAACAAACACAAGCCATGTGAAGGTTTTTAAAATGCCACTCCACATGTTGAAAACATTTACCTAATTTTTGTTCAAATTTTAAGAAGAAAAAGAAAATACCATAGAGAAGATTGGAGCCAATCAGTAAGAAAAAGAAAAAAGAAAAATCAAAAAATTATTTTATTAAGAAAAATAGTGTAAACCGAATGATAAATAAAGGTTGGTTTATTTCTAAAAGACAAATAACTATAAAGTATAACAAAAATATTAGTTTTCTCTTAAAGGTAGGGACTACAAATTATTATTTCTTCTAACATTTATAGGTGCCAAGTAAAATGAATGTACCAAGAGTGCACATTGGAGTGTCGATACAAATTCTAATAATTCATCTCTATAAATACTTCATTATCATCTTAAGAAAGAGAAAGTAAAAATATTTTGAAATAAAATCAAGTATATTAGTGTGAAATTTTATATTTTTACTATATCTACATAACTATTTAAATTTTAAATTAAAGAGTTAAACGATTTAGTCCATTAATATAAAATTTATGCTTGTGCATTTTTGTTGGCAATGTATTATTAGACTTTATACTCTATTTTGGTTATAAACTATCATTGTAGTAGTAGAATGTTGTTAATTTTTAGTAGTGTGGTAAATTATAAACATCTTTATTTAAACCATAGCTTTATTGGGAATAGTTGATTTAATTTATTATTTATGGTTAGTTTAGATGGGATTATTATATCAGTAAAGAAGATAGGCTTATATTGTTTTGTTGAGTTTTTGTTGTTTATCTTGGACATGTGTCATGTATGTTCAAGCTTCCTTGTTTTTGACTATTTTTAATATAAAAAATAATATGAATTAAAAAAATGTAAATATGAGTATATTTTAGATTTATAATATTTTATTAAATGAGAAAATTCACTATTTCTTATATTCTTCTTTCAATGAAAAAGGAATTATTAAAACAAATGACCATTATAGTTGATTGGTTGACACACTTTAATATATACCACATTTGATTTGTAATTAATGTAACATATGATTCCTCACATTCAAAATATATGTTTATTAAACTAGTTTATAGTATATACATAAATAGAAAATGGTAATAGCCTACTTAACTAGAAATTTAAATAAAAAATGATCATTCACACTGTTTGCATTTTGCTTGTGCTCATTCTGAATCTCCTGACCTTATAATTGTTGTTTTAATAGAAGAGAAACATTATTTTTATTTGTTTAAAAATATTTTCTTTTAAATATGAATAGGTTAAACGATATTGTATTGAAATTTTGACTGAATTAGGCCATGTCTTGTAATGAGGTGAATTTTAAATACGAAGCATATATGATTCTCTTTGTTTCTTTCAAGCTCAACGGCAAATTAGAAAACATATAACTATGCTGTTATCATGATGGATGAACTACATAAAATAATTACAGTGATTAACGTATTTGTGAACATATATAGTGCAATACGTTCAGTGAACACAACGATCTTCTATTTGTTTAGGAGCAATTTGCACTACTTTTGAAACTAAGAGACATTATTACAATTGCGAGACCTGGAAAGAGGAACAAGATCTTTTTTTGATTAATAGTCCTTTTCAATTAATAAAATTTACTAAGATTACAATTCACAAAAAAGGGCCGGGGGATATAGGATCACCCCGCGAATGAGTTCAATCGGCCGAAGTCGGAGCAAATAACATGGCCGCAGCCAACAACTATAAACTATTCATCAAAAAAAATTATTTAGAACAACCTCATGCTACCAAGGCAGTACCAACAGAGCAAGGAGGATCATCTTTATCAGGAAATCCCCATGCATCAGTGGGATTGTGAGCGGACTAGGAATAGTCCAGCCATCAGCAGCATCTGCAGGATCTGGGGTAGTTGCAGTCTCCGCATCCTTCTTGTCTAGCCGCGGAGGAGAAATTGCCAAGGCCAGCCGGGGAAACTTGCCAGAGTGCGCCCGTCCAGGGGGAGGAGCTGGAGACCAGCCAAAAGCCCGCCCAAGGGGGGAGCTGGGGACTAGCCAGAACCACCATGTGGTGGGGAAGCGGAGCGACACCTCCAACCGCCATGACCACCGCTGGGAGAGCGATGGCGGGGACCCTGGGAGCGCAACGTGTGTGAATGGTGGCCAGAGGACTAGCATCTGGAACGGCGACCGTGGGATGAGGAAGCATCAGCTGAGGCATCCGAAGGCACTCTGGAAATGGTACAAGGAGCATTGCCCTAGTGGTTTAACAATTCTTGTAAGTGGGCAACCTCCAGTGAAACTTTATTAGCTTACACCTGTATCTGCATAATGACATTATTACAAATGCATGCCTTAGTGTACATTGCAATGTTAACATCCAAAAAACTGTGAGTGAATAAAATTGCATTCCTATCTTTCCATAGAGAAAAAAAAATTTCCATCCTGAAGGTATGCCAAATCAGGGAAAACTTCTGAGAAAATTTGGGGGAATCACCCAAAAGGATCATGTGCCATGAAAAAGGTTCGGGCCTGAAAGGCTTGAAAAAATCATGGATCCAGTGCCAATAATTTTGAGCACGTTTGCAAAACCAAAAAATATGCAAAAAGGACTCAGGTTGGCCATAGAAGGGGCATATGGGGTTAGGAACCCCAATGTGCTTGAGCCAAGACCCCAGGGGAAGACCTTGGAAAGCAAGGCACCAAGAAAAGTGAGCAATCTTCGGTTCTGTAATGGCACTCCAAATGGTGTCAAACTATTTTCTCCATTGAGAAAGTGAAGAATGCAAATGCTACCATTGATTAAGCGTGTCTACCATCGGAAGGTGGGGTGAAAGCCATCTATATCCCATATTGGGCTTATAATTGGTAAATGGAGTGGCAGGAAACCACTTCCAATCATACCACCAAGGTCGAACAGTCTGAATCCCCACATTATGAAGTAAGTGCACAGGGATGGAAGAAAACAAAAGCTCATAAGTCTGATGATCGGCACGAACAAGGCGGTATTGAACTTGCATATCCTCCCAAGACCTAAAATTCATGGTGACTCTTGAAAAAATATCCTTAGTAGTGCGAATGCCACATTTATAGAACTGCAGAGCACTGGCACCTTGAGTCTTGGCAAGAGGAATACCCTGGAAAGCAAATAGGGGAGACCACCAAATGTTCTACTGATTTAAGGATAGCCCATTGCGGAACTCATTACCAGCCCAACGAAGCCAAGGTTTAACAGCTTCCCAGGATTTCCAGATGCTCTTTATAATGAAGGAGCCCTGTATGACCACTGGTTCTTGCATAGTGAGAAGGGTCTGAAAACCAATTCCCTTCCAGGCCGGCCTATTAGTAGGGAAGCCTGAAGAGATGCAATGTCTAACAAGAATTGTCCAGGCTTCATCTCCAGAAATAGCTCTGATAATCCATTTAGCACAGAGGGCAAGGCCCTGCTTTCGAGTGGAAAGCAGGCCGAGACCCCTAGATTCCCTCGAGAGACAACAGAAATCCCAAGCAACTCTGTGAAAACCATGATGGTCAGAACCAGAGGCCCAAAGAAAATCTCTAAGAAAATGTTCTAATTTGAGGTATGAAGCTTTGGAGGGAGCCCAACAAGAAGAATAGAACACATGGGTGGCAACCAAAATCTTAGAAAAAATCTAGAATTTACCAGCAAGAGAAAGCGGCTTAGTGATCCAATAATCAAGCTTTTTGGTGATCTTTGTAAGCACAACATTCCAAAGTTCCATAGGGGAAGCCTGGAAAGTAAAGGGAATGCCAAGAAAGCAAAAAATTTCTCCATGAGTAACCCATTTCCATTGGAATTGGCTGAGCCAAGGTGGAGCTGGCAAAAAAGACTGTCGGTAACAGAGCATTTTATGCCATTGAATGGCAGAGCCAGAGGCTTGACAAAAAGTGTCAAGACAATCTAACACATTTTTGATGTTTTCTTCATCTTCAAGAAGAGTGAGAAAAGAATCATCATCAAAATGACCATTGAATAACTGGGAGGAAGAATCAGGCAAGGAAATGCCATGGACCAGCCCAGAAGAGACAGAGTGAGCAAATAAATAACCAAAGCCTTCGGCAGCAAGGACATAAAGCGTAGGAACTAACGAACAACCTTGTTTGATGGAACAAAAAAGTCCAAAAGATTTAGATTGTGAATTATTGATGGTGATGCAAGCATTAGTGTCACCAAAGAGCATCTCCATGGACTGAAGGAAATTGGGACCAAAACCTAGAGCCTGAAGCATAGCCAAAATCAAAGGCCATTCAATGCGATCATAGGCTTTAGCAAAATCTATCTTTAAAAAGATAGCCTGTTGCTTGGACTTACAGGCCCATTCCATACCTTCCTAGACTGCAATGATGTTGTCAAGAATATACTTGGATTTGATGAAACCAGTTTGTTCAGGCCGCACAATTAGAGGAAGCATATGGCAGATTTTGAGAGAGAGCGCCTTAGCAATGATCTTATAAGACACATTGAGGAGGGTGATAGGCCTCCAGTTGCAAATGTCTTTAGGATCACTAGCTTTAGGTATGAATTTAATATTGCCTTTATTTATGATTGCTCCTAAGCTTTTAGAATGGTATGCTTCAAGATAGGCTTTGTGCAAATCAGGACCAATTTGCTCCCAAAGATGTTTGTAAAATTCACAGAGAAATCCATCACACCCAGGGGATTTGTCATCCGCCATGGAGTAAGCTACCTCTTTAAGGTCTTGGAGGGAAAGAAGTTGCTCACAGAAAGCGCATTGCTCAACCGTGAGGTGGTTTGGAGTAATAGAAATACACTTTCTAAGAGCCTCCTCCTGAGCAACTAAATGGCCCTGCGAAGCAAAAACGTTCTCATAGTGAAGAACAAAAGCTTGCAGGATGTCTGGCAGATTGGAAAGAACATCAGTTCCCTATTTTATCTTTTTAATCCCAATATTGGTATGACGGGCTTGAAGAGCCTGGAAGAACTCCTTCGACGCTTTGTCGCCAACCTCCAACCAGTGGAGACAGGCTTTGATTTGAGCTCCTCGGGCAGCATAGTTATCAGCAATTTGTTTTTCATGGCGAAGCTTGGCAAGCTAAAGTTGTAGATCCACATCAAAAGGGTTGAAGGTGAGCGCTTCAGAGGCTTTTTTGAGGGCAAGGGTGTTGGCTTCATAAGATCATTTTCTGAAAATTGCCAGCTGACGCCCGTAGATGCGCAAAAAATGAGCCATTTTGGTAATGGCATCATTTCACCATTGAATCCAACCTCGATGGGAATGTGGATGTGGTTCCAAATTCCAGACACGTTGTATGTGGGAGATAGTGGAGGCATGCAATAGCACAAACATGTTGAGGAAGAATTTAGACTTAACCACTTTGGGGACAGCTGTTTGCCAAGAAATGCCAAAATAAATGGGATAATGGTCTGACAACGTCACATCTGTCAGGGGAATGATAGGTAGATCACGATCTTCAGAAAAATAAAAAAAAGATTGCGCTGAGATCATAGCATGATCAAGACGTTTCAATATGCGATCAGGACTGGCTCGAAAATTGGACCAAGTGTGCCAAGCCCCATTATCATGACGGCGGCTAGTATTGGGATCAAAGAGGCCCAATTTATGACGCATGTGAAATGAGGCTTGTCTTTCCCCAGCTGTCCAACGAAAAGGCAGAATGCCATCTTTTTCAGAGGCCACTTCAACCATATTGAAGTCCCCACATAGGACCCAAGTAGCTGGCGACAGGTTATCAGCAAGCCAAACCCACATTTGCGCCCTTTCCAGAGCATCATTAGAGGCATAAACATTAATGACTCCAAAAGAATGATTGTTGATGGAAAGAAAAAGCCAAATAATACAAAGTGTGGGGTTAGAACCATGTGAAATAATAGCAGAATGAAGGCGAGGTGACAGGAAAGTAACTACACCACCTCGACCAGCTTCATGCTAAGAAGAAAACATGACGCTATCCTACCAAATGACACCACATGCAGCAGAAAGCATGAAACTAGAAATGTTAACTTGTTGCATGCAAAGAAAATCTAAATTCCCAAGTCTATGATGGGTATCCCAGACATAGAATTTTCTGGGGAGGTTTGTAAGACCTCGAACATTCCAAGAGAGGAAGTTCATGAAAACTCTTCCATCTCATCCTCGTCCTCGAGAGAGGAGTAACTATTCTGCAAAAAGGTAGAAACCGAGTGAAAGTCAGATGAAAAATCCTCTGGACTTACAGCCTGCCATTTGACCTTGATATCTCTGCACGCCCAGGAGGACTGCGAGAACGCCTTGTTGCTGGTGGTACTATGGAAGAAACTGCAAGAGGAGAATGAGCCCCAACCAAGGACGAGGTCCTGGCGACAACCTTAATCCCCTACGAGCCAGCAGGGTTTGAAACTTGCGGAACTGAAACTGGCGCAATAGAAGCCACTGGCGTCTCCATGCTAGCAGGTGCTAATACTTCGATGGAAGTAGGAGGAATCACAGTTGCGGTCGCATAGGATGGCTTGGGGGCCAAAGGATTCAAGGTAGGCTTGCCTTTGTGCCCAACAGTAACCCGTTCTTCTTTTTTTCCTTCGACCTGCTTGATAGGCGTCGCTTTAGGCTGGGGTTTGACCCTAGGCGTGGCCAAAGGGTAGTCCTTGATCTTGTGTTCTGCAGACTGGCACCTATAACAGGTGTTAGGTAGGTTCAAGTAAAGCACCTTCTGTGTGAAGGTTTGAGCGCCAATCTGGATTTCCACTGAATCCTTGAGATTTTTAGAAAGATCAACTTCAATGCAAACACGCCGCTGAGGGCGAGCATTAAAATTTTTTTCTGGCTCCTTGGTAACAACTTTTCCAAGAGCTTGGGCAATAGACTCAATAAAAGGCCAGCAAGGCAAGGGTAGACCTGGGAATTCAACCCAAACAGGAACCCTAAGCTTTTTATCGTTCGAGACAGAGAAGTCTCGGGACCATTTCTGAAAAACAAGCAGAGAGGAACGCATAGACCAAGGGCTGTTGGTAAAAACCACGTCAGCTTGCAACAGGTTAGTGAAGCAAAATAAAAAAAAAACCTTTGGTAAGGTTTTGCACAGCGTCAAGGCGGATGCCATGCGGGGTCCAGCTTTTGTTAACCCATTCTCTGAGCATAACTTCAAGTGGGGTCCTACCAACAAAATACCCTGTCAAGGTATGTTGTTCTAACTAGTCACATGTGGCATCAAATTCTTGCAAAGGAAGGACAATATCAGGCTTACCTCGTGGAAAACCTTTGGGACAAACTTGCGCGGGCATTTGTTCGGTGGTGGCGCCATGGCAGTCCGAAGCAGCAGCGTGAACACCAGAAACAACTGGTTCACCGCTGGCCGGCGCCATTATATCCTAACCTAAAGCTCCCGTAGTAAATGTGGTATGACAAGTGCCGACAGAAAAGGAGTGCAAGCGAAAGGCCATACGCAAAAAAAACTGCAAGTTCGCATGAAGCAAGAAAAACCCTAGCAGAGCGAAAAAAAAAAAACCCATAGATCCCTTTGTCCACTTTAGAATTCATTTTACCAAAAGCCTATGCCAAAACGAGATCTTTTTATAATGATATTTTTACAGAACTGAAGGCTGATTTTGAAATAAATGTGCTATAAATATAGAGGAAAGTGGTTAAACCCAAATTAAATGTGTATTGTATTGCTGAAAAAATGGGTCAAATTATATTAGAACGCATAATCATATTTTCCAAGCAATAAAGACATATGTGCAATTTGTAGCTTTACGTGCCTCTGCTAACAACATGCTTTACAGGCTTGCATTTCACTAAGAGCTGATGAAATGAACATTGGATACTCCTGGCTATTTTTATCATATTTTGGAATACTACGTTGATGAGAAAGCAATCGAATTGGGAACAAATTTTTTTTCAAATCAGTCCAGTACAAAGTTCTCATAGAAAAATTCTTTAATTCGGTTGAACTTATTTAAGTAAAAACAATTATATAAGCAAATGTTTATTTAAATTTTAAAATATACAAAATCGAGTTTAAATTTAGACATTTTATAAACATAACAATTTGTAGAAGTTTTTTATTATTTTGCCAGCTCATTACAAGCTATAAGATTCCAGTATGTGACTAGAATAGGAGAATAATTTGGATATATACACAGTGGTATAGTTCGGTTGGAACATAACCTACAGTTTGGTGCAAAATAAGATGATGATTCGCGCTATTTCGATTTTGCTTGTGCTCGTTCTGTATTGTGCAGACGCCAAAGCTCAGCGGTGCTCGCCTGCTCCATCTGTGCAATGCGGAAGCCATGAATGCGAGATCTTCAATTACGAGGCCATCTGGGAGGACCGTTCTTCTTGCAAGGCGGCCAACGTTGCATTACCCACTTCAGAAGCCCAGCTCCTGCGCGCCGTTGCCCACGCTGTTCGAAACAAGCAGAAGATCAGAGTGGTTAGCAAACACGCTCACAGCATCTCAATGCTTGTCTGCGTTGACAGAAAAGGGCTCATCATTTTAACACAGATTTATGACTCCGTCATTGAAGTGAACAGCGAGGCCATGACAATCACAGTCCAAGCCGGAGCGCTGATGAGAGACGTGATTGAAGCAGCTGCAAAGCACGGCCTCGCTCTGCCCGCAATGACTTACATAAGCGGAGTTTCTGCAGCCGGTGTTATTTCCACCGGAGCCCACGGCAGCAGCTTTGCTGGGAAAGGCGGTGGAGTTTATGAATACGTGGTGGGAATGAGAATCGTAGTTCCTGCGTCTCCCTCAGAAGGGTATTCAAAGATCTTAGTTTTGACCGAATCAGATGAAGATCTCAAAGCGGCAAAATTGTCACTGGGAACACTGGGAGCGATTTCAGAGATCACATTCGCTCTGGAGCCAATGTTTAAAAGATCTGTTTCCGTCTCGGTGAGGGATGATCGCGATCTGGAAAACGAAGCCGAACGCTTTCTCAGAGCTCACACATTTGGTGACATAAATTGGATGCCTTCACACCGGAAGGCGATTTTTGCAGAAATCGACCGAGTTTCTGTTGATGTTGTTGGAGATGGCAGCAGCACGGCCATAGGTAGTCCCACCAGAGTGTCTGACATTGAAACAAATGCTTCTCTAGGTATCTGCTCTTTAACCTTGTCATTCTTCTCCTTTTTTAAATGGCTGACATCTATGATTGAGAGTATCCATTCTAGTTTTGTGAGTTTGCAGCACAATCTCCATCCTTTGGGGCAAGATTCCCTTGTCATTTTTTTAACATGTAAGAGTTTTGCATCGGACAATTTCCAATCATTCAATTTTACCAATAGACCAAAGATCTATTAATTTGAATCTTATTTGATTACGTATCAAGCTTTCAATCCTGAATCTTCTTCTGCTAAAAGCAGACAGGTATGAAGTATTGGTTCCCTGCTAAGAGCGCTATTCGAATGATTCTATTCTTGATATGATGCAATCTTATTTTATAACAAATCTTCGTATATGCTTTAACCTTTAGATCTGTTCTTTTATAATTGGCTGAATCCCCTCTTTTTGAGTGGAGGACTGAGATATATATTCTGATTTGAATGATTTGTATAGGTTTCCTGTTTCATTCTTTATCAAGTATGTGTATTTTGCATTCAGTTAAGACTTTATTTCTGCAGTCTCATTTAGAATCCTTCAATTCCATCAGCAGACTAGAGATTTATAGATTTCAATCCGATTGTAAAACTTACTAATTTTCTTTAATTTTAACATTTCAATCCATTTTTTAATAGGTGAAATCTCGTTAGTTATGAACTAAAGACTCATGGATATATATTTTTCTAAATTTGTCCAATATATGATTCTGGCCCCACCTCTTATAATGTGACAAGGACTCAGGAATACTTTTTTCAAACCATTCTAATTCACCAATACAATAAAGACCTATTATTTACTCCATCTTTTTTTTAAATGGAGATTCAGCTTTTTTCCACCTAGCCCAAGGCATGTCGGGGGCCTTGCACTCAGCAAGACTTGATTCTTGATGGGCTCTTTGTGAGCCTTTCAACTTCACCAGTAGACCTCCCTTTTATTATTATTTTTATTTTGATTTGAATAACAGAAGCTTTGTTATAAAAATGCATCTTATTTGGTTTGTGTTTGCACTTCAGTCGATTCAATACAGGCAAAAGCAAACGTGACTGCAATTTGTGACCAGGTCGGAAGCAGACTGCTTCAATAGCCGGCGGGCGGCAATAGGTTTCTGAATGACAGGAAACTTTTCACTGGCTACCCAGTGGTGGGTTTCAATCACCGTATGCAGACATCTGGTGACTGCGAATGAGTTTCTGAGCAAATGGATGGGAGCTGTACACCGACCCAGATATTAGATAAGAATAAGACAACATGTGTGTGGGATCGCCGCGTCCACACAGCTAAGCTCTTTAACGTTGAATTTGGAGTGCCTTTGTCTCGATTCCGTGAAGTCGTAGAGGATGTAAATAAAATAAGAGATATGGATCCCCAAAGGCTGTGCGACACAACTACGATGGTTATAAGGTCTCATAAGAAGTTCGAGGCATACTTGCAACCTTCTGAGGATCAGGTGAGGTTCGAATATTTATCTTACCGACCAAGAGAAGCCAGGACACCCAAGTGGAATGAAGATGTGTTTCAAGAGATGGAGCAGATGGTGATTGAGAAGTATGGAGCGGGGCTGCACTGGGGAAAGTCTGGAGGTCACTTGTTTGGAGGGTTGGCTCAATAGGCAGTGAACTTGACAGAATTTTTAAAGGTGAAGGCGAGATTTGATCCGAACGAAGTGTTTTCCAACGATTGGACCTATGGTTTGTTCGAAATTGGAGGGAAAGGTGTGGAGGAGTTGAGAGATGGATTAGCACTGGACAAGATGTGTAAATGTAGGGAGGATAAACATTGTGCTCCGATAAAGGATTTCTTTGCAAGCCAAGGAGAGTATGGAAGAATGCTCGTGTTTGTAGAAAGGTTAATTGAAAATATTGTCATTTCATCCCTAAACATTTCAGAACTAGTTCCTTGAGTAACTGGTTCTATGTTCAAGAGTTTTTCAAAATTATAAACAAATTCTAATTTTAGAATTAAACTATTCTCCCTCACAAACAACGATGGATTTTTTTCTTACATCTTTCAAATTCATTTTCTTCTTTACAGAAACACATTTTTAATAGAATTTATTGCAACCATAATTTGGTGTATTCATCAAGATTCACTTCAGGAAATGTTTTCAGTGTAGAGATTATAGCGCTCAAAATATATACAGAATACTACAAAATCCATTCATTCAACAAATAAAAAGGTGTTTGAATCTTTAAATTGCATAAGCCAGAATATAATTTTTAAAAACATATTTTGATGAACCGACCATAGAAATGTATGTATCTTAGTTTATAATTCAGAAGGTAAACTTATTCAAACTAGTAATTAATATTAAAGTATAATGTCATGTTTTGAAAATGGCTTAACAACTGCTAGTATATTAAAAATGAATTTTCTATTAGATTATTTTTTTGACTACTCAACAATAACAAGTATGTTGATAGTGAAATTATTATTATTTAATCTGACAAAAGATTTGGAATCTAAATATATATTTTTATAATACTATTAAGATTAAAGTAGTATTGAGTCTTTTTGATAGGTCACCAATTTCAATACTACTCCAATTAAGCAAGCTTGACCATGGGGTTTTCTCCAAGGTTAAGCCTTCTTGGGTGGAATCTCATTTCTGAAAATTTCAACATGTTTTGTGCTTTATGAACCATTTATATAGACATCCATTAATGCATCAATTGATAAATAGGAAACATTTTTGCCAAGTTAAAATACGATAACCTTGTCAATATTCAACTATTTGGTTTTCAAATCAAGCTCACTAAGCCATGTTCCATTTGGAGCTGTTTAAAAGATCTCATCTCTCACAAGAATGAATCAAATGCTTAACTCTGATTGCATTTAGGTGATGTTCAAATAGCTGAACCATTTGACTTTCCCAAGACACCATCAATCTGAGTACTAATCTAAAGTACATTCTGATGCAGAGGGATTTTAAAACTTCATAAAATCAGGTTGCACATGCATGCATGCAGATTTTCATAGATTTTTCTCAACAAATGGTCAACACATAATGATGTTGCCCATTCAAATCTGCAATACAATTGGGTTTTCCTGTAACATTATATGAGATAACAATACAAGAACAAATCAATGCATGAAACTAAAGAGGATCCTCCAACAGCTAACAAAGACTATTGGAGGATCTTTAGAAAACCTCCATGGAAAGGCCACTCTCAAAACAATAGAGAGATCCAACTGATGGGAAATGAAAAGTAAGAAAATGCTAAACTATTAAGATTTGATTTTCAAATTTCTTCCAAAATGTAGATCTATATACAAACAAAAAAATGTATGTAGAATACTACTCAATCACATCCATAAAACTCTGAAAATCCAAGAAATTACAAGAAAACTCATGGACTTCATTCTATTCACTTTCTACCAAAAATCTTTCCTAAAAACTTTGTCCAAAAATCTCTCTTACAATATGTACCCTTTCTTTTTTTGAAAAACCTTCTAATGTAACTCTCAAGAAACCATCATACCTTTCTTGTGGCATTTACATTTTGAATGCCAACACATGATGCTTTAGGAATATTCATCATTTTCTTCCTTTTATTTTTTCCCATAAAACATTTTTGAAAATTAGAAACTTTTAACACACCCAAAACAAATTAAAATAGACTCATACTAAGTCCTAAGTGGATAATGTTGGGTAGGATTATAAGAATGCCACCTAAACATTTCTACCACATAGAAAAGGACTTTTATTTTAAAACATAAAACTCTAAACTCACACCCTCACTAATATTTCAAATTTTAGATGTCAAACTCAAATCTTTCTAATATTTGCTTTGTGCCCCTACATTTTAGTCATATTGCAGGTTGTTTTCCTATCGCCACCATACTTCCTATAACAATATAATTATGCATTAATAATGTTGCATGCTATCTTCCTATCTCATATGTGCTCCTACACCAAATTCAACCATAGGTTTGTATTTAAAGCTATGCTCACTTAGCTTGCAACACCATTCTCAAAGCCATCAACAAGTGTTGTACATTATGAACCATTTATTATATACCCCTTCACCTTACTAATTGATACCTTGGTGATATTTTCCAAGACATGAAGAATTATGATATTTTTATCAAGATTTGTGCAAATAATTTTTAATAAAAACAAATTGATCCATGCGTCACAATTAGTTATTCACAAAAACTTATCTCTCACAAGAGATTAAATGGAAAAGTTAGCACACATTACATCTAGATGATTCTTATATAAGTGAAGCATTATATACTTCTAAGATTCATCCATCTTGTTACTACTCCACTATAAATACTCTTAACCAAAGAGTTTCTCTAGAGATTTAACTCATCTAGCTTGCAGCCTCATTTTCAAACTTAGATAATGTTTTGGGCCTTATAAATAATTTGTTAGAGATCTTCTTAGCATCTAACAAATATGTAGTATATTTTTTCATGAGTAATGTTGTAATATTTCTATTAGCATTTGAATATTTAGTTCCCAAGTCAACTTCATTGACCCATGTTTCATGAGTAATAGTGAACAAAACAATGCATCTCTCATGAGATTGAATGAAATGGTTGCCACTCATTTCATCTAGGTGATGATCACAAAGGTAAAACATTGGACCTTCTGAATATGTCACCCACTTGAGTGAGTACTTCTCTAAAACAAACACAATTGACCATGGAATTTTATCTAAGTTTATTTGGAAATAGAGAGTAGACTTTGAGTACAAACTTCCAAGGACACTTATTAGAGCCCTTAAAAGCCTTTAGAAAATCTTGTATTAAATGTAGTTTGAAATTATTGGAGAAGAAACAATACAAAAACCCTAATGACAAGCTACTAAGGAAAAAATACCATGATTTTTTGAAAAACATATAGAAAAATATTCTAAAAGAAGAAGACTATTAGTATGAGATTCTATAATGCTATTTTATATTGTTATATATATGTTTAACTTTACAACTAATGAGAAACATGACCTAGTCAATTACTAAACATATTAGGTTTGTGCATTCTTATTTGCAATGTGTTTACAATTTAGATATCATACAACAATATGTATCTTGAAAAAAAGAATTATTAGAGTATGTCGGATATAAATAATTATAATAAATTCAATAGGTCACTACTTACATACTTTCTTCCATGAAAATGAAAGAATACATTAGAAGATCTGTCAAGTATGACTAGTTGCTACAATTTTATGTATACCTCATTGGATGGGAAAATATCACTATGCTCTTTGAAGTTCTTTAAATATAAAAATTTATTTAAAAAACTATTAATTTAAATTCCACAATATGAAAAGTAAAACTTAATATAAAATTGATGTAATGGACACCCAGGAATGCCCAAAAGCTGAACCAACTACTGAAATTATATTAATTCTAAAAATGCTGCAATCAAGTACAAAGAGATGTATTCCAAAGGCCAAACCCTAAGGGAATGACATCTAGAATGTTACAATAGAGAATGAATGTCCCCTATTGCCAAAAAAGAGTGTGATTCACGCATCCAAGCTCTTATCATGCAAGTTATAATCATCCGATGCTCAGCAATGAGACTTTCAACCCTTTTTATCCTTTTCTTCATCCTTCTAGAAGGAACTAAAACATTAATTAATTGCAAGAGCTAGAAGCTTCCTCCTTCCAATAATTAATTCATACCCTAGAAATTCCTTCCTAGTAATAATTAATTAAATCACGAGAGGCTTCCATCCTTCCAATAATTAATACAAACCCTAGAGGCTATTAATAGAAAGTCACCTTTTAATTTTAATTGAATGACTTTAATTTTCTTATCCTCCACTTAGACTTTGGAGAACATGAAGGCTAAAACATGGGAACATTACAGGTCCACCCTCCTTGAAATTGCTTGCCCTCAAGCAATCTTAGTCCTGTTTGCTATAGCACCTGCTCACTCTCCCGAGTAGCATCTTCCTCTGGCAGATATTTCCATTTGACTAAATGTTCTTTAATCAACCTGCTTCGTAGAGTCCTTTCCCTAGTATCCAGAATAGCCTCAGGAATTAATACAAGCTTCCCCTCCTCATCTAATGGTGGTAATTCTACCGAAGGCACAACTCTTTGTCCAATGGCTTTCTTAAGCCTTGACACATGAAACACATTATGCACCTGACTATTTTCTGGAATCTCTATCTCATAAGAAACCTCACCCACCTTGCGGATCACTTTGTAGGGGCCATAAAACCTAGGCTTCAACTTCTCTGCTTCACTTTTCTTGAGTGATGACTGTCTATATGGTTGTAGCCTTAGGTAAACCATATCCCCGACTTCAAAACTATGCTCTATCTGGTGCTGATCAGCATACAATTTTGGCTGATTTTGGGCTTGCTGTATATTCTCCTTGAGCACCCTCAAAATATCCTGACTATACTGCAAGAAGCTTTTTGCTTTGGGCACTCTACTATCTCCCAAAACTAGATCCATGAAACTAGGTGCTTCATAACCATACAGTGCCATGAATGGAGTCATCTTAATGGACATATGATAAGTGGTGTTATAACAGTACTCCCCCATATGTAACCATTTGACCCAAGCTCTCTGTTGTGTAGTCACATAGTTCCTCAGATATCCTTCCACTCATTTATTCACAATCTCTGTCTGCCCATCTGTCTGTGGATGATAACTAGTGCTAGGTGTAAGTTCAGTACCACACAACCTAAATAGCTCTTGCCAAAAAGTGCTTATGAATTTACTATCCCTATCACTAACAATGAAATTAGGTAGCCCATGTAATCTGAATATCTCTCTAAAGAAAAGATCAGCCACTTGTGTTGCTGTATAAGTGGATGGAATAGCAAAGAGGTGAGCAAACTTCATCAGTCATTTAATTATCACATAGATGCAATCTTTCCCTTGTACTCGTGGTAACCCGATGATGAAGTCCATGGAAATACTTTTCCATTTCCTATTTGAAATGGGAAAAGGTTGTAACAACCCTGTAGGATATGTGTGCTCTCCCTTATTCTGCTAGCAAATTGTACACTCCCTGACATACTTCTGAACATCATCCTTGAGCCCTTTCCATGTGAACCGTTCACGGATCTGCCTATAGGTCTTAAAGACCCCTGGGTGTACAGCTGTAGGTGCATCATGAAATGCCTTTAGTATTACTTCCTTATACTGCGATGAAGGAATCAAATATATCCTGCCCTATAACTTTATCAACCCATCCAACATCACATAGCAATCATCATGTATGGTGCCTGCAATTACTCCAGAAGCCCAAGTGTCCCTCGCATATTCTTCTGTGATCTTATTTCTTAGAATTCCTATAATCTCAGCTAGAGCACAAATATGAGGCCTCCTGGATAAGGCATCTACAACCACATTCTTCTTACCTTTGACAAGCTCAATGTCAAAGTCATAAGCCTAAAAACTTTGTGATCCACTTCTATTGTCTATCATTCAAATCACATTGATTCATGAAGTATTTGATGCTGTTGTGATCAGTTTTGATAACAAACTTTCCCCCAACTAGGTAGGACCTAAACTTAGCCAATGCATGCATTATGGACAACATCTCTCGATCATATATGGAATAGCTTCTCTCCACTCCACAAACCTTCCTGCTCTCAAAAACAATGGGATGCTTCTCCTACATCAAGACTGCTCCGATCCCATCTCCTGATGCATCACAATGAAGCTCAAATGGCTTTGTGAAATTTGGTAGAGCTAGTACTGGACATGATGACATCACCTTCTTGAAATGATCAAAGCTTCTCTGAGTTGTCTCTGTCCATGTGAATGCCCCTTTCCTGGTAAGGTCTGTCAAGTGTGTAGCAAGCTGTGAAAATCTTTTAACAAATCTCCTGTAAAATCCACAGAGACCAAGGAATCCCTTAAGCTGTGTAAGATTTTTTGGAGTAGGCCAATCAACAATAGCCATAATCTTTTTAGGATCTACCTGAACTCCCTTTGCACTGATAATATGTCCAAGATATAGTAGCTCAATCATCCCAAACTTGCACTTAGATTCCTTGGCATAAAATGATTCTTTTTTCAAGGTAGACAACACCATCTCAAGATGTTGTAAATGCTCCTCCCAAGTCTTATTAAAAACTAAAATGTCATCAAAGAAAATCAAAATAAATCTCCTAAGCTGCTCCCTAAATACCTGATTCATGCAACTTTGGAATGTAGTAGGGGCATTGGTTAACCCAAATGGCATAACCAAAAAATTGAAGTGGCCATAGTGACACCGAAAAGCTGTCTTCTCAATGTCCTCCTCCCTCATCCTGATCTAATGATACCCTGATCGTAGATCAATATTTGTAAAAAAGCATGCACCATGTAACTCATCAATTAGCTCATCTATTCGTGGGATGGGATATCTATTCTTAATGGTCTTCATGTTTAATGCCCTATAATCAATGCACATGCGCATTGTCCCATTCTTCTTCTTTACCAACACTACTATTGAAGCAAAGGGACTCTTACTAGGCCTGATATGTCCTATTTCCAACAAATCTCTAATTTCCTTCTCTATCTCATCCTTATGTTTCTTAGGATGATGAAAGGGAGTAATCATGACTGGTTTGACTCCCTCTTCAAGCTCAATAACATGTTCTATCCCTCTGTTAGGAGGAACCCCGTGTGGAATCTTGCCAAATACCTTAGTGTGCCTGTCAAGTATCTCCTGAATCTTTGGTGGATGACTCTTCACCTGTGGCTCTTATGAAGTTGGCATAGTGAAGCATTCTGCTGCCCACTCTATGTTACTATGATGAAAAAGTTTTTGCATTCTCCTCAAGGAAACTACTCTGCAACTCTCATCTAAAAGTCCTCTAAGTACCATAGTTCTTCCCTCATGCTGAAACTTCATCTCCAATTTTTCTAGGTTAAGTGTGAACTCTACTAACGAGGCCATCCATACCATGCCAAGGATGATATCATAGTCTGCCATGTCTACCACATAGAACTCATGTTCCAACTCATAGCCATCTCCAAACTTGATGTGAAGATTAGATATCTTTTGAATGCATAATTTAGTTTGTCACCATTGGTTACCATAACTCTAAATCCAGTGTGCTCCTTGGTCTATAGACCTCTCTTGGCTACAAATTGTGCATCTATAAAATTATGTGTAGCCCCAGTGTCAATGAGTGAGATCACCTTTTTCCCTTGGATAGTACCACTCACCTTAAATATGATTTCCTTCTGAGCCCTCATTAATCGTGCTAATGACTTCTCATCCTTAGGAATGCTGCTCTCCTTTGTAGTGCTATCATCATTTGAATTTGAGTGTTGATCCTCTCTCTCTGACTGTGACTCTTCTGATGAGAAATACTCAATTTGATTTGCCTTAGCCATGAGTGGACACTTATGAGATAAATCCCAAGGCTCTCTACAATGAAAACATAACTTTTTCTTTCTTAAATCATTCAAGGTGTCATTATCCAACTTATCTCTTTTGGGCTGAACATCCTTGTGAAAAGGTTTTTTTTCCTTCTCCTTGTTCTTTTTCATATAAGAATCCTTTTGCTGAAATCTACTCCTAAATGAAGAAGGTACTAAGTCACGAGCCTTTTTAGTGGCCTCCTGCAACGTACCTGGGTCATGTCCCTTGACCCAACCTCGCAAGGGTTCTAAGAGTCCATCCATAAACAACACTACTAACCTCCTCTCTAAAATATCTGTGACCAACACAGCTAACCTCTGAAACTCACTGATATATGTTTCAACTGATCCCCACTACTTGAGTTGTGCTAGCTCCTTAAACTATAATTTAGGATCCCTAGTATCAAATCTCTCTATGAGCTTCTCAGTGAACTCCACATAAGATGTGATTTGATTATGTCCCAAGGTTATCATGCCATGGTGCTACCACTTATGTGCTGGTCCATCCAAATGAATAGCTACATACTTTATAGCCTCATACTTTATAGCCTCCTCTTCAGGCATAGGATTCAGCTGCAAGTATGTATCCATCTTCTGCACCCAAGCTCATGCAGTCATCTTCCCTGAAGCATCATAATAAGGTAAAGAAAGTTTCCCCACTTTCTTTCTCAACTCAAAGTTTTGACTTCGTCCTCCTAATCTGGACATGTGTCTCATCCTCAAGTCCAAGTAATCTCTTAGAGAGATATCTGCCAGAAACTCTAGCGCACTGGCCTCCCAATCCCTCCTAAACTGATCCTGTAACTCTACAATCTGTGGTTCATTAATTGGTTGAACTGGTTCTCTTGGTGGAAAGGTTGAAAGAGGTCTCGAGCTAGTTGTTTGAGTTTGTCATGCAACATGTCTAAAGTTATCAGCCTCATTTCCATTGTTGTCATGTCCATTATTACCATTAATGTTGTCTCGGCCTCCATTATCATTACCCCTATTATTGTTGTTTCCATTGTTGGCATCACCTGGATTAACATTGATGCCCATCTGTCTAGCCATTAGCTGCAACATCATATCCGTCAACCTATTTTGCTCATGTTGCATCATATTCTGCTCCTGTTGCATTTGTTGCCCTTCCTCTAATGTACCCAGTAACCTAAATATTACATTTTCTTGGTCAGAACTGGTATCTCTATCATCTTGGTCACCCATGTTGTTGTCTTATTCAAAGAATGTCTCCTCTGTGTCTGTATGAGTGGATTGTATGTCCCCCTATACAAAAAAACTATCCCATTCGTTAAGCGAGTCTGAACTCCTACTTTGTCTTGCTCTGGTATTGCAAAAATTATAAAGCCCTTGTCGCATGCTCAAACATAAATGTTGAAGATCTCCATAGGATGGCAGGACTTATAGCTCTGATACCACTATAATGGACACCCAGGAATGCCTAAAAGCTTAACCAACTACTGAAATTATGTTAATTCTAAAAATGCTGCAATCAAGTACAAAGAGATGTATTCCAAAGGCCAAACCCTAAGGGAATGATGTCTAGAATGTTACAATAGAGAATGAACGTCCCCTATTGCCAAAAAAGAGTGTGATTCACACATACAAGCTCTTATCAAATGCAAGTTATAATCATCCGATGCTCAGCAATGAGACTTTCAGCCCTATTTATCCTTTTCTTCATCCTTCTGGAAGGAACTAAAACATTAATTAATTGCAAGAGCTAGAAGCTTCCTCCTTCCAATAATTAATGCATACCCTAGAAATTCCTTCTTGTCAATAATTAATTAAATCACGAGAAGCTTCCGTCCTTCCAATAATTAATACAAACCCTAAAAGCTATTAATACAAAGTCACCTTTTAATTTTAATTGAATGACTTTAATTTTCTTATCCTCCACTTAGACTTTGGAGAACATGAAGGCTAAAACATGAGAACATTACAATTGACAACGTGTGAGTGATTTTTCAAATGTGTGAAATAGTACTAATCCGAGCATATGAAAAATAATATTTATTAGAAACTTGACAATGTGTGGAAGGTTTTTTAAATACGTGAAATAGTAATTATACATTTTGCCAACTCATTACAATCTGTAAGATTTATTAAATGACTAGAACTCGTGAATAATTTGTATATATATTCACACTGCTATAATCCCCGTGGAACATAAGCTACCTAGCAAGAAATAAAAATGATGATTCTCACTGTTGAAATTTCTCTTGTGCTCGTTCTGTATACGCCAGAGTACAAGTACTCCATATGTGCAATGTGGAAGCCATGAATGTGAAATCTTCAATTACAAGATCATATGGGAGGACCGTTCTATTTGCAAGCTGGGCAGCGCAAGATTGGCCACTTCAGAAGCCCAACTCTTGCGCACTGGATAAGATGTGTTCAGTATATGGATTATATCACTCGACAAGATTAAAATATTAACAAAATACTCCTAAATTCTTTCATTCAACACATAAAAAGTTGTTCGCATCTTCAAATTCTATATACTAGAATAGAAGGTTTTAAAACATATACCGTAGAAATGTATAAATATTTATTTAGAATTCCTAAAACAATAGCTTATTCAAACTAGTAACTAATTTTTAAAATAAAAAAATGTTTTGAAGATGATTTAACAACAATTAATATATAAACGATGAACTTTGCAGTAGAATATTTTGAAGATGGTTTAAAATCAATGAGTATATTGGTTGCATTTTTTTCCTTTATTCAAAGAAAAGTTTTTGAATTTGTAAAATAAATTTGTTTTGATAATACTATTAGGATTCAACTAAAATTTAGCCTTCTAATGAGGCATACATTTTAGCACTACTCTAACTAAAGTGTGCTTGATAATGGTGTTTCCCTCAAGGTAAAGCCTACTTAAATCATAATCTCATCTATGAAGGTTCAAACACTTCAAATAATTTATTAACCATTCACTATATAGAGATATTAGCTCAACAATTTACAAGTAGGAAATAGGTTTCAAAACTAGTAAAATTGTGATAGTGAAATAGAGAAGCAACTATTTGGTTTTCGAATCAAATTATTGAGCCATGTTCCAAGTGTAGTGGTTCACAAGAATCCATCTCTAAGCATTGCATCTAGGCAATGCTTAGAGAGATGAAGCAATGTGCTTTTTCAAGAAGTCAGCCATCTATGAACTATTGAAAATAAGGCCACCCAGCCATTGATTTTTATCAAAGTTTAAGCTCACTTGAATTGCAACCCCATTATGAACCATTCATTATAGAGCCCCTTTACCTAATTATTTGATACCTAGCAAATATTTTCCAAAACATGTAAAATAATAATATTGAACTATCACTATTTATCCATGTAGTTTTTGATAAAATCTCATTGAATCATGTGCAATGTTTAGTGATTTTGAATGAACACATAGAACTAATTGCATCTAGATGATACTCAGATAGGAAAAGCACTAGATACTTTAAAAAGGTATCCATCCTAGTAATACTCAACCTCAAATTCACTTAACCATAGTATTTCCTCAATATTTTATCCTACTTATCTTGAAACATCATTTCAAAAGATTTGGACATGTTTTATACTCTATATATATTATTCATTATATATCCCCTTAATTTTTAATTAAAAAGTATGAAATACATTTTGTAAGGAGTTATATTGTGATATTCCTATCAAGACTCAATAGTATAATTTTCATATCAAACATATTCACCCTTGTTCCATTAGAAGTGATCCAAATGATCCTATATTTAATGAGAATAAATGAAACACTCAACACTTATTGCATTTAGGTAATGGTCACAAATGTAAAGTATTGAATATTCCTAATAGGTCACCTACATGAGTACCATTCCAAAACAAGTGTAATTTACCATGGATTTTTATCCTAGCTTAAGCCTGGTCATCTAGTAACCCAAATTTCTAAACCTTTAATGATTAATGAGTGACCATCAAATAGATGCAACAAGTTCTAAGTGTTTGATTAATTCTAATAATAGATGGGTTGTTGTGAACCACTACACATAAAACATCAATAAATGAGTTTTACTTAAAAACTATATATTTCAATCTCGATAATACAATCACAATTTGAGGGGGAAAACTAATATAAGTGTAAGTGAGATGATAAATAAACAAAAGAAATAAAATACATAGCAGTATCAAGAGGTGCATAAGTAATTAGAGAAAAAGTAACCTAAGAAACATTTATCCTTATGTCCTCAATCATATCTAGTTAAATTGGAGGAGCATAAATAATATTGGAAGATTAATATTAAAAAATAATATTGTACATGGAATAAATATTTGGAAAAAATAATTAGGTTGTTAGAAACAAAATTCTTCCACTAGTAGAGTATGACTTCCAACTAGTACTATAGGAACTCTTAGAAGCCAAATGTTTGATAGAAAAGTATCATGTACAATCAAAGGAGATTTGTTGATATTCTAGTATCTTTAGTTGGATAAACCTATGAGATCAAAGATAAATTAGTATAATTACATTGATTCGTCTATGTAATAAGTAGTGGTTCATCATGTAGATCCACTACTAGCACCCAAGATAGGCAGACATTTTTCACTAAGACTATTCAATGCTTATAGATCACATTTGATGCTATTAATCAAAGCTTACAGGATTCACCTACCCTACAAGATAGGGATAAGGTGGTTGTGATTAGGGATGAGTTGATCAGTATGATGCACACTGTCTTGAGTTTTAACTCTTGTGGTTGTGCTAGTGGTGGTTTGAGGTGGAGGGAGATAGATGAGATGGTGTTAGTGAAGAGTGTGGAGAGCATGTTCCCATATTATCATTTGTTCAAAATGGTAAGAGGGTATCATGCTACAAGATCTACTAATCCATTGGCGGCACCTTTCATATATCCTCATTTTTTGGCTACACATCATGTTTGGCCCCAAAAGAATGAGTTCCCCTTATATTTCTACAAAAAATTGTTTGCGAAATTTCATCTGCATCGAGATGTTGATTACACTAATATCCTTAAGAAAGTTGGGTAGGTTCAGGGTAGATTGTTAGATATATTCATACACCTAGATGCTCATGTGCCCGTTAATAAATGGGCATTGCTTGGTCCAAAGCTTTTGGTGATGCCAAAACATTAGAGTTAGTTTCCACTGGAGATAAAAGTGATAGATGATACACATAGAGATGTGTACTAGAGGATTGCCACTATTGCTACCTAGGTGCATGAGATATCTTTTGATTGAGTGCATAGATACATGCCACACTCATGATCTACATCTATAGCTGGTCATAGTGTTGCATCATCCTCATCTGATGATATGTATTATGAGGTTGACATCCCATCTCTAGTAGACATCTCTATGGAGTCTTAAGTAGTTTGTTTGAGTACTATGAGTACATGTTTGTCTACTGATCTACTTATAGCCTATCAAGCTATTCAGTTATTGACCCAATAATGTCTTAGTGTGGTGCCATCATATGTGATTGGTATCATCAAAGGTACATCGAAGACACATGGTGGTTAGGGATAAGAGGACATATGTGTTGGAGCTGGTTATGTGTAGAATCATGGTCAATGAAACTATGCCCTTAAGTGGCAATGGAAAATCAACAAATCGAGGTTATGCCAAATTGACATGTAATTTTCAACTTGTTATGAACTTTCTATCAAAAATTTGAGAAAATAATCTCTTGGAAATTGAATTTAGTTTCTAAAATACTAAGTATTATTTGGAGAAAAAAATTGATTGGGCAAAAATTTGAATTTCAATGCTATAGTACAAAAATTTTAGGACAAAGAAAAGAAGTAGACGTATGTATGACCACCTTAATCAAAATCAAATGATAATATTTTTTAATTAGATTCTAGAAGTAGGAAGTAGACTCATTCTCAAATGTGATTCTTATTTTTTGGTATTTTTATTCTTAATAATTAATTAATTATGAATTTTCTACTATATTATTTTTGGAATAAAAAGACTCTCATGTTTGGACACATTAAGTAATAAAAAACTCTACAATTTTTTTTTTCTTTTCCCTTATAGTAGAAGAAGTATAAAAGGTGATGCACCTTTTGGATTTCCAAAATGTTTTACTATTTGAAATTTATAGTCATTTTCCAAATAGTGTATCAATCAACACTTTAGAAAGCACACAAGAGTAGGCCAAAAACACATTTTTGGGACATTTTAAAAGTTGACCATGTAGGGGTGGTATCCAATGGTATACTAGGCCTTATAAAGGTATTAATTTTTGGGTTTGGTATCAAGATGGTTGGAAAAAAAGTTGGAATAGATTTTGAAATGGTTTGAGCCATTTCAAAACTACATATTTTTTAGATCGCCACATTTTGGCACACCATGATCACACACATACCTAGCTAAAACTCCACCATAGATCACAATTGATTAGGATAAAACCTCCCCTACCGATGCAGGTTCTTACCCACCATGCCATTCATTATTCATAAATACGTAGTATAATATTTTGAAGATATCATTCACAGTGCAAAGGTTTTTGTATCTATCTTTTGTATTGAAGAACTTTATTGTACATTGCATGTTTGGGTAGTGGGCTTATCTTACATACATTTTTAATTTGTGTATAAAAACTCCTAATAGGTTTAAGGATTTTATTTTGGCTTAAGTCCTCTAACAAGGACATAGATGCTATACAAATGTAATAGAATCCTAATAGCATTTAACCAGTTACTTTTGATTAGTGGATCATTTTATGGGTATCACCCCCAATTTTATCTTAAACAAGGTTTCGCTAGTTAAACAAGTATGGTGTTATGAGTTACTTTATTTTATGGTTATGTTTATTGTTTAGCATAGTTATTTCACTTTCTTATACAAGTTATAAAGTTGTTAAAGATATCTAGTTTGGGGAAAAAGTTTTTGAAATGTAGATTCAATGCCCTTCTCTAAGTATCTCTGATTTAAAATAATTGGTATGAGAGATCTCTATAGATATGGAATAGTTACAAAAGAACCTAGAAGAACCTGTTGAGGAGATTTACATTCTTATTGAAGAAAGAGATGCTTTGAAAGAAAGATATGGAGATGCAAAAGTCTAAATTGGAAAGCTAAAGATAAGGTAGATTTTCTTAAGTCTAAGGAAGAGCCTAAAGATCAGGTCAAGGATATTGATGAAGTTTCAAAAGTGAAGAAAGAAAATGAGATCCTAAAGCATGAACATAAGATTATGGATCAAATGTTGAGCTTGAAGGATGATACCAATAAAGTTGAATTGGATTTGAATCTACAAATTTGTAGTATGTAGAGCTTGAGAAGTAAAATGCGATTATGCAAGTAGATTCATAAAAGAAATTGTACAAGTAAGTCATTTAAACCTATTACTAATTTTTTTTTATAACTATCATGGTCTTGGTCATAAAGCAGTTAATTGTAAGAAGCCTATATTTGATAATAATAATATCAATAGTATAATGTTTAGAGGTACTAATCTTATAGCAAGTATATCTTGTCTTCTTCTTCCTTTTTTTTGTGTTCTTCTTCATTCTTCTTTCAGTCCTCAACCTCTATCTTTTTCTCTTCCTATCCTTTCTTTTTATCCTCTTCTTTTTCTTCCTCATTCTGAGAGCTAGTGTACCTCACCAAATTGCCAACAATGGGTAGTTTGTAATCCTTAAAATCATCCTCTATTATGTCCAAGGTAGTTTTTTTATTGTCTATTTTCATAGTTATAGTAGAAATCATTACCTGTGGAGAGGTGACTACCTCTATCATCACTATATCTATTGCTATTTTATATTTCTGTGTATCCTTTAGATCTGGTTCAATGCCCTTCTTCTCTTCTTCTGAAACATTTTGCACACTATATGCCTTCAATTTAGACATCATCTACACAATTTCTAAACCACTTTGCAACTAGTCACAATAATTTTCACTCTTCTAAAGTGAGCATTGTTAGGAGCTAACCGCATTAAAGATTACAAAACATATTGTTAAGTTTGACCCTGTTAGAGAAGTTACATTACTTCATAAAGAGTGGTCTAGTTAGAGGTCTTCAAACACTTCATTGTTGAAATTAATTTTGTATTTTGATGAGTTTAATAAAGGTATGAAGGCTAATAAAGCAGATATTTGTGAAATAGAAAGATATAAAGCAAAGATTGCAACTGAAAGGTTAAGTGTAATGTTTATGTAATTGAGTGAAATTGTGTATGATGAAAATTATGATGTATGATTAGAGGATTGAAATTTTTAATAAATTTTTTCGAAGAGATGCATAAGAAATATAAGATTTTAAGATATTATTGATAGGGTAAAGGTTTTTGTATCTATCTTTTGTATTGAAGAACTTTATTGTACATTGTATGTTTGGGTAGTGGGCTTATCTTGCATACATTTGTAATTTATGTATGAAAACTCCTAATAGGTTTAAGGATTTTAACTTGGCCTAAGCCCTTTAGCAAGGACCTAGATGCTATATGAATGTAATAGAAACCTAACAGGGTTTAACACCTACTTTTTATTAGTGGATCATTTTATGGGTAGCGTCCCCAATTTTCTCTTGGACAAGGTTTCACTAGTTAAACAAGTATGGTGTTATGAGTAACTTTATTTTATGGTTATGTTTACTATTTAGCATAGTTAGTTTACTTTCTTATACAAGTTATAAAGTTGTTAAAGATATCTAGTTTGGGGAAAAAGTTTTTGAAATACAATTTCAACCCCCCCACCTCGCTAAGTATTTCTTATTTAAAATAATTGGTATGAGAGATCACTATAGATATGGAATAGTTATAGAGAACCTCTTGAGGAGATTTATATTCTTATTGAAGAAAGAAATGCTTTGAAAGAAACATATGAAGATGCAAAAGTCTAAATTGAAAAGCTGAAGATAAGATAGATTATCTTAAGTCCAAGAAAGAGCCTAAATTTTAGATCAAGGATAGTGATGAAGTTTCAATAGTGAAGAAAGAAAATGACATCTTGAAGCATGAACTTAAGATTACAGATCTAAAGTTGAGCTTGAAGGATGATACCAATAAAGTTGAATCAGATTTGAATCTGCAAAATTTTAGTATGTAGAACTTGAGAAGTAAAATTCTATTATGAAAGTAGATTCATAAAAGGGATTTTACAAGTAAGTCAATTAAACATATTACTATTTTTTTTTATAACTATCATTTTTTTGGGTCATAAAGTAGTTAATTCTTAGAAGTCTAAATTTGATAATAGTAATAGCAATAGTATAATCTTTAGAGGTACTTATCCTATAGAAAGTATATCTTGTTTTCTTCTTCATTCTTCTTTCGGTCCTCAACCTCTCTCTTTTTCTCTTCTTACCTTTCTTTTTCTCCTCTTCTTTTTCATCCCCATTCTGAGAGCTAGTGTACCTCCACAAATTACCGTCAATGGATGGTCTACAATCCTTAAAAGGATCCTCTACTATGTCCAACATAGTTTTATTATTATCTATTTTCATAGTACTAGTAGAAATCATTACCTATGGAGTGTCGACTGCCTCTATCATCACTGTATCTATTGCTATTTTATATTTCTTTGTATCCTTTACCTCTAGTTCAATGCCCTTCTTCTCTTCTTCTGAAACCTTTTGCACATTGGATGCCTTCAATTCAGCCATCATCTACATAATTTTTGACTCTATTTCTCTATTTTCTTCATCATAATTTGCTCCAATAATTAGGATGTGTCTTATCTTATTTTGGAGATAGGGTGCAAGACTTTTGTATATGCTATGCAAGTGTTCATCACTAGTAACTTTGCAAAGGTTCCTTATGTTATTCTCTTTGATTTTATTGTCCTCATCTACTACCCTCTGCTTTCTATTTATAACTCTTCCATACAAATATTTTGGGATAAGACATTGTATATCAGGAAATTTCTTATCACTTAGTAAAAAATGCCTTATTATAACATTTTCTAATTCAAATTTCTCAAAACTACTATATAAATCATAGAACTTATTCAACTATGAAAAATTTACTTTATTTATGATAGCACCATTTAATGATTCAATCCTTGGTTTGCATGATTTTCTTCTAGTAGGCACTTTTACCTCTATCTTCTTTTTCTGCCTCCTTTACCTTTGCCTCTTCTTCATCTGATTCAAACTCAACTATATTTGAGTTCTTCTCTGAGTGCCTTTAATAGGGAATAAGAGTCTTTCTTTTCTTCTCTAGTCATGTATCCATCTTCTTCACTATTTAATGTTTAAGAGGTTTAATTTTCTCCTTCTTAATGTTTGTCAACCATGCAGACTTTCTTATGCTTCAAGGGGTGGTAGATTGTACCTTCAAAATACATAATCTTCTTCATATTTTTTAATAGGTGCAACAAATTGGGGTTTCACTTTAGATAATGTTGCATAAGGTACACTAGGTATTTGTGCTAATGGACCTTCTATTGTTACACCTTCTATTATACCTCAATTACTTAGGGCTTAGTAATTAGTATCTCTTAGTTTCCAATTTCGCTCAGTTCAAGAGTAATTCCCATAGCTTCCTTGTATTCTTCTCTCCTCATTCCTATTCCTTTCAATATGGTATATATTTTCTTGTCTACTCTTTTCTTAAAGTATTGTCTATGAAGTTCACTATGAGCTTCCTTTACTTTGTCCTCATAAGTGCAACATCTAGGACATTCCATGTCTCTCTCTGACTCATGAATGATCTTTGCATAAACCTTCAATGATTTATTCTATCATTTTATATCCTATAGGATCAATGATCTTCACCCTTGGTTTCACTTCTTCCATGCATGCTAATCAATTTCAACCATGAAAGAGATGTCATCAAGTTATACTTCTCTACCAGGGATGGAGAAATTCAATATATTTTCTTCATCTTTTTTTGGAAACTCTTCATCCTAATAGTGATATCCTATGTTATCATATCCTCTAAATTATCCTTGTAGTAGTGATATATTAGGTTCATAGTGCATTTATTTGCATTCCACTCCTAATATGGCATACTAGGGAATTTCTTCATAACTTGGAAGAATGGATGTTTAATCATTGGTTCAAATCTAAATGTTGCATTCTTAGTCCTTTTAATTCTATCAATGTTATCTAGTAACTACTACTTTAATATATCACACATATTTACTTTCTTCTTCTTTATAGACATTAGATATGTTGCATGGATGAATTCGATAGATACTGAGTTAATCCTTGAACTATAATTTTTCTTTAACCTATTATATTTCTGATCAATCTTACATCAATCTCATTTATCATGTCCAACTTCATATTTCTTCCATTTCACTTAGTTTTTTAGAATTGTTTCAACCATCTTCTTTACATCTTTCTCATTCAAAGGATTGGTTCCTTCACTACTAAGTCTAGTGGGTTTTTTAATCGTGTCATTGTCTATTATTATAGGTATGTCACCTAGCCAAAACATATCTTCATAAATTTTCCTTGGAATCATTCTTTATCATTCATGGTTTTTAAACTCTGTGTAGACCATATGCTTAATGATGGTCATCTCATCCAAATACTCACACCCTTTCTTAAGAGATAGGTCATTATTGTGAACTTTGTATGGGCCCTTGTGAATGTCATTGTCAGCCATACTTTCAACCTTACAATGTATGGATGCCATAATGTCCTCTACATGTAAATTTTTTTTGAGAACTTGTGAAAATGCTCCTAGGCGATCATATTTCATTGAAACATAGTGGTAATTGTTGAAGTGGATGAAAGATCAACCTGTTGGAAATATTAAGGACTAGCTAGGTTACTAAGAGGAGAGGGGTGAATCAGTAACCTCAAAAACTATAAATCAATTCAGCATTTAACCATATATATATCATTCACCATTCATTCATCTAATCTACTACATGCATGAGAAATGATAAACATTCATAACACATGAACATAGTATTTTGGTGACCTAGAAACCTTCCAAATAGAAAGTAAAACTAGGGTGGGGATGATACCCACAAAACTTCACTACTATAGCATAAAGTTGGCCTGTTAGGGCTTACATTGACCACTTCTGATGATCTTCCCTGTTAAGAGCAATTTGGACTGCTAGGTCCACCTTGTTAGAGGTTTTACAAACATACAATGAAGTATGCACTCTATTAGGAGATTTATACAAAGACTGTTAAGTCTACCCTGTTAAAGGATTTGGAAAATTGATTCACCTATTAGGATGAAATACTAGATCTAACTTACAACTTGATTTCTGATTAGATTCTTGAAGTATAGATGACCTCTTGTGATTGATATATCTTTACTACTCCATGAAGACCTTGCTGAATACTCTATTCTGCTACTAATTTGCATTCACTCTTCTCAAACAGTACATGTCCATTTCTTGATATTCTTTTATACGCCATTCTAATATTTTAAAATACAAGGTCACCTAAAACAAAAGTAAACAAAATATTACTGAGTCAGCCAAACACTAGAAAACTAGAGCTCTTCAAGCTGACTTGGTGACCTTCTGATACTCAGTGTCCACTACATTACTTGACATTATCATGCACTTGGTAGAAGTAGAATCTTGGTCCATACTAATCACACAATGTAGCTTGGAACTCAGTCACCATTGGAGACTTGGTAGATATAGTGCTACTTGGTAGACATTGAGTCCTTTGTTTACCTTGCTATCACTCGATAAACACTACATATTCCTCACTCGGTAGAAACTGGCTTCTCATCACACAAACTGATGACTTGGTAGACACTGTGAAGCTTAGTGACCACTATCTATCTCGAGAACACTGTAAGATTTTTATATATTGTTGAACTGCACACTCACTCGATAGCTTTAGGAATGCTCAGTGTGAACTATTTAAGTGAAATTACTAGATAACCACTGAATGCTCGGTATAAACTATAGACTAAGTGATGAGCTCAATAATCATTCAGAATCGAATAAGTGTTGTCACTAATGACAAATATAACATAATGCCAACAATCTCTCCCTTTGGCATTAGTGACCAAAATACTTATGAGCCTAATGTATACTAACATACTGATTTTTTATTTTTTTAAATTGATCTTTGTAAAGCTATTGTATATACATATCTTACATATCTCCCCCATACATATGGCTTAATATATACATAGCTTTCTTTGTACACATATCAA